>CM060961.1:128102682-128512682 GCA_030765045.1 Tenodera sinensis | reverse complement strand
AAGCTCTCCTACACTATGATCTTGTTGTTCCATTGGTTCTTGATCCTCAGCCTTTCTCTTAAAGCTTCTTTTCTTGATTCTGGCCCCTCTGATCAATTCTCGAGGATCTATCTGTGCAGTTATAAAATTATAACATATTTAATATGGTATTTAAAAGGAATGTGACCCAGCAGATGGAAAATTTAAATTTCCATTTACATTCCTAAATATTGAGAATACTTAAAACTTCGTCGATTTGTATAAGAGACAAAACAAACAATATATTTCTTTCTCTACCGGTAAGTATTTTATTCCACCCAAAAATTCGAAGTCGAGATTTTACCATAAATATATGTTTTGAGACCCCCTGAACCCAAAAAGAGAGTATTTTTAGAAAAAGGTCCGTATGTGTGTACGTCTGTGTGTCTGTCAGTAGGTGGACAGCATAACTCAGAAACGAAAAGTAGGCTAAAAACCAAAGTTGGTATTTAAGTTTAATGGTTTTAAAGGATGCAACACCAAGATTTTAAAGAAAATAGCTTCACCCTAAATTACCCTTTAGATGGATATTTTTTGAAAATTTTGATTTTCTTGAAAATGGCTCTAATGATTTTGATTAAAAGTCATATGCTTGAATATTTTGATAATAAATGAAATGCACATTTTGAATTTTCTGGCTATAGCCTCTGTAGTCGTATTTCCGCTGGACGAATTTTGTATAACTGGTAAACTGTTGGAGATAGACCAAATCATACTGTACAAAAAAATGTAGATCTTGCTAAAATATACAATTTAGGTCTAAATAAATTTTCTTGTAGGCTGAACCATTTCGGAGATATTCTTTGCTATGTGTGCGAGTTTCGGAAAACTTAAAACGTTCGTGAAATGGAATATCGTTGTTCACTTTTTTATATGTTAAGTGCCCAAACAGAAAGGAATCTCAAAGTTTTTAAAGGATTTAACTGTCACACAACGCCTACTGTATTCTAATATTCCCCTTGCACATACAATGAAATAAGCAATAAGATAATTTGTACAAATGGTTATCTCAATTAACACGAAAAAGATAGGGGAATAAGAGTTTGTAAGAATAGTACAGGAGTAGAGAAAGTCATGAGAGTGTAACACATCAGATTTTTTTCAGCTATTCACACGTATTACTGTTCTTAACTGCAATGGTCATATCGGCAACCTTTCACCTTTGGAACATGTCGCCTAGCGGCAATGGTGTTAACTGGCGGACACTGGACATTGGGTGTTATAGTCAACCTCACACATAAATGAAACAGAATATGATAGTAAATTTAAAATGTTTACTGGCCATCATTTTATAAAAAGGATAAAGTTGAAAATTATAAAAATATAAGGCATTTATGAATTTAGTTGTTTGGATTGTGACGGGGTATACATTGGTAAAACTAAACGTGATTTAGAAACCAGAACAAAGGTAAATTTTACAAATATTGAGCATTGGCAGACGGATAAATCAGCTGTGACAGATGAGTTTTGGTCATTTCATTATAAAATAAATATCGAGGTAGGTAAAACTATCAAAATGGTTAAATGGACTATAGATTTAGTAGTTTGGGAAAATATATTCATTTAGAAAAACAAAGACCGAGCTATGAATTTTGAAGTGCCACCAGTCGGTTCTGTTAAGAAATTCATTTTTTGTATTGTTTTAGCGCTTGTTAATGCGATAAAAATTACGTCATATTGCGTTCGTAGCAATGGCGACTAAAACAAACAGTTTTGTAGTATGACGATGTTATGCAAGAATAACGGAATTACTCACTGTACATTCCATTTTAAAATAATATAAGTGAAGCCCAGAGTCCTAGATATTTATGTATATTTATTGATTTAATTTGCTGAGCGGTTGATAGCTGCAGATTTTTTTCATTTTATTTGTAACTTATGAAAAACCTAGCCCGTTAACTTTTTGTCTAAAAGCATCAAGATCTTTTATGTGGGTAATATAAAAGAATATTTCTTTCTTCGCATTCTGTGTTTAGTAAATCCGTAGTCACTTTATTTATTGCTTAAAAGTGTTTTGGCCTTTACATCTGAGTTGGTAAGCTATCGTAATGTTTATGTTGGAATAAGTACTATGTAAACTTCGACTGAATGTAGAATTTACAGTAATATTGCGCCGCTGAAATGTTTGCAACAGCACACAGGAGCACGATTTAAACACACATGCACGCGCGCAACCCTAACCTAAATTCAGCTTAAAGCTAGAAATGATAGGACCCGGCTGTGGATCGTTGTGCCCTGGGACTGCTCACCTCCTCTCATTTTTGGGGCATGCGGAAGATGCAAATAGCATCTAAGTAGGATTGGAGGTTGCGATCGGATGTTTTTGGGCACTGCTTCTGCACGGCTTGAAATAGGTAATTATGTAAGTAATTCAAAGCAAAGAGAACAAACATTTTGCTTGTACAGGTAGCATTTTCCTTCTCCGATTTCAGATCATTCATTCTTACTTATAGGGTGACCTATGAAGACTCAATGGGACAAGCCGTAGATAATTGCTATCAGTCGAACAAGACACGCCAGTCTACTATTCAACCTGTAAAGTAGCTACCTTACTAATCCAAAATCACACTGGTATTTGTAAGAAATGGTTGTTATAAAATCTTAAATAGAATGGACAGCTCTGTTTAAAACCGAAGCCTATATAGATTATATTATTAAATATAATATTTGAGATTCAAAACCACATATTTTCGAAACACAAAGCTTGAACATGAATATGTTATAAAACATTTTTGACACTGCTATTGAATTCAATCAACTGTAATTTTGGAGAAGCAGTCATTTGAAGAACTTTGGATTGTTACAGTTTATAATTTGTAGTTACGGACACATTTTAGTTACAGTATGCAAATGATGTAAGTAATTGGAACAGTGGCGGCAAGGACACAGATCTGTTTAAAAAAATCTTGTGTACCTTAGTTTATGTGTTTACACTCCATAGGTATTTATTATTAAATTTGCTTTGATTTAGTCATTTATAATATTGGAGTATTGTGTTGTTGGTGGAAGTGGGGATTTATTGAGTGGCGTAAATTTTGGAAATTTATCTGAAGGATTTTGTACTCCTGAGAACTGTTATTTTAAGGACTAGGAGACCTTGATTTGAAAGTTTAAGTGCAAATGAAGGCTAGTTTTTAGCTGAAGCTTTGCGGGAGTGAGAAGAGGTTAGTTATCTTACTCAACTGGTGAAATCAATCGTGAACTAGCGTATGCACAGTACGGTCGTGCTTCATTTACAATAAGTGCGAACTCTAGTTAGTAAATGATCTAAATATATAGAATAAAAATACCTTGGTAATCACTTTTGTGTAGCGTGATGTTCGAAAACCGTCAGCATGCGAGATACATGAATGGATTTACGATCTTTTTCGCTTTGAAGAAGATGAGCTGGAAATGACTCAACCAACTAACTACTACATCCGGCAAGTATACATACAATCTAAAGAGGAGATGACAGTTAAAAGAGCCATTATGGATATTAACGGCGAGTAAACTTTCGCTTATAATAATGGACAAAGGAATAAGGTTACGATAACAACATTAGGTCTCAGTTTTCATATTGTAAAAATATATCATTTGCCAAAGGGTTTAAACCAGAAATTGTAAGAGAACATCTGGAAATTTGCGGCAGATGCTTGGGGCCGCACGCTTCGGTATAAAATTAATGTCGGAGTACGCACTGCCAAGATGGGTTTGAAGAAGCATATTCCACAACATATATAAACATTACTGACTAAAAAAGCATTGTCAGATATGAAAAACAACCCATTATGTGTACAATGTGTAATGGAATAGGAAATTTACGAAATTTAGAGAAAGATACAGCTGTCAAATCAAAGATGGAAGGTCAGTTAAATACAGAACAGGCTAAGAATTTAAAAATTGATGATGTTGATGCGAAAGATGATGCCATGATTTCGAAATTATCTAATATTACAATGGAGGAGGAACCAAAACTATAACAGAAGCTATTTAGAGACGTCATATCTTAGAAAAGCATAACAAAGTTAATAACTAAAGAGCTAAAACTAATTGAATTAAAGTTAAGAGCTTCAGCGAATGCGGTCTCTGAGAAACAATTTTAAATCAAAGGTCATCTTTCATGTTGTAGCATTTCAAATTGTATCTTCTTGTGCTTATGCATATTTTCAATTACGTAATCTATATCAATATGACCAGAGATCCTATAAACATTAGAGTAAGTAAAACTTCTATAGAAGTGGAAATGAACGCGTATACTTCTCTGTGACACTGCCCGTACAGTTAGAAATGTCGAGTCTGAATTAAATGCTTAAAGTGAAAGGTAATTACATTTTTATTTCATTTTTCAGTAGGCTTATTATTACACAGACCGAAGTTAAATTCTGATGACTGATTCAGTATATGTAGTTTGAACATTACTCGTACCCGTTTATGCGTAATGGTGGATAGATTTAAGGTGTGTCAGAGAAGCTTATGGAAGAATACTTTGCGTTTAAAATAATACTGGGAAAAAATCGTGGTACATCTAGATTATAGTTATTATTAGCATCATCATAGTCGCCTTAGCTACCGTTATTGAAACGAAAGTGGTTATTTTGTATCCACAGGAACAAAAGGTGGCGATTGACATATACAGATAGAGACGGACTGACAGAAAGAGACATACATTTTCATTGTGATGTCAGGTTTAACATTTCACATCAAAAATCGCAGATATTTATTGCATGTGTGTTACACAAGGATATAGCCCAAAAATTTCCTTTTAGTCCATTTAACTAATACATAACAATGTGACGCCAGGCAGCAGCACGTCTAAGACGCTCAAGGGCAGGCCAACTCACAGGTTTCTAAATACATTCTGCCTCTCAACGAAGGCGTGGGGTGAGATGAAGTTGAACTAGCGTGTGCAGTCCGGTATCTCACTTTACTGACAGGATCTTTATTTTCCAGGGAATAAACTCACTCCTGTATATGATTAACATTACGGATTACAGATTATAAGCTGCAAGCATGAGGGCAGGTAATGTTTTATTGGCACTTCTTCGTTTCCTATTAATTCGAACTGTCTCTCACATCAAGCCTTCGCTGAGAGGCAGAACACGCCACTGTCCTATCTATGGCTAGAATCGCACCGTGGACTTCTGCAACTCTTTAAACGCACAAAGGGTTATCTGCATACGCCGATGCCGGATGAAGTGAACCACTTGACATAATAAAATATCTTCTTTTCATTTCAAGGAGCCAAAATGAATTGAATCTGTCAATACTCGATTAATGTGGATCAATTTCATTGGCTACGGGCGTGATGCACTATAGTAACGTAGTAAATTTCCAAAAACTGTTGCTGATAAATATGTATTCGACTCAAATTATCATCCCATAAAAAAATAATAATTTTTCAAGCAATATTACACAGAGCGTCGTATAAATAAGACCTTGTAAAAAGCAACCCTTTGTTAATTGAGGGATAAAAGAAAGCTGAATGAAACCGAACAGTCAAGTTTATCAATGCGTTTTAGTATGCTGTATACTTATGTGCTTAAATGTATGTCACTTTTTAAATCATCCTTGACTTAGGGAGATGATGTGCTGGATTCGAACCGCAAGCTTTTGTTGACAAGTGACAGAACCTTGACAAGTGCTTTATACCTCTAGGCTGTTATATTGATGGAATATTAATCTCAAATTCTACACAAAATCCTTCCCCTCTGGGTTTAAACTGTTACAGCCAATGTTTTGTTTTATTGCTAATCAACATTGATATCTGAATCCCTTAGCTATAAACGTATTTTATTCGTTCCGTAACTGTTATTGGATATTCCATAACAGATTAAATAAAGCACAGAGCCACTTTGATTACAGTACCAAAGCCAGGTGCATCAATGTTGCTTTTTATACGTTTTATACTACAAATCTCTGATGTGGTACCCTTATGATATTCTCTGGCCACTAACATTTCAAAATACATGCCAAAATACATTATACACATGCCACTCATATGCCATGTTAAAATTGTCTGTAGGGAAATTATTTTAAATTAATAAATATTATTTCAATTACATTTCTACTGTCTCTACTATGTATTTCCACATAAAAAATCGATGTTAGTATTTTAATATGTTGTTACATGTATAATAATATGTTGTTTTGAGTCTTCTTGTACAAACAAATCATTTTAGGAAAAGTTTCCTGCGTATCAAGGGAATACGAATACTTTAAAGAAAATTCCCCCACAAAATCCTTATTTTCTCAAGGTGCTGTAATGATATTGATTAAAACACCTTAGATTTAATACATTTTCAATAAAAATAATACATATATCCTGGGCTATCCGAGAATGGCCTCTAAAGGCTTCTTGCTTTTAATGACTATTGCTTAAGTGATAGACCATAAGAAATAGACAAAATCTTGCCTACTACACAACGATATTGATCTCGTTAAAGCACCCAATATTCTACACCTTTGTTTTTTGCGAAACTAACAGTTTTCGAGGTATGCGTGTTGTGGTTTCAACCTTTAATTTTCCCTTCTCTTAGCCCTGCAAAGAAAAATATTTCAAAGCCTTAGTTTGTGACCGTCTCATAAAAGATTTAACTTTTTCTCAAAGCCTTCTGTATTCCGTTAATCTCATTGTGAACTACAAGGAAATATGCAATATTAACACCAAATTGATAGGAGATTATGAGTGTGTAGGAATAATTAATACAAGAGTATATAGACAAGTTCATAACAGTGCAATAAATTAGATTTTTCTCTTTGATCAGAAGCAAGATGCACAATAATAGTTGATTACAACTAACATTTATGTTTGTCTTTAATATAAGTATCTACCCCAGCCTTGTTTAGGGAGCCTGATAAACAGTCTCTAAGCAAGAATTAAGTGGATATTTCTGCCTAATATTAGAATGGGACGCTATGAGCCATTTCAGCCCTGACATAAAACTTCAATTTATTCATTCAGCCCAGGAAGACTAATATATTGAAACTAATGCTACAAAATTTTGTTAGTTTCACTTTTTAGTTTTAGCTACGACGGTCACATACGCAGACGTATAATTTTCTGTAAATTAGATTAACGGAATCTAAAAGCCTGTATTTTGGTTGATATGTCAGTATATTTGCAGTTGCAAATGTGATGCTTTCCCAAAGTAACCTGTAAGGAATAGGTATGTCTATTGTTTATGCGAGGAATGGGGACGTATCGCACAACCCCGGAGGAGGCTATAAAGTATAGGAACCAGGCCAGAGGTTGCAAAGACCGTTGGAAGTAGAGATACAGGTAGAGTATAGGCGGAGGGGATTCCACAATGAGCCAAGTGTTAGGGCTATTGACCCAGAGAGGAACGGATGAAATGAGAGCGGTCTACGGACATGTTGGAATATGAGCGAGTAGCAAGAGGGTGTACTGGAGATTCGTCATCTCGACACCAGGTTTCACCAAGCAGCCACCAGCCACATGTATTGAGAGTGGTCCACACCAGCAGGTCAGGCGACTACCACTCCACCCATCCGTCAAGAGCAGCAGCTACAGTTCGCAAAGTCACCACATAGCAGGACCCAACTCACTCATTGCCAACCTCCCGACTCTGAAAGAGCGGATTAAATGAAGATGAAATTAAGGGACGGGAAATTAGGGGGTGTTAATACCCTTCCTAGCATTCACCTACTAAAAACCCCCAATTTTAAACCCTGATTCAGGAAGATAGACAGTGGGAATCGAAGTCACAACCTCTCGAATGCAGGCCTCCCACATTAAGACCGTCAAAGTTCGTTCAATGTACCCACTGGGATACCTACTGGAACTACCTAAAGAGTATTATGAATGACTCGTTGATCAAGCAGCCCTCTAGTACTCGATCCTTTGAGTAAGCATCCATGGCATGATTTTGGTACCAACATATGCTACGAAAACTAGAGAAAAAAAACCTTAAAAATGAAAAGGAAACAATGAAAAGTCATGGTGCATTCGAAAGCCCCCACATTCGCCTGCGTACCTAAGCCACCTCAAACCCAAAAGCTTGCGGAAACCAAATTTTGTTGCTCAGCTACACAAAAATTACTTTTCAAAAATAGATGCTTCAAGGTTCAAAGCCCAGTAGAGAGATTTCAGTAAATACAATAACCATTAGGGCCTCTAAAAGTCATGTTATAAAATCAGTTGGACAGCGATCGGCATTTTCTATCCATGAAGGTTAAAGGCGATTAAATGCCTTTTGGCGAAACAGAAACAGATGGCCCCTTTGACTAACACAGTAATGTTCTTTTTTTGTCAAATTAGCTATAGAACTCACAGAAACTTTTTTTTCTGTTCCATGGAATGAACATAGCCCAACATGTGATGAAGGAAAACAAACGATGCCTCAGGGTTCGATTGATTACTGAGATGCCTGTTGTTCATGGCAGTGCGCTTTCAGCTAAAGGAAAAACATGCTTGCTTCAAAGTGAGGGCAGCCGATAACGAAAAGCCTGTAATTCCATACACTGTGCGCGGTGCCGCTCATATATCGAAGATGATATGAAAACGTTACGCTGAAATATCAGTTTTGAGTTATTGCATTCCTCTTGTGCATTAACATAGTCATGAGTAGAGGCCGGGTGTTAGGCAAAATGCTCCGCTTTCTTATAACACATAAAAATAACTTCAGAATAGAGTTTGACATCATGTTATTAGGTTTAATATAACTTTCCTTATTTTTGCCTACTTTTCTGATTTTTAAAAATAGGTTTGCACTGTACTAAATAAACTCACAGTTTTATGGTATGTAATTAGCGTCTTTAGAATTGATATTTTTAAGGTATGTAGCTGGCTGTAGTCTCAAAGATCATATTATGAGTGATACAATAAGAAAGCAGTATGTAATTTAAATGACAAAGTCAGGGAGTGCAAAATGAAGTAGCAAGGGCATATCTCCCAAATGC
Source organism: Tenodera sinensis (assembly GCA_030765045.1). Taxonomy (NCBI): domain Eukaryota; kingdom Metazoa; phylum Arthropoda; class Insecta; order Mantodea; family Mantidae; genus Tenodera; species Tenodera sinensis. The sequence continues at coordinate 128,503,763 of CM060961.1, read as the reverse complement.
CAGAAGAAAGTCTAACCTTACAGGCCTTGCAGTACAAACCAGTAGGTAGGAGAGAAGTTGGAATACCAAGAAGACGCTGGCAAGATCCCTTCTGAGTCGAAACAGGTTTAGTGGCCTATCTTGAGGGTTGATGATGATGATGATGATGATGATGATGATGATGATGATGATGATGATGATGATGATGATGATGGTTGTGGAAGGCTGGCTGGCTAGTGTATCTGCGAGCATGTGTAACCTAAGGTGTTTACACCAAGGTACAACAGTGAAAATTCATTTCCAAAAATGAAATATGTCAGGTGAAAATATAGGTCAGCTGTGACTGATGAACAATTAGAGTCCGTTTTGGTGTTAGGCAGTACAATTAGAACAACAAATATCGAAATTATGACACAGAAAAGTCGGTTTAATTCTTCTCATTGAATTTGAGCTGTCATTAATGCAAGTATACTTGATGTAACAGGTGTCATATACTGCCCATTAAGTACATTATTATGAGACTGCAAATGAATGATTATTTGGTTAGTATTTATTTACATCATTTATTATTATTTAAGTGTAGATTTTAATTGAATAAAACACTGTTTAAAAACCGATCTTATCTGTGTCTTGTGCCTGTAAGTTTCTATCTGAACGGGCCCTGGGACTGAAAAATGGTTTGTTTCATTTATCAGTGTACAAAACTCCTGTGCTATATTAAAAACTTGCATTGGGTTTATGACACCTGAAAAGGCTGGTATGCCTGCCACAAATGCAGAGTCATACCAAACTGGACCACAAATTCTGTAAACCACATCCTCCCCATTTTAGGCTGCAGCGGACGCGTTAAAATAAGCTATTCTGTCCAAAAACACAGAAATTCATAAGCGCGGAAAAGCCACAAAGCGCAATGCACAAAAGCAAAACAAAAGAAGACTTTATCATAAATCAATATCACCCTTACAGTGATGGATGGTTAAAGCCGCCGCAATATGTCAAATGTGTGGAATAGAGAGAGAGAGAGAATTGCTACAAACACAATGGAAACGCTTTCTGGAGGATTGGCAAGCTAAACTATTGTTTAAAGACGTACTCAGTAAAATGATCACTATATTTATGTGGACACAGAGGTGAAGAAGCACATCAAAATTACATCAACCTCTCAAATGTTAATTTAAATCCCAAAGAAAATGTGGAAAGTTTTAAATACAAAACCCTTGCATGAGAAACCCCTCATTAGTTGTTTTGTCTCATGGTCGCATTTTGGGATTAAATTCTGCCTCCATAAGTTCTTATCAAATTGAGACCAAATATCGACAGTACGAAACAAATAGCATGGCATTTTAATTGAATGCCTTACCATTTATATTGAAAACATCTTTGTATGAGGTAACATGCTTCTTGTTGTTACCTTTGATTATAAGGCAGGATCGCAGTTCGTTACCCTTTTACTGCTAGTTGTTCCTCATTCTAACTTTGCATGAAAGTTGTCTGCAGAGAAAAGTTGCTAATCCTTGTACATCTCTGATATTTCTGTTCTTTGTTTCTATTTCTAAGGATTTATAACGCCCTAGATGAATTGCAACCATTTTTCCCTCTATTTCAGATATACTACACGCCTTTTTCCCCTTTATCAAGTATTGTTATTTATCTTCGGAAACGTAACACCAGCGGTTTCCAAAGTCTGTATTTTTCACATTTTCTTATGACGATTATAAAGGAACCGTGTCAATATCATACACACGTTTGGTATATTATACCTTCCTAAGATTGTGATTGATCGAGATAGCTAAAATAACGAGTAAGGCTAGCATTTGATAGGTTGGGGTTCTATTCCGGTCGCCCGCTCACTAAGACTTTGGTTTCTTTGTGATTTTCTTTGGTTGGTAGGTGAATACGGTGGAGGGCTTCTTATCTTACATCCTATATAATTCCTCTTCATTCCCTGTTGGTGAAATGGTGTTCAAATGAACCAAGTTCCAGAAAGCTTAAATATACCCCATATTCATCTTCTGGGGGGGGGGGTGGGAATTATCCGTATGACTCACTCTAACTGAAATTCGAACTAGAGACTTCTTGAATGCAAGCCACATACACTACCATCACACTACGTAGGCGGGCTCTCTTCTCGCAGCTCAGGTGCCGGACACGTGTCGCGTATTAACAATTTTAAATATTCAAATTTCATACATTTACGGCCTTTTTATAACTTTGTTTTAACTCCGTCGTCTGCCTCTTTATTTGGTACATTTATCTACATTTCTCTCTTTACTAGTATTTTATTTTATATTGAAAGTTTTCCCTAATCCTTATTATAAGGGCGCTAATAATCAAATAGCTTAGCGGCCTTAAAACCACATCATCATCATCATCATCATCATCATCATCATCATCATCATCATCATCATCATCATCATCGTGTCCCGGACGCTTGCCCAAAGGAAAGAATAGGTACCTCTGGTGGACTAGAAGGCTGCCTGATCGACAGGCCGTTCGTCATCAGTAGGAAGTTCCAATAGTTGGGTAGGTCTTCGAAACTGAGACTGTTATGGACTTCTGTGGCCTATTTGCTTGTGGCCTGTAGGGTGTTGTAGTTCCTTTCTCCTGTGGGAGAAGTAGTAGTGCAATATCTCACATAGGTAGCAGGGCGCGAACTGTTCTTTTCCGTTGCATAACCTAACCTAACCAGGTATTTATGAATAAGTTTAAAGATCCTAAACATCCATAAACTACACGACAGGGAGAAAAGCAGCTTGCATGATTCCTACAGAACTCTGTACCATTGTCCCAACGATTGTTCTCCCGATTGCTTGGGAGTAGGAGTACATAGACAGATGCATCCGGAAATTCAAGCACACCTCTCTAAGTAGACTACACTAGACCTCACAATACCTGAAACAAAGTAATGAAGGGGAGACACAAAGGGCGATTAGATCCAGACGACGATGTCCGCTAGCAAGGACGGGAACCTAACGATTCCAGATGGAGCCATCCTGTCATTGGGATACCTGAGCTCAGAGGTAAACTTCCAGAATAAGGCCATAGCAGAGAAAGCAAACGCCAGAAAGAAACATTTCTAAAATGCATAGGCCATCGACCTGCCGCAATCCACCGAATGCCGTCGCCTGATCCTTCAAGGCTGAAAGGGAATCATGGGAATGTTGGGGACAGGAAATGATATACAGGAAATTATTATAGAAGAGAAATCATCCCAGCACTGGCTTACCGACCCAGGGAAACTACGAAAAAACATCTATGACCATAATGATCGGCCAAACGGAAATTGAGTATGGTATCTCTTTAAGAGCTATCTCGTTCGGTGGTAGTCTTGAGAACACGCATACGCGCACACGCAGACGCACACGCGCACGCATGCACACACACAGACACTCTCTCTCATGCTCACTTTCTGTCTCAACCAATCAGGCATAGCTTGTACCTCTAGCTATCTATAATTATTGTAGAACATAGTTAACGCTTTGATTAATCAACAGTTATCTATAATCAAACTACTTTAAAACAAGTGAAAATTTAAATCCTGGTGACCAAGTTCAAAGTTCGAACGCGTCAGTTAATTCACAAAAATTATTTTATTAATTAAAATAGTTTTTTTAAATGCATAATATAACAATAGTGCCAAATTGGTTTCGGAAAACAAAAATGTGGAACAAGAAGTGTATTAGAACAGGTTTTGTTACCTAATATCTATCCATCTAGAATATTATAGTGAGAAAAAAAGAATATCTGACCAACAAATGTGTAGACTCTTAAAAGTAGGAATAATGAAAACAAAAACATCTATGAATACCCAACTGGAACTCCAGAGAACTATGAGGTTCCATTTTTGTTGAAGGTAGTGAAGCATATACATTAACATAAAGACGAGTTAAGTTAAATTGAAGTTTAATTAAAGGGTAAAAATACACACAGAGAAATGGAAAGAACACAATGAGGCAACAAAATAACAGTTTATTTAAAGGTGCTTTAGAATATAAAACAGAGAGATGCGGACAGAGAGTATTCTGCGGGGTGAAACACGTGCTGCGTGGTGAGACGGTGACAATTCATGTTAATGAAAACTGCTCTCAGCAGCATAACAAAGCATATTTCTAAATTAAAATTAAATAAAGTAGACCAGCGTATCACAGCAGTGCAATCGTGAATAGAAGACACAATAAGTATGTAGGTCGAACTACACCTGGTTCTCAGAATCTTAACATGCAATTCTCCTTCAGAGAAAGAAAATATACGTATTTTAGAGGTGAAACCTATCTGACTAATAAAGCGTTCATAATATTTATGACACGAGAGTTAAAAGGAATATTTTATTAACAAAATAAAATAATTTACACTATTTTTTAGACAATGCTGAATAATTATAGATATATTATACCTTATATGTAAATACACATTACTGTTTTACCTTTTTCATGGTCATGATAGTCATTTGGCTCCGCTGTTCAGTTGTTGCCGTTCTTAGCATCAGTGTTAACACGATCGATGACTTTTACAAAACCACAACATTCTACACAAAGAAGGCAGTGGACAAAATATGTTCTTTTTATCTTGCACCAGTCCAGAATCTATGGTATGCAATGTCGTATTCGTTTCTTGATATTTTGGATAACAATTCCAATTTCAGTCTGTCCGCTTCTTTTAAAACTTCAATAGGTTCAGTACTGTCCATATTCACATTCAAATGACTAGCCATTTCATATAAGCATTGTATAACTGAGATTCGTGGCCTACTTGAATGAGGCCATGGTCACATTATGTAAGAAACCAACGTTGGCATTAATCGGAGTGTTAAAAGCTTTTACGGAACTAAGGAACGCGTTATAGAGTTGATATAAAATTTGTACAAAATATATTTTAAAATGCTTATTCTTTCTCAATTTCATCTTCATCGAGATACACGTGTGTACAAACCATATTATTTCATACTTCCTTGCAGGTGGAATGGAAATATAATACCGAAGCTTAAATGATAAAATCTTTTAACAACTAGTCGCTGCATGATGGTCTTCAAATTATATTCTCTTTACATGTCCAGACATAATAGAACGAATAATGGCTTATCATTTGAGAAAAGTATAATATTGTAAAATTCAAACAAATAAGAATTATTCGGAAAAAAGTTTATTCCACAAAAATGTATTCAACATGAACCGTGAGTTTTGATATTTATATTTTTGTGTACTAGGTTTTGTCTATCTCTTTAGGCTTATTAGCTATGCAAAAGTCATCTAGAGGAAGAGGACTTTGAGGAAATTCCTAGTAAATTAAGGATTCGTGTCTCACTTGGCACGAAAATATCTTCAATATATTTTAATCATAATGGGAGAAACCAAAACGTTCAAACATGTTCCATTTAAAAGATTGTTTGGGATGGAGCATTATTTTGAAAATCCTCGTGTCGCATCCTTGAATCCGCTGAACTGAAACGGGTTTGGTGTTTAAATTCCTATTCTTTTTTTTTTTTTATTTTTTTATTTTGTCGCTCACACAACACAGACCTTTCTATAAATGTGCCATATAGTGTTTTCAATACATCGTCCACTTACGAAATTACGTAGCAGAGGAAGTAAAAAGTATAAGGTAATGACGATAAGTACATAAGAAAATAAAATAGATATAAATATCCTGTGAAAGGCGATGATTTGGAAGAAATAAGGAATATTGAAGACTTACTAGAGACGACGGTAACAAAAGCCTGAAGAAATAAGCAATCGGATCAAGAAAGCCATGCAGGTACCTTAGAATCAAAGATATATTGTTATAACTGGCAGGAAGGGATTGGATCTTAGAAAAATTACGGATATACGGAATTACACCAGGCTGTGTTACTATATATATATATATATATATATATATATATATATATATATATGGAAACGAACTTGAACAATTCTGGACAATAGACCAGTAGAGTTCGGAGGAAATGTCTAAGAAGAGTAGCTGAGTTTACCAGGATATACCAAGTGAGGAAGGAGTATTGTAACAATAGAAATCCTCAGTCAAGAAAGCATGTAATAACAATACACAGGCATCAAGATGGTTTGGGGAGGTGGTAAGAAGAAAGGAATAAAGGATACCAAGAAGGCTCTATGAGACAAAGACGTTGAAGCAGGTCTGCAGGAAGACGAGATTAGAATGGAGACTGTATATGGAAAATGTCGCGGCCAATTGGGAAAGAAGTTGAGAGAATAGAAAACAATGGCGCAGCAGGGAAATTACTATTTAAAGTGGCAAGAAACCCGACGCCTCAAAACAAACGTTAATAAGTTAATAGTTTCAGGTTTGTATACCACTACAATCATCTAAATGCTACACTTATGGAATGAAATAAGAAACACACTAGCTAACAAATGCTGTGTAAAAGATTAGAACAAACGTTAATCGAAGCTAAAAAAGCTGTTCTGCTCACTTTGTAACAGAGATGCATGCTCTCAGTGTCGTTTGGTTCGGCTTTAACTTAACATTTCTGTGTGCGACTATGAGCAAATGTTATCTCTCTACGGTAAACCTTGTGCACGTCTTGGAGCTTTCCTGGGGTTCTGTCATCCGCAACATTTCACTAAAACTATTCCATACAGCTCGGCTTGACATCTACCAATAAAGATCTGTCAACCATGAAAATAATGCAAACTCCAGCGAGTGACAGTAGTCTCTGCTTTGCTTATCCAAACGAAATTTCGTTCTATTTACTCTCGCTTGATTTTGGTTTTGACCGCATCACTGAGCTACACAAACCAATGTGTAAGATTGGTTACAGGTCCCGTTCTGGAGGATGACATAGTATATACTGGAGGGTTTACACTGGAACCTGGTTCTAAGCCACGCGAGATAATAACGTGCTAGGCTTGTATTCGGAAGGTTAAGAGTTTGATTCCCATTGGACTCTTCTTTCTGGTGGTACCTCTTCCATTATTAATGTAGATAGTGTGTTATCTGGCATTCTTTTAACGTGTTCATACCAGCATAATCTTTTTTGTTCAATGATACCTAATATATCGAAACCCCTTTAACACCCAAAATTTCTTTCACTGTTTCATTTCGAACCTTTTCTAATCTTGATTTTACAGCTGATCTCCAAATGTCTATTTCAGTAGCTAAAATTGTGTGTGGTAATTGCCAAACTTCTAATTCATATACGAGGATACTTTCTACAATAATTCTGTAAATCTGTAATTTTCTACTCTTTGTAAAATTTTTACTCCAGCAAAATAGATTTAATTAGTCTATAGCTTTCTTATTTGGGTAAGCGTACTTTTAATTTGTGTTGTATTATTGGCAAATTTATCAATTTTTGTGCCTAAATAAGTACATTCAAAACAAAATGAAAATTCGTAATCATTTTCAAATTTGAAGGGTTCTACTTCCTTTTCAACGCATAGGAAATTAGTTTTATTGATACTTAATTGAAAATCCTATTATTCATATTCTTTCTTTAATTTTCTTGCCATATATTGTATGTCGTTATCTTGATTGCCTGATTATTATCTCACAAATGTAATGAATAAAGAATGTGTTTTGAATTTGTATACCCATACTCTGACATTTCCTTTTCCAGTTTTGGGATAAATAATTTACCCCAGCTTGAAATGCACTCATTCTGTGTTCAAATCCTGAAGGCAAACGAGCTTCACTCTCTTTCGTATCAGTTTTGGTTAATGAATCGTAATGCTACATATAACGAGTCATTTAGTTTCAATATAATGAAGTAATTTAATTAAACACACCGATAGTTATTTCTGTCGTACACTCGTATGTATATCTGAATTCAAGCCTTGCATTACTTATAACGATATTAAGCACGTTTAAACCAAAATATTGTTTTAAATCAAATATCGGAAAAAATTTAAGCCAAAAGCGCAACTCTAGTTATAGAAATTATGAAATAATTAGACGAGTTCGTACATATCCCGTATGGCTATCTTAAGGATATGTATTCCACATCCATACACTAATGAACCTCTGTGAAGGAACGCCGTTTTGCGTGATTATGGGACATGACGTAACATCATCATTAGTAAAGCACTTACGATTCAAAGAGATGGGGTTTTGGTAGCGGCTTGAAACTTTACCGCAGTGGCTCCACTTGAAGTTGTTTGAAGTTTCGATCTTAATCTTCGTGTGAGAGACGCTTTCAGAAAACTAGCGTGGTGAGGGGAGGGATTATGTGGTGCTCCTCGATTACCTCTGCTGGACTGAGTATTTAAACCTCTCCTTGATAACGGAAAGGGGTATTTCCAAATGACTTGAGCTCAATAGGGTAAAACCATAAGCAAATTAGTACATGAAGCACTGTGTTGAACAATCTTGAACTGTTGCTGGAGAACTTACCACACTGTGCCTTTATATTGCGAGCTTGGAACTGTTTATCTGCTCCGGTAGCGGATCTGTTTACTAGGAAATGAGTGTATGAGAATATGTATGACTCACCCACGTTGCCAGATCTAATGCGCTTTGCAGTACTACAGAGATAAGTGCAGAGATTTTTTTAGCATTATGCATTATTTGGCTCTCGCTGCTAACACGCAATACGGCACTGCAGTTGTATACTCGTATTTTGTTAGTTTTATTCTTGGCTTAATATTTACATATGACTGCAGTTCGAAAGAAGGGACGAAGTATTCACAGTGAAGCAAGGGAGGTACTTAGACTTCTAGCTATGGGTGAGTTATGTGACAACACTGTGTATTTTAAACGAACCTAGCATACCTTGTCATACTCGGAAACTAAGCATAAACACCTTGCGGGAAGCAAAAATTGATTACGTTATACATTCCTAAGACTACGTCTCGACAAACGTGAGCTACTCTAGAGAAAGCTAAGTCAATGTGGGCTGAATAGTGTATAGCTAAGAATAATCCTGTTATGATTTGAATTCCTAAACATAAGCCTCCTGGGCATCAGTACTTCGTGCAACCAAGGATCGCTTGGTGCATACTCAGCCACACTGACATTCTTCACTCTCAGTGAGATTTGAGATCGCCCTAGCTGTCGACGGGCCCTTAAACCTTAAACACTCATACAATCACTCTTACACTCACCCACTCACTCAGTCACTCACTCACTCTTCTATGCAAATTTTATAATGGGATGAAGGTTCGGTACAATCGAGCATATGGAATTGTACCATTATAGTACCATTATCAGTGGGTTTATCTTGGTAAGAAAATATGAGACGTGCATTTAGAGCAAGTACCATTTAAATATTTTGCCGCAGCAGCGCTGCAATCGAGATTTTGAGCATGCGCGATCTCTTCCTCTAAAGGTAGCGGTAGCTGTGAGAGACCGTTACATTCCTTTTTCCTATTGTTTGAGCGTTTCCAAATGTTCAAAGCAATCGAACGACCTGTAGACTGTGAAGTCAGATCAGTGATTCGGTTTTTGAACAAGGGAAATGTTATGTTAGTAAACATTCATCTTCAACTGTCGGAGGTTTATGGGGAGAAAATGAGTGACAACGCCCGGCCTCACTCAACCTAAGCTCAAGATCTAATTGCACCATGTGATCGGGAAAAATTTGACCATTCTTCACCTGAAGAAATTTCCTGGTAGAAAACGTTTCAACCACGATGATGTTAAAAAGGAATGCAGCTTTAACTTTTATCACAGGCGGCATCATTGTTTCAAAAAGGCTTACAACAGCTGGTTTCCCGTTACGATAGGTGGCTAAATAAGAGCAGTAGCTATAATGTAGAAGTAGTGAAAGTTGTGGGATTATGAAGGGTAATAAAGTATTTGGAAAATAATGTTCTTTTATTTTCAAAAACTTTATCGGTGCTTACTTTAAAAATACGCCTCGTTTTAAACTTTCTCTGTCATGCAGAGTCTCCATTCCATGCCTGGTACTATTGCTACTGTTAGTAGTGCTTAAGGGAATTCAGGCTTTATTTCAGCCCGGCTGTGTCACGAATACATTCCTCTTCAGCCATCTTCATAGCTTGCGTTAGCTGAGAGGCGTTACCTTTATGATCAAGATTTATGTCTTTTATTTAAATTAATAATGCAAACATAATGGACCGGTGTGAACCTTTTCTTTTCCTTATTGATTCATTCAATGCATATAATACCTCTAGTATTAATATAATTACACCATAAATATAAAACTAATTAAAAAATTTAGTTGTCTTAGTTTGGGGTGCAATGTGTGTTGTTAGCTTTTAAGTGCTATTTGTTTGTCTAAGGGTTCAGTGTCAGTTGCAGTATGTTTTCAATGTATATACATATTTAATATTTCTCTGCCTTGGAATCGTTGCAATAGTTGCAGTTGATCTTTAATGCTGAGCTACTAAACTCTTTTTACATTTCAGTATTTTTGTACTTGCAGTGTGTTGCATTGGGCATTTCATCTGGAGGCGTTGTAAATCTATTTGTTACACGTATTGTCCAAGGCTTCTCTTATAGGTTCAGTCATTGCAATAGGGTAGATTTCATTACCTCTTGACCACACGGTATTATTGTCAAAGTGATTGATTCTGTCTATTGTTGATTGGTATGACGGATACAGCTGCGTATGTAAACAGTGGTCTTGTATAGTCGAGTTGCTATTTTTGCTGAAGTTATTTCCTTGTCCGCTTTAGCTAGGAAATATGCAATTGATATTGCTGGTTTGCTGCTTTTATTTCTAATTGATAGTGTTTTGTTGTACCCAGTTTGTCAGAATGTGCACAGTGGAGATCAAGCAACTATTAAATTCACAGAGTCAAACAAGAGAGAGACTGGCACGTCTTCTTAGAATTTTATCTTAGAATATTGAATACTACAACTGTAGTTTTACTAATGTGTGAAGTTTTAAGGTACGAACTGATTTTGAAGGTCACCAAACCTCAACTAGGAAAGATCAGTTCCTAATGACGCGTTCACTGAAGTAACTTAAGAAAAGCACAAATTTGGGAACTTTTACACAAGTGGAGATATTCAATTTAGTATTCTGCTTGGCATTCGCAGCATCGCAGTGCATACAGTTTCAACCATGAGATACGGGGAGTTTACTAAACCGCAGGCTCTTAAGGTTTAATGCTCCCACTTAGATAATCTTCGGGGTTTGCAACATAACTAGATCCTAGTAGGGGATTCAGGTCACGTCCAGGGAAGACGACGTAACTCTGTGGTTAGACCGCCAATATGGTTTAGACAAAGATCCTACCAGAGGTTTCCAATGTTCTTTTTTTTTTCCATCTGAATCACTTTCGTTAATTGCAAGCTCTGCTTTCACAGCTTCTCTTTGGAACCAGTTTTTAAATACAAGTGACCATTTCTTCACTTCCGCCCCATTGGCACTAGAGTTATGGAACAAAGGCGTACACTTAGAGCTTCTTAGATTCCCTGCGACAACCGCGTCTCAGGAGGAAGAAATGAGGTAAAAAAATACACAAGAAGCACAGATCGAAAAGAGGCCACAGAAACGCGCAAAAATCCCTTACAATTCCAGGCTCGAGCACTAGTCCCACTGTTGGAGCTGTATTTGAAGGCGGTGAACAATCTGTCGACCAAGCAGCCCTCTAGCACTCACGGAGAGTACTCTCATTAACTCAGGACAATGTCGTTGTCCTTGAGCGTGCAATCGTGGTGATGAATGGGGAGCTTCTCGGTACGATGTAAATAGAGTAACACCATCAGTGAAGAATAATTGTGTACCATGCAGTTGAATTACAATTAGTGCTAGCACTGCTTCAGTATTATATCATGTGGTTTCTTGAATCTCCAATAAACATTATTCATTAGTGATATTATCCTAAGAATGATCAAAATTGCTTTGTTTGATGCGCTAATATAGTGATGCTCTTTCACGTAATATTTAGTGTATCCGGACAGAAAGGATAAGTTGCTTATCAAACAGGCTGGTAAACTCAGCGCGAGGAGAAAAAAAAAACGTTAAAGTGCTACCTCAAGTTCACTTGTTACAACCGGAAGTCATAGCTAAACTCCTGAGTCAAAAACAGTACTCTCCTCCTTTGAGCAAAGAACTAATACATCTGTTCGGCACTACCATAGTCCGGTAAGGTAGAAGCTCACCTTGAAGCGGAAACTCGTGTCTATTAAACAGAATAATTTTGCGCCCAACAACTCTAAAGGAAATGGTTTAACATTGGAATTAAGACAGATCTGGCGATTTCTACGACAGGACGGTGAAAAATGAAAAGGTAGAAATCGTCGAGGATGTGGTGGGAGTACAAGAAATACCGCAAAGAAGAGAAGAAGCAACCAAGAAAACATGTTCTAATCACGTCACACCAAAGAAACTAAGAAACGGGCGGTATGCACACAACCGTGGGAAGACTAAGTAAACTTGTGTGTGGGACGGAATTGACAAGGAACGTTCACAATGTATTCACATTGGGAGTAAAAGACAAATTTATGTTTGTGTGTGTGTTTCTTAGCTGCTTTTGCAATTCCCGGCTGGAACAACCCAGATAAAGAGCTTCTGCTTACCAACTCAACGACCGAGGGCTCCTGGAAAAACCTGTTTCTCACGCACACAGTGACAACCCAGGCTAAACCTTTATACCGCACCAGCGTGAAAGACGACGAGACAGGAAATGAAAGCTTAATGATAGAAAGAAAATCGTGGTAGTTGAGTAAATATCCCAATATTAACCTACCGACCAGGGAAAAATCACAAAATCCCAAGGTCAGTGATGATACTGACATATAAAAGAAATGTATACCGAAATAAATACTTCGACACTTATGTCCTTGTTTCTGAACAAGAAATGTTCTCATATTGATTTGCATGGGATGTGCAATTGAGTGCTCACTTCGTCTATCATAGAAACAAGTAAGAGCCTTTAAATGCCAGTTATGCAAAAGTCATCCAGAGGAAACAGGACTCATAGGTTATAGCCAGAAAATTAAAAATATACATCTCAATTGCCATAAGTGTATCTGAAACACATGCCATTTCAATCAAAATTGTAAGTCATTTTCGAGAAAATCAAAATTTGCCAAAAGTTCTCCATGCAACAGATAGTTTAGGGTGGAAGAATGTTCTTGAAAATCTTCGTGTCGCATCCTTGAAAGACATTAAACTTGAATACCAAGTTAGTTTTTTACCAGCTTTTCGTTTTTGCGTAATTATGTCCACAATCACACAGACACAATAATAGATTTTTTTTACTTTCTCTCACCCAAAAATTCGATGCAGAAATTTCACCGGAACTATATGTTTTGAGGACCCCTGAATCAAAAAAAAAAAAGTATTTTTAGAAAAAGGTCCGTGCGTGTGTCGGTGTGTCTCTGGACAACATAACAAAAACGAAAAGTCGGTTAGAAACCAAAGTTGGTATTTAAGTTTAATGTCTTTCAAGGGTGCGTCACGAAGATTTTTAAAGAAAATAGCCCCACCCTAAACTACCCTTTACAAGGAAGATTTTTCGAAAATTTTGATTTTCCTGAAAATGGCTCTAACGGTCTTGATTAGAATGCCATATGTTTGAGGTATTTTTATGACAAATGAAAGTTATATCTTCAATTTTCTGGCTATAGCCCCTGTAGTCGTATTTACTTTGGACGACTTTTGCATAACTGGTAGACAGAGATAAACGAAATCATACTATACACAAAAAGTAGATCTTGCTAAAATACACCATTTATATCTCAATAAATCTTCTTGTGGGTTGAACCATTTCGGAGATATTCCTTCTTGTGTGTGTGTGAGTTTCGGAAAACTTAAAGCTTTCGTAAAATGGAACATCGTTGTTCAGTTTTTATATGTTAAGTATGCAAAGAGAACGGAATCTCAAAGCTTTAAAAGATTTGACTATCGCACAAAGCCTACTGTATTCTAATATTCCTCTTTCACCTACGAGGAAATAGGTAATATGATACGTTGTACAAATGTTTATCTTAAGAAGATATAGGATTAAGAGTATGTAAGAGTGGTTGGTACAAGAGTAGAGAATGTCATTTGAGTGCAACACATCAGATTTATATAAAAATGCTTTTTCTATTGAGGGGGCCTCAAAACATATGCTTCCGGTGAAATCTCTGCATCGAATTCTTGGGTGGAATACAACACTTATTCTGCTTACTATATGTAGAGTAGAAAAAAATAAAAATGGTGATTTTTAAAAAACAATTTATTTCAAATTAACTTCGTTTTCTGCCGTAAGTCATTTCAGGATATATATTGGAATTATTCAATTATTTAGTCATTCTGTTAAAATTCGGCCAAATTTCAGTTGTTTCTTGCAACAGCATCCAAAAAGTGTGGAATTGTAAACCTTAGCGAATAATTAGAGGCATTTCCCTAAAGTATTTGAAGTGATCACACCACTTATTTTACGTGAGACCTCCCTATCCCTTACCACGTTTGACTACAGTTACTGGGGCTGAACTCACGGCGTTTGACTTGGAATGGATGACTAGTCAATTCCGCATAGCCTTAACGATTTTGGTTATTGAAATCACATTAAAGTACCTGGAAGACTGGAAGTTTAGAAATTAGAGTTAGAGCGGTATATGTACCAAAATTACTCGCGTAAGGAAGTTTCAAGGCCGCTGTATTTCTGTGAGGATTTATATCAATTAAAATGCGGTATGTAGAGAAATAACCTTTCGTAATAATAGTTTGTATGCCTACCAAGGGAAGAAGAAGCCAGAGAAGCTATTGTAAATGTAACACATCAGGTCTTTACGCTCTCTACTACCAACTTAAAGCAGAGGGAATCTGGATGTAGCATAGAGATTTCACCGTAAATACATGTTTTGAGCACCCCTCCATGAATCCACGAAAGCATTTTTAGAAAAACATCCGTGTGTAGATTTGAATTGCGAGCATTGGTAGCATTAGAAGGGGAGGAAACATTACAAAATACAATGCATTAAGGAAATTAATTCACACATGGTGCTAACCAAAAATTGGATCATGACGTTGATCACTGTTATCAGAACACAAAGTGTAGTTTAGGGTTAAAAATAACATTACTCGTGATAACTTTCAGTGTCTTCTATGAGAGCAGTAGTATACTTAAGAGAACACACAAATGTTTTTGAAGATACTATACCGCTCGCAAAAGTTAAAGGCATGTGAAAGCTGGTCAATGCTCAAGCAGAGCGCTGTTGCCAAGTGTAGTGCGTGTATCGGCAGAGGTTCTGTACATAAGGTTGTGTGAGATGCATGCACCACATTCGGCAGCGCTGGTAGGTGGGGCAAGCGTAGGATTCGCTGAAGTCCGCAGTACGCCCCGCCACCATATGCCTTTAACTTCTGCGAAGATTATAATGCTTCGTAGGTTAAGCGGCTCTTTATCTATCTTCTCTCAGAGAAAGTTCCTCCTCCTTAGCTTCCGCTTTCTAGGCGAATCGAGTAAAAAATGTTCAAACAACGCGATCGATATGAGATAACGCCCGACAGGTATGCAACACACCTAACGCACAGGTAATGCGAGTAGGTTCCTAAAGACTATTCTACAAGGAAAGCTGCTGTAATCTACACTTACTTACGATGGTCTACGGTAGTTTCAAACCCATCCGCGTGCGTGTGTGTGCGTGTGTCTGTGTGTGTGTGTGTGTGTGTGTGTGTGTGTGTGTGTGTGTGTGTGTGTGTGTGTGTGTGTGTGTGTGTGTGTGTGTGACCGTATGAAATATAAAATTCTTGGTTAAATACCAAATTTAGCACTTAAGTTCAGCATCCTTCAAAATACGATATAAAGGCCACGCTCTCCAAATTGCCTTTTACATGTAAAATATTTCGAAGATTTTAATTTTATCAAAAATGGCTCTTACGATTTTTATAAAAGCACCGTATGTTTAAGGCATCTACATGGCACATGAAGCGTATAGTTTGATTTTTCTGAGAACAGCATATGAGGTCCTCCTTATACTGAATAGCATGCGAATGAGTGCTAAGCCACAAGAGATAGATAAAGTCTTACTACACAAGCAATATAAATCTTGTTAAGACGTGACACTTACTGTGAGATATTATTTGTTGTGGCGTTAAACATTTCCAAGATATTCTTTGTAATAGGCTTACATGTTCTAACACATATTTTATTGAAGATGATCACTATTCATTTTGTATTTTTGTCAGCAATTGGAAGAGAAAGGAGTTCCCCACATACAGCGACCCGCCCTTAAAGGTTTTACAATTGCTTAAGGTGTACTTTATTTTTCTGATCCCTTTGAATATGTAAGAACGCAACTTATGCAAATTTTAAACCGATTAACATGAAGTAGATCGAAAAATAAGCGTTTGTACAAACACTTTTCTGTCTATAAATCATTTTGATTTACAACATAGATACAGACGTCGTAAAGCAGAACAGAGCTGTCAAAACAGCATATACTCGTATGTATTACCAGGGAAGCTTCGTGACTGCATATATTAATGGACAGCAATGAGCTTTCGGGTGAAACAAATTACCATCACCCTTGTCCACATATCACATTGGCGCCGAGATAGCACGCACATTTTGCACATTTATACAATGTATATTTTAAAAACGCCTAAAGTTGTTAACGTTGACACAAACTGTACTTTTACATAGGCCTTGCTGTATCTGTGTCTTTTGGTTTCTCGTTTAGCTAAAGGTACTAAAAGCTTCAATCGCAATTAAATCTATTCATGTATAATAATTCAATATGCTTTATCTTTATTAACCTTTAAAACGTATGATATCTTTATAACAACAGAGCACATATTTAAGAAAGTTTAAAAGTTACTATTTGTATCTTCATCTTGATAATCAAATTCTTATGACCAAGATCAAGAAGATGTGGAATATGTCATCAGAGGATTACTACAAGTAATAAATGGGGACAAAACTTCAACACATTTAAATCCAAATATTTGGTGATTGGAGACCCAAAAGAAGCTTTGGAAGTGAAAGGAGGAAATAAACTTAAATGCTGCAATGAAGCAGAATATTTAGTGGTTAAAATAAACAACAATGGAAAATATGAAGAGATCAGAGAAAGAAATAATAATGGGTAGTATGGAATTTCAAAACTATATGAAGCTGTATAGGACAGAAATATTAGCAACAAAACCAAGATATATATTTATAATAGTATTGTTGAAAGTGTAACAACCTATGGCGCTGATATATGATCACTGACACAAAACACACAAACCAAACTACTGGGAGCAAAAATTCACTTCTGCTGGCGAGCAGCGAGAATTTCGAGAATAGATAAAGAGTAATAAACAACGTTATTAGCGATTTTATGAGAGAAAACTCTGCAATTTTGGTTCAGATTACTTTAAAACAATTAAAATATGAGCATGTAAATAGACTGTCTGCAGACAGGATACGCTAAAATGATTTGGAATGGGTAGTAACAAAAATTGGAATAACTTGGAAGTATAATGTCACACAGGCAACAAATAAATTGAATTAAAAATCCGATTAAATAATAAAAGGTTGGGTTGGGGGTGACTACGTAAAATTCACTTGGATTCTTCAAAGGTGCTAGACTGAAAAGTCAGGTTACTTCACCTGGCTTTCGTTTAGGAGTTCTTTTGCTGTCTCTTTCTCTTCCTCTCTCTCTCTCTCTCTCTCTCTCTCTCTCTCTCTCTCACAGACACACACATACACACAAACACACATACACACATGTATTCATAACCACGGCGCGTTCTCTAAACATGGTTTTTAACTATTGATGAGATCTCAAAATTTATATTTTTGGTGAAATGTCTATTAATATTCTTTTCTGTAATATTTCCTCTACCCATTACAACGAGGAAACACAACTAGATTTAGTACAAAAACACGTTTAGTTTTGAATTATTTGAATTGCCAATTGTATTCAAATTTATTATTTGGCAATGAGTAACCTCTTGAAAGGAGTGACTTCTTTCCGTTTTAATTTTAGCACATCAGACATTTATGGTACGGTAATCCGGAAAATGAAGTAGAAGTATCTAACTTACGTCACACAAAAGTCTACCTAACCGTTTTTATACGAATGCAGAAGAATCTTTATGACTGAATACCTCCCAGGACAATCCGTTTCTAAGAAGAATGGAGCTGTTTGGTACATATATCATGAACTAATGCTTTTCATAACACTTCTTGCCAGTAACATTATAGAACACATCACCTTTATTTAATA
Organism: Tenodera sinensis; assembly: GCA_030765045.1. Taxonomy (NCBI): domain Eukaryota; kingdom Metazoa; phylum Arthropoda; class Insecta; order Mantodea; family Mantidae; genus Tenodera; species Tenodera sinensis. Next base: position 128,485,712 of record CM060961.1, on the reverse strand, counting down.
AATTTAATATGTTTGAGCCAAGTGTAAAAATCTGTGTTGCACTCACATGACTTTCTCTACTCTTGTACTAACCATTCCTACAAACTCTTATTGCTATATCTTCTTCGTTTTAGTTGAGATAAACATTTTTACAAATTATCTTATTGTTTATTCCCTTGTAGGTGCAACGGGAATATTCGAATACAGTAGTCTTTGAGCGATAGTCAAATGTTTTAAGGCTCTGAGATCCCGTTCTCTTTGCACGCTTAACATAAAAAAATGAACAACGATGTTCCATTTTACGAAAGTTTTAAGTTTTCCGAAACACAGGGGATGGAGGTAGATACGCCACTTACACGCGTCAACACATCCGGGAAGACTACCTATAAACTGGACACAGATCTATTGCGGCTAACACTCTCAAGAGGAAGGGGTGAAGAGAGGACAGTGACCACACAACGCTAGCGCCGAGAACAGCAGTTACGGTGTGCAAGCATCCGCACCATCTGTCCGGCACCGCCATATACCACGAGACTGAAAGCATGAAAACTCAAATCAGAGTGGGTGGTAAACCAGGATCAACTCGGGACCTCGCGAATGCAAGCCTCAAAGTTACCGCGGCGTCACCTATTTTGGTATCGTTGCAACTAGCTTAATTCCATCACTAAGGTGAAACTGTGCACTGTAAGTACTTTTCATTATATGAAGCACACTCATTAGAAGCCCTGTTCTTTCTGCACACGTCAGCCTTTCCTTGTATTTTATACGGAGTACAGCAAGTTATGACGGTACAAAATGCAAAAGTGGAATCTCATTAGATAAATGAAAATTCTGTGTTATATTCACACCACTTTTTTACTGTTACTAATTATCTGTATAAAACTTCCACAACATATTATTTCCGAAGCTTATTTTTCTATCCACCTTATATTAATCGAGATAAATCTTAGCAGCATTGAAAACCATTGTTTGACCTTAAAAATATTATGTAACTATTTCAGTGACATTGCGTGAAAGAGGTGGATAGCGACAGGGCCTAAAAATTCCAACGAATAATAATGGAAACATTGAGAAAGGCTGATGTCACGAAAACATATTTCAAATATTTTTCTTTTTTAAAGAGTTCTACACTGTTAGAGTCATAAGGTTATATTCATCTGTTATGGTTTATCTGTAATGTAAAATTAAGCAACCTTCTTGCCCAATGAAGAGGAATACCGACATAAATATAAGTTCAATTTTCATACAAATATGTAAATGTTAGATACTTTAATAAAACACACTGAAAATGTTTCCTATAACGGCTGTAATTAAATATCGCAGACAATAATCTAGCCGCAGGTTGAGGGGAGCACTTTGTAAGTGATTTTAATTGTGTTTAGCTGAAGGTGCCATGGGACGTATATTTTAAAGGTAAGGGTTTAACTCAATCAGTACAATTACATACGAATTATTTTGTCAATTCTTGTAATTTATTGCAAAATATTATAAGATGTTATACTGTTAATATTTAACTAAAGGATCCTGTGTATTCAACTTTTAGGTTCTTGAATTTGTCAGTCAAGCAATCTTCTAAGTTGTTAAACTTATTGAAACGCCTCTTCTCAATTGTTTTTCCTTATAAAACCGTATCGATAAACAAATAAAGAATTCAAACCCTTTCTTCCATTGCTGTCTATAAATCATGTACTGCTGGTCCAAAATCATTGCCTCTTATAAAACACCTATTCTTCTTTTCAGTATTAACAAACTTTATAATCTTGATTTGTCGATGCTGTTGTTAATAACAAATGAAGCACGACTTCTTCGTGCCTTTGTTCTGCATATACTTTTAAGAGTTTATTAAAGAAGCTGCTTCAGGGCTAAATTAGGGTGGGGAAACCTTCCTGATAGTATTTAAGGGACACTGGGAGGAAATTTTAAAGTTCCACATTTCTGGATATATTTTTCTGAAAGTATTACCGTGTTTGTATTTATATGAGAATAGGAGGTACACCAAATTTCAGTAAAATTGGATAATTCGTTTATGATATATAAATTATTTTATGAATTTAATAGGCACATTTTCAAAATGTATCTTGCGTCTATTGACTCTTCAAAATTCGTTTATATTGCCAGAACTGGTACTCTGAAATATGGGTAACAATTTTATGAGGATATATTTCAAATACGTTTGCTGATTATGCTGTACATATTTTTTTAATAACAATCTTAATATTTGATTTTTTTCATAAAGAAAAAAAGTGTTTTCAATTCATGTTAATGACATCAATATTGAAACATAGTTTTGTTTAGCTGCTATTTGTGAACACTTGGAAATTTTCATTGAATTTGAAGCAAAACTCAGGCGCGATCTTCTTTTCGAATACGCGAAAATGTAGTTTTGAGAAAAACAGGCTTTTATATAGGAGCATCCTGTGTACGTTAAGGGAAGAGCACCATTTGAAAGGACCGTAATGACCACATGGAGTGGGGGATATGGAAAATGTTAGCTGATCCAAATGCACAGCTGTTACAGGAACATTTTAAGGTAAAAAAACAATTTTCGACTATTTGACAATTTTGATCAAAATTTCACTCCCAGTGTCCCTTAAGTCGTATCTTTGGAATATACTGAACTTAACACCAAGTTTGGTATTTATTGAGCATTTCGTTGAGGGTTATGCTCTTACAAACACACATATATACGCACGCGCACACACACACACATCACACGCATCTTCTCTAAAAGAAAACTTTTATGGATTCTAGAACCTCAAAACATGTATTTCTGGTCAGCATGGAAGCTGTGATCTTCCCGTCACGTACAGAAACAGAGCCACAGTTGTAAAGTTCTAAGGCCTCTGTGGGCAATCTGAGACCCAGAAGCCCAACCATCAGCAAACAACCCACAAGATATCCCTAAAGACATTTCTGCGGCATGACCTTATAGTTAAAGTGATATAAGTTAAAATATAAAGCAATGATCTATAATTGCCGTGGTATGAAAATAATTTCTCTATATTTCTAAACTAAGTCTCCGTATAGGTTAACTACACTGCATATACAATCCTTGTATGTATTCAAAGCAGTATTGATTCTGTTTCACGCTTAAGGCTATAAAACCGACAGAAGGTTTGGAATTGCACTTTAATATGATATAAAAATAATGAAAGCCAGAATTTCTTCCACTGCAGTACATAATACAATATCATTCCACTATGGTATAGAAACTCAAAAAAGTTTCTCTGGCAACACAAAGATGTTGAAGAATTACATTACAGCAGAAGAGATAGGTGCTGTGACATCTTATACAATGGATGAGGTGGCGCTTATGTGTTTATATCCACTGCTACGTGGTTGTTTTTGTGACTCAGTCTGGCTTACACAGTAGATTAACACCATTTCTTTGATTTTTCTCCCACTCAGTCCTCTAATGCCCTTGCTAATACTCTTTCTCTATCAACAGAGTTAGTTTTTCCCCTTTCCGCAGCTACCGACAAACAACTCCAGAGAAGAGCGCTCCGAAAAAAACAAAAAAGAACTGTGACAAATGAGAAGAAAGCGTCACATCGCACCGAGATAAAAAGAGAAGGCGGTTGAATATGTAAATCACGGAATGTGAGCAGGAAAGTACAAAATCATGAAACGGAAATTGGTTCTGTTGACGAATATGAACCAATGTTTCACATGCAGCTGTTGTTATGGGCGTAGACCGGAAGAGGGAAGTTCAATATAGCCAGAGGAATTTGTTTCGTGCCGGTAATTAGCACATATTCGCACAGAATGGGCTTATATGGGACATTCATCACTACTTGGTGACTTTCAGGAATATTTTGCAAATGACAGGCTAGAGTACATACTGCTGGTGTTGAAGTTCCATTTATATGCTACCTTTAACGTCGAAGGTATCAACTGTTTCCTAATTGGCCAAACCGAACACACCTGACATTTATTTTCTTTATTTTTTCATTACATGTAAATTATCTTTTTCATCTATAATTCGGCAACACAAACAAAAAATGTCAATAACAATACTAGTAACGCCAATTAAATCAGCACACGAGATTTTAAAATTGTTCCTCTAAGGTCTTAAGATAACTCAAAACTTACATTCTACCCCTAACCTGGCCAATTGAAGCGTTACGACACTTAAAAATGCGAATGTAAAAAGCTGAAAAAAAAAAAAAGGAGTGTTATTTTTAACCAAGTAACAGCGTAGTAACCTGTCTGTGATTGACTTTAATCACTATTTTTATGATTATAATGTATTATTGTTATTGATATTATTATTGTCATCGTTGTCATTATTATTATTATTATTATTATTATTATTATTATTATTATTATTATTATTATTATTATTATTATTATTATTATTATTATTATTATTATTATTATTATTATTATTATTATTATTATTATTATTATTATTATTATTATTATTATTATTAGTATTAATATTATTATTATTATTATTACTATTATTATTATTATTATTATTACTATTATTATTATTATTATTATTATTATTATTATTATTATTATTATTATTATTATTATTATTATTATTATTATTATTATTATTATTATTATTATTATTATTATTATTATTATTATTATTATTATTATTATTATTATTATTATTATTATTATTATTATTATTATTATTATTATTATTATTATTATTATTATTATTATTATTATTATTATTATTATTATTATTATTATTATTATTATTATTGTCAGAAGACTAGTCCAGTTGGTTTTATATCTCTTCATCGTATTCTAACCTTTTGCACAGAGTTTTCTTCTCGTATTAACACAGTGTACAGGCTTTCGTGATATTGCAATTCAGAGCTGTTTGCTTCTCGTAACCTTGACATAGTTCTTTCACTGTCTTTCCTCACTTCCTCTGTCTCTCATACACCAGCTCAGACAATACAATCACTCGACGCTCGTCACGTCTCACACTCACTGAAACGATGACTGACTCATGCTTAACTCTAACTCTTGGTTCTGCTGTTTCCGTGCCTCTTTATATAAAGGGGATCACGTCACACGACCCTTTCTCAATTTCTACGGTGATCACATAGCTAGATCTTTCTCGAAGGCTCTGAAAACCCTTTGTATTGCCCCTTCATACTGTTAGTGACATATTCGCTCACGTGATCGGTGTGGGGATGCTTAACCTTGCACTTTTGTTTGCCCTCCGACCTTCTATATGGTATGACTATGAGCTATCTTAGCCCCGACAGTCCTTTGTTTTGTGCAGCGCCCGGCATCAGAGTTTTATTACTATATATGTTTCTGTATCTTTAGGACCTTAACTGGCCAGTACGCATTGGACGATAAATGGATAAAATGAATGAAATTATGTCATTTTTTCAGGTATTCCTGAAAAATTAACATTTTCTTCACAACTGCTCCAGTATCTTTGAAACAAATAGATACAAAATGCTGAAACTTTTGTTACTTATTTATGGTGTTTTAGTTTTAATAAAAGATTTTATAGTAATACCTGGTTATTTTCTAAATAAAACCATGTTACCATTTGAATATACAATTATATTTTGGTAGCTGTAAGCATTATATTAAACATGTATTACACTTGTTTGTATAAATTCAAATATATTTTTCATCAACCAGGGCTGACGTTATTGCAAATCATCGTTGAAAGCTTCGAGTAATTAACTAACTGATCACAGTTTCCTATATGAGAGGTCAGCAATTAACAATGACAAGATCGGGCATTTCTACTTCCCTTAACCTCCAAAAGTAGTAATGAAGACAGCCGTAGTTAATTATACCTGATACAGTCAGGTACACAAAGGGTCTGATCTGCATTTGCCACAAGCTGTTTCTACCTACACTGTTAATAATACCCAAGAAGAGCACTAAATAAAACTAAAACTTTCGAGAAATGCATCATTAATTTTCAGCGAAGTCTAAGCTCTTCTTACACTTCCAAAATAAGTCGTTCATCTTGTCATCTTTTGTTGCCTTTTGTTGCAATAAATTGTGGGGTTTTTAAAATTTAATTTACACAAAAACCGTTGAATCTATTGAAATACGCCCACGAAAAATTTTATCATTTATTCAATTTCCTATGAATATAGCCATAAATCAAGAACCTTCAATCAATAATAATTCCGCCAGGTGACAATAAATTTTTTTGATAAAAGTATTTTTTTCTAGAAAACTATAAACTTTTCAACATTTTGGTATTAGACTTTCTTGTTATTCACAACATGAGAAATTCGCTGTTAAAGTCTGGCAGATCATTTCACTTCCATCCTGTATATTGTGTCCAAGGTAAACTCCTTATAACTACTTCCATTACTACCGACTGTAAACTCCAAAGCTTTACTTTGTACCGTGTCCCGAAAAATGAGTTTATTGCTTATACAAGATACTGAAGCGTTACTGTGGCTAATATTCATAGAAATTTCTATAAATTGGAATTACTTTGCTGTGTATATGAATAAGTGCAATGAAACTAAAGACTTCTGCCTTGTACTATTGGACAGGTGAAATACTTTCACCGAAAATGGATTTAAAATGGACGTTTTTAGTCATTCAATATTCAGGACCATAGATAGCAATTAACTATCCATTCACTAAGGGCCTGGGAGACCTCTACATTTATTTAAACGTTCCATTAGAAATGGATTTTTTGAAACCAATCCAATTTTCCTAAAGATTCCATGGTACCTCAGCGAGAAAGGGAAGAAAAATCCGCCAAACAAAATCAGTATAAATGAGTAATAACTACAATGAGATAAGCTTGCGGCAGTACTTTTTCGCAAAAAGTCGAGTATTTTTACTTGCTCTACTATGTTTAGCAAAGTAGAGGAAGTATTGTATCCCACCCAAAAATTCGATGTCCGGATTTCTCCGGAAATATTTTTTAAGGCCCCTGAATTAAAAAAAAAAAAAAAATAGAAGTTGGTCCGTGTGTGTGTGTGTGTGTGTGTGTGTGTGTGTGTGTGTGTGTGTGTGTGTGTCTTTCTGTCTGTCCGACAGACTGGTCAGCATAACTCAAAAGCGAAAAGTCGATTAAAAACCAAAGTTGGTATTTAGGTGTAATGTCTTTAATGGATACGACACGAATAGTTTGAAGAAAATTTCCCCACCCTAAACTACCCTTTATATGGAGAATTTTTCCAAAATTTTGATTTTCTTGAAAATGGCTCTGACGATTTCGAATAAAATGCCATATATTTGGGATACTTTTATGACAAATGAAATGTATATCTTGAATTTTCCGGCTATGGCCCATGAAGACCTATTTACTCTGGATGACTTTTGCATAACTGGTAAACCGTAAGAGATAGACAAAATCTTACTCTACAAAAAATGTAGATCTCGCTAAAACACACAATTTATGTCTGAATACAATTTTTGTAGAGAGAACCATTTTGCAGATATTCTTCTTACTCTGGAAAACTTATACTTCTGTCAAATGGAATATCGCTATTCATTTGTTTATAGTTAATCGTGCAATTTGAAAGCTTTAAAAGATTTGACTATCGCTCAAAACTTACTGTATTGCCATATTCCCGTTGCATGCGCAAGAAAGCGAGCAATGAGATAATTCCTGCAAATATTTATCTCAACTAACAGAAAAGTAAGTTTATAAGAATGGTTAGCACAAGGGTAGAGAAATGCATGTAAGTGAAACACATCAGATCTTTACTTGCAAGTGGTATAACTCACTTTACGCATGCGTACTACTGCATACTATGTTTTCTATTACGCAAAAGTAAAATGTTCTTATCCTCTTTCTTGCATAAGTAATCAAGTGTCCGTTCCGACTCAAAGTCTTCCAGCCATAGTTTGCTGGGTCTGCCCACCGATCTCCTTCCTTTAGGGTACAACTGCATTGTCTGTTTAGTAAGTCTGATATCCGCATTACTTGAAGGACACTTGGTAGCAATTTCCATGCAGAATCTCAACGCAATGTACGTTAGTATTCATTGAAAACTATACAATCTATCATAATGACGCTTTTTCCGCTTATAAAACAACATCATCTGATTCAGAAACCACAATACAATCATATGTAAAGTTAATAACTTTTACTGTATTGAAATTGCAATAAACAAAAGATTTTCAAGATTTTTCACACATGTTTACTTTCTCTACTGGTAGGTAGAGGAAGTATTGTATTCCACCCAAAAATTCGAAGTCGAGAATTCACTGGAAATACATGTTTTGAGGCCCCCTGAATCCAAAAAAAGCATTTTTAGAAAAAGGTCCGTGTGTGTGTCTGTGTGTCTGTCAGTCTGTCAGGATGTCAGTCTGTGGACAGCATAGCTCAAAAACGAAAAGTCGGTTAAAAACCAAAGTTGGTATTTAAGTTTAATGTCGTTCAAGGATGTGACACGAAGATTTTGAAGAAAATAGCCCCACCCTAAACTATCCTTTACATGGAAAATTTTTCGAAAATTTTGATTTTCTTGAAAATGGCTCCAACGATTTTGATTAAAATGTCATATGTTTGAGATATTTTTATGACAAATGAAATGTATATCTTGAATTTTCTGGCTATAGCCCCTGTAGTCGTATTTACTCTGGACGACTTTTACATAACTGGTAAACCGTTAGAGATAGACCAAATTATACTATACAAAAAATGTAGATCTTGCTAAAATACACAATTTATGCTTCAATAAATTTTCTTGTAGGGTGAACTATTTCGGAGATATACCTTGTTGTGTGTGTGAGTTTCGGAAAACTTGGAACTTTCGTGAAATGGGTCATCATTGTACATTTTTTTATATGTTACGTGTACAAAGAGAACGGAATCTCAAAGCTTTAAAAGATTTGACTATCGCACAAAGCCTACTGTATTCCAATATTCCCCTTGCACCTACAAGGAAACAAGCAATAAGATAATTTGTACAAATGTTTATTTTAACTAACATGAAGAAGATATAGGAATAAGAGTTTGTAAGAATGGTTAGTACAAGAGTAGAGAAAGTCATGTGAGTGCAACACATCAGATTTTATTCTTTAGGTGACTTTTCTCCTAAACACTTAAAGTGGCACGTTTCAAATTTTGCAGTCACATGCCATTCAACATAGCTGGTGAACGACTAACACATTTAATCAATAATAATCGATAATAGCAATTTTACAGCTAAATAATTATGCAGTCATTGTTTTTTTAATTTTTTATCTATGAAAAACAGGCCTTGAGGAATTTATAGAAGTGTAACAAACTTTTTTCATCAGCTGTTTAGAGCAGTACATTCTGCACATGTACAAAAGGATGAAATCTCTGTCTATTATATTTGGTGGGGAGGGGGTGGGGATTTACATAAAGTTCAACAAAAAGCAAATTACAGTAAATGTTGTGCAGTGTAAAAGTGGCGCGACAGCCTGGCCGCCATATTTAAAATTCCATTTAAAGGCACTTAATTGCCGCAAGCAGACAAAAGGCTCATATGGGCATGTTCTGCAAGCTATGTAGGTTCATATTAGGCAAAAAACAAGTGTCCAGTTTCGGTTAAGCAGGAAATGCTTCAGTAGTATATCCCGTGAATTCAAGGGGCACCAAGGGGGGAAAACTGATTTTATAAGGTGTTAAAGCTGCTGATTAACTTTTTTGCATATTCGTTAAAAGCAATTAGTGAAGCAGCTGTACAAAATTTAATTTCAATATTTACTAGAATTGTGAGATATTAACCAACTTATATCAATTTTATAAACTACAATAAAAATAGGTCTTCGTGACAAGCCGGTATTGTTCTAAATGTGGTAGCTTTTAAACCTTTGCTTGCTTTTGTAACAATCATTGAATTCTTTAATAGAAAAAAAATCAGATATAAAGTTTCGTATAGTAGATAGTTTTCAAGGAATTTTGCAGAGAAAAGTGTAAAAAATAAAAAAAACAGTAAGTAATGAGACTAATTAGTTATTAAAACGTAAACCACGACTTTCAATCGCATTTTAGTATTCACATTTTTAGCTGCATTGGGGAACATTTTCAGACCTCTAATTACAATTTTGTGGGACAATTCAGGGTTTGAATAGGGAAAATATCAAAAACACAGAACTTGAGAAAATAACACAGTGTCTGCCAGCACAGATAGTAATTTAAACAGCAAGCACTTTAAAATTAAACATTTAAACAAACTAAAACGTAAACGATTTCGTTAATCTAAATAAATTAAGTAAGGATCCAAGTATATGTTATAATCGCTCTAGGGAATTAAAACTCCACAGATAAGTAGTTTGAAGTATAGCGAGTATTGCACTGAAATACAAAAATGGGTTTTCTTTACGAAAAGGTCTAAAATAGCAACTTGGTATATTCCTAAATTAAGCACTTTGAAATCCAGTGCAAGTTCACGCCACATACACACAGTACCATCCATTCCATGTAATAATAAACAGGAAAGTATTCACGCTGCTTTTATGGAATAATTAACTGAGAAAGCTCACATTGCACCATTCTTTAATATTTATGCGTCTTCTAAAGTTAATTTAGTATCGTTCATGTTTTTCTGTCTGTCTGTCTCTGTCTCCCTCACATATGCACACTCTTTCTGCTTACTTTTAGGTTATTGCACTTCTTTTGTTTCTTTTACCAGGGAATGGTACAGTATTTCACGCCGTGAAATTAAAAGCATGGCGACAAGGAAGTGGTGATGGGGAGAGGTTATTCTTGGAGGTGGAAACTTAAGATGAAACTGTGAATCTGAAATGAAATAACAAATCTGTTTGTCAAGTATATGCAATATACATTTGTTTCTAACGAAAAGTAGTCCCATTAATGAAGAAAACTATTGCCACCTAATAATGCCTTACCACTTGGACCAGATGACATGTGCATAGCAGTACAAGGGTAACTCAGAAAATAAGTTAAAGTGTGATGCAAATTATACAACATACAGAGGATAGCAGTTACAGAGGTTGTCGGTGAATGAACAAACCAGGTAATGAACATAGTGACAAAGTAGGCACATCAAACCGTAATTGCAGAAATGAGACTACTATTTTGGACAGCGGAATTGCATCAGTTCAACTACACATCGTCTTCATTGAACGCTGCACTATATTACAAATAATAATAATACTTTTCAACATGGTCATCACCTTTCTGTAAACAATGGTGTAAACGTTTCACAAATTGTTCGATCCCTTGACGATAGAAATCCAATGCTTCGTCATGGAACCACTATTTGAAGTTCCTCATTATTGGAAAATGTGTGTCCCCCAGACGATCTTTCAGGCTGCCGATAGATGTCAATTACTTGGTGCAAGGTCCGGACTGTATGGCTGTTGCTTCCATACCTCCCATCGAAAACGCTGAAGGAAATCCTTTGTTTTGTGCGCCATGTGCTGTGCAAGAGAACAATGGGTATTCTTTGTTTTCCACGCCATCTGTGTTGCATATTAAAAATCAGCATTAATAGTTGTGCTCTTTGGTATAAACTCTGTGGAAAAACCGAAGAAACAGTGGCCATGACCTTTCGTGGTGATGGCACGAGGAATTTCTTTGACTTTATTCCGCACACAGAAGTGTCTTTTCATTCCGCAGGTCCTCTTTGTTTGGGGTGTGAAATGATGCACCTATGTCTCATTGCCCGGAATGGCGCGACATTGTCTTCCTCTTAGTAACTGTAAAGGAAGTCTAGAGAGCTCATAAACCTTGTGTCATTGTGTGCTGGTGTCAGTGATTGCGGAACCCAGTGTGAGTACCATTTCCGATACTGCTTACGACCTCTGTTGATGGAATGAGCACTGCCTATGGAGGTGCACATCTGGTCAACAATTTCCGCTATAGTCACACTGCGATTAAGGCGGGTTATTTCCTCGATTACCTGGACATTGTTGTCTTGGTAGATCTTAATGTCCGTCTTGCCCGATGAACATCGTTCATATCTGAGCAACCTTCGTCAAATTGTTGCCACCATTTCACTGTGGCTGTAAGCCACATGCCATTTGGTTCATATACCGTCAGAATTTTACACTGCATGTCTGTACCCACAACGATCATGTTGTCCTGTGTACTTCACCTTTGGGGTAGGTTTCCAGTTGACGCACAATTCAGTCGCATACTGTATTCGTGCCGCAGTATAGTTACGTTTGCAGGGTACCCGGAACATGTACTCCGTCTTCACATTGTTCAACTCTTGTTGCGCACTGATATTGCAAGGACGACATCTTTAGCATACTTTTTTAATCATTCTCGTATGAATTTATTTTTCGGTTGAGATGACTCAGAGGTAAAATTTTAAGGTTTTGCATTCGGCAGGTCCCTGGGTTATTCGCAGTTTTCTTTAGTCGCTAGGAGAAAATTGCGATTCTTTAACATCTATCATGATTTAATTTCCATAATTTACTTTCAATTCCGTTTTCTTATCACCTCTGAGACGTGCTTTTAGGTTTCTTTGTGTGGTGGTGGTCATAGCCTTCATTGGGCAGCTGCAGCAGTACGAAGGATCTTCAAGCTTAAAACCGTTAGGGAATTCAGTACTAGTGCAGTACATTTATGTAGGTCTTATTGCACGAGGTGTCCCTTCGTTGTGTAACCTACACTAACACCTATAGATTTATTTGCATAGTGATTACAATCTCTAGCACCTACAACTTGTTCAGGAGCTGCAGGTCCCTGGCAGGAACGCAGCCAGCCACTATATCAGTAAACAATTCCAATAAACAATGATATCGCGAAGAGCTATTTTGCTTCTAATCGAGTTTACGATAATGTTGCTAAACTTAGAGTGCGCATTCACGCCAGACTAAAGCAAATATCTCAAAATAGCAAAAACCTAAATGTTATTTTCAGCTCATGCAGCAAATTTAGCTTATAAAGCGTAAACAACGTTTTCAACTACTCCGACTTTTTCCCATTGATCATTTCCTGGCTTTTCTATATTTAAAAAAACACTGCCAATCTGTTTCGACGATATATCACGTAAAGATAATTATATCCTCGAGCGTTATACCGTGCAATTCCTGTAAGAATGAGTCAGTATGGCGTTTCTTTAAGTATTCATTTTAACTTGGCCTAAACTAGTCCTATGGGAAGAGGTCACACATGTATGGGGACAAGCAATCGACAGTCTGGCCCAATAAAACCAAAATAACCAATAATCCTATACCAACTCAGAAAGAACTCAGTCTAACAACTTCTCATACTTTTCATCAAAGAATGAAGTATTGAACCTTCGGTCAGTTAATAGTATAGTGATTGTTCCTGCAAGTAGAGGTATGAAAAGTAATAGAAGAAGGACAATAATACATTTAAGAGACTCTTTAGGTTTGTTTAATTCAATCATCCTAGAAAGATTTGTTTTACAGATAAAACTGTCACTCTGAACCCCTTTGTTCTACAACTACAATATCATAGCAGATTTCACAGCACTCCTAGGTAGAGGATTATCTGCTTCTAAATTACTTTTAAATTTACTTCCGACATAAAACTAGTGACAACTACGATTTTACAATTGAAAATAAGAGAAATTAGCATCGAGCAAACATAGCGCGAATAACAGTGAAGGTAAGTTGGCAACGTGACCAGCAGAACAACGATTACGCGGATGTTTACAAAACTAAGGTTACACTGCGTGTAATATCCTTCCCCTGTCTCTCATTCCCCTTAGATCATGAGGTGTTGAACAGATAGTACTTGCAAGGTAGACGCGGTAGGTATTCAACTCCATCCAAAAATTCGATTTCAAGATTTAATCGAAAATACATGTTTACAACCAAGCTGAAGTTTACCCATCTACGTTTAAAGAAACCAAAACGCCTTAAGTCACTGTTATAGGTCATGCAAGTGTATTTTGTTTTCCTTTTGGAAAAAAAAAAAAGAAAAAATAGTTGTGAAATAGGTGTTAGATAAAAATCTGCTTCGTTATATTGTAATTTTCGAACGAAAAATCTTAGTAAATAGAAGTGGAAGATACTGATTAGTCTCGAGAATAAATGTTGCCGCTCAAATTAAGGAACAAGTGGACTGTATCGGACCAATATATGAGATCGGAGTAGAGCAGACGTGGTGTAAAATTAGACTATTTGACAATGTTAATAATTCGTATGCATCAGTGGAATGCACAGCAATGTACGGATGCTTTCGGTTTCCCACAGCGCGTTTTTTTTATACCGAGTAGAAGGGAACTCATATATTATACTCCTTCTAATATGTGCTTCATAGAAGCATTACAAACAAATATCGTCTAATGGCATTTTGTTCTTTGATCAGCCGATTTCGAAAAAAGAAATAGTGTTTGTTGCAAATGGGATGCGTAATTCCACAATGTGGCAAGATTATAGTCTGTAACTTGTAAGATGCGTAGAGTAACGTATTTCTGATTTAATTTCGGTAGTAATTATGGCACGTCACAAAGGGCTTCGAATAATTAGTTACTTAAAAGAATTAAGGGAATATTACAAGCAGCTTTTTCAGACGTGAAATAATTCCACAACGTGGGGTCGAGGTTGGTCATGGATCTGAACCGGTTACTGGATGTACCCATGTCGGTCGCTTGCCGGGTGGTGTAATGTTTTGGGACATAACGGTTCTGATTGGCCTACACTCACACAGTAAACATGGAAGGACACGGTATGGTATTTGTTTACCCTACTGCGGTGTGTGTTTATGGCTGACCTAGTTATAGTGACATCCACACAATCTGTAGTGTTGCCAGCTTGTTTGCGACAAAACTAGAGTACCTCTGTAGGAAATGGTCAGAGATGTAAGATACAAAACGTGTTCCAAATAGCAAGATCTATCACTTGTATAAATTACTGTAACGTCTGTCCTTCCACCCGGTATAATTCCAGGCCAGCCCTGGAACAATCTTTCATTAGTTTGAATTCAAGTCCGACACACATACCTATGGGCAAATGTTCTAAGTGAGCGGCATTTAATCTGAGTGACCGGAAGGCATTTCTAGCAACGGTGGTCTATAGCAGCCTTTTGGTTTGATGTCCTGAACATTATGTTATGAATATAGATCAGTTTCAGGCTTATGAGCTAACGAAAAGTGCGGAACAAGGCAGATATTAAGTGATGTGTCAGAATAAGGCAATTGAGTGCTCTGAGGATTTTCTTATTATTCTGCTTGTTATCTTATTGATCGAAAACAAAATGTAATTTCCCTAAGAGTACAGAACCACTGCCCTCCAAATATACAGAGGTTTCTTTCGACGTGTCGAAAGGCTTGAAGTTAAGCAATTATGTCCAGTTCGTTTTTGTATTTATGAAACCATAGGGATATTCGGTAAAGAAGTCTTCGACTTCTGTGTGGTAAACATTGCGGAACAGTACGGTATTAAGTATAGTGCCCGTTAGCACTATCAGTGGTCTCTTGCTTATTTCAAGTAGGAAAGAGAATCGTCATGCCCACTATCAATTTACACCACTTGAGCAGATCCTAGCAAGGTCATTCGCCACGTCCAAAAACACGTCTGTAGTTCGTCAAATGGGGACGGCGATGCAGATAACCTGAGAGTACTGAATTCCTCTCACTCTATTCATAAGGTTACCAGCCGAGTTTTTACTGACTATTTCAATTTCCTATCCAATGATAATAGCCAGTCCCAATTTACTATTGCATGTGTATCTTTGTGAAGCTAGTTTTCTTCTAAATGTGCTCTCTCACACCGATTACCTGAAAATAGGTTATGCTTTGTCCTGTTCTTGGGAAACATCATATTGTCTAAATTGTCTCTTAGATACATTCTGAAGAAATGATCCTAGCTTCCTTTGCCACGTTCTGAAACAGTCCTTCTTCTTATTGCAATAACTTATCAAAATTAGGAACACAATAGGTTGCGGTGTAAGAGGATTTTACAATACATATTTAATAATAATAATAATAATAATAATAATAATAATAATAATAATAATAATAATAATAATAAAAATATAATAATAATAATAATAATAATAATAATAATAATAATAATAATAATAATAATAATAATAATAATAATAATAATAATAATAATAATAATAATAATAATAATAATAATAATAATAATAATAATAATAATAATAATAATAATAATAATAATAATAATAGCAGCAACAACAACAACAACAACAATAACAATAACAATAATAATAATAATAATAATAATAATAATAATAATAATAATAATAATAATAATAATAATAATAATAATAATAATAATAATAATAATAATAATAATAATAATAATAATAATAATAATAATAATAATAATAATAATAATAATAATAATAATAATAATAATAATAATAATAATAATAATAATAATAATAATAATAATAATAATAATAATAATAATAATAATAATAATAATAATAATAATAATAATAATAATAATAATAATAATAATAATAATAATAATAATAGCCATAATAATAATAAGGACGGACGAATCCAAGTAAAAAAATCTGATGTGTTGCACTTACATGACTTTCTCTACTCTTGTACTATACTTAAAAAAGTCTTAATCTTATCTCTCCTTCGTGTAAGTTGAGATAAACATTTGTACAAATTATCTTATTGTTAGTTTTCTTGTAGGTGCAAGAGGAATATTACAATAGCCTTTGAGCCACAGTCAAATCTTATATCTTTGAGATCCCGTTCTCTTTGCACGGTTAACATGTAAAAAATTAACAACGGTGTTCCATTTCACAAAAGTTTTAAGTTTTCTGAAACTGACACAAATAACAAGGAATATCTCCGAATTGGTTTACACTACAAAAAAAGATTCAGACATAAATACCGTGTTTTAGCGAGATCTACGGTTTGGTATAGTAAGATTTTGTCTATCTCTTATGGTTTAGAATTATTCGAAAGTCATCCAAAGTAAATAGGACTACATAGGCTATAGCCAGAAAATTCAAAATATACACTTAATTTGTCATAAAATATCTTAAACATATGTGATTTTAGAAGAAGTCTTAGAGCCATATTCAAGAAAATCAAACTTTTCGAAAAAATTTCCATGTAAAGGGAAGTTTAGGGTGGGACTATTCTTTTCAAAATCTTCGTGTCGTATCCTTGAAAGACGTTAAACTTAAATGCCAACTTTGGTTTTTAACCGACTTTTCGATTTTGAGTTATGCTGTTCACAGGCTGACAGACACACACACATACACAGACAGCAGACAGACAAACCGACAGACAACTGGAGTCATTTGAGACCGATGAGATCCGATAAAATTCCTAAAGCTGTGCTGCATTAACAACCAGTGGATAAGTTCTCATGGCCTTCCATAGAAGAAGTGGAAAGATAATTCCTGTTTGTCTGAGGTCGTAACAGGCCTGATGAACTAACACATGTTTGGATGATAACGATGGCGATGATAAGCATCAGTCCTGAAATTTCAGTCTTACTGCACGATATTTCAAAATGCTCTAACTTCCGGGAACGAGGTGTAAACACCAACGTTATGACACAAGTTCAGAAAACCGACTTAATTAACAGAAGCCTTCAAAGCGATGAATATTAATACCCAGAAAAGGCACGAAAACTGAACCGGTAAAGGAATCCGACAAGATATGCTAGCACTTAATAACTGTGGTAAATTGCACCATTGCTAATGGAGATGCTCAACTTTAACTTTGATAATAATCATGCTTAAATTACCCGTTAGCTTTGCCCCTTTAAAATGAAATTGGAGAACGTTTCCATCGGAGAGTTTTATACTTTAGCTTACCACTAAGAGCAAACTATGATATCATTATATGAAGAATGTGTGCATCTGCGTGGCTTCTTGATAGCAAGCCAATATAACGCCCAGTAAATTGAGGTTATGTTCATTCCACATCGGTGTAAAACTGTGCAGTAAGACTAACGAAAAAATACACACGCGAAAGTCTTCCAATTAAGAGCATATTCAAACAGATAACAGAATATGATACACACAATTCTATGAAAGCTAAGGTATAAGTTCTACAATCGTCAGGTTTTAAGTGAAACTGTAGAAAACATCGATTTCATGCCGCCCAGTAAAGAACAACAAACGGGCATTAGTGGGCTTGAGCGATCTCTCTCCTACTCGTATTTTCTTCCCGCCCTTCTTTCCTTATGGCATCATGTTTTCATATACATATATATGGCTGTTTCAGAAGCTATGGTAAACTATTAAGAGATGCGTTCGCAAATTAACCTTTTACAAGATAATATAATGTTTTGCTGTTTGTACCTGGTAAATATTAAACAATAATTTAATATTAAATAATTCAAACTGACGCAGTGAAAGTGTTACATAAATTCTTAATCACGTACCATAAAAAACAACTATGGCTTCATCACCACAATAACGTGGTTGAATAAACAAAACAATAGCCTCTTTGTTTGAGCAACAGTGAATTTTGTGATTAAACAAGGCAGTACGTGTTACCCGTCAAATCGTATAGTACGTGTTGAAAATGCTAGCCATACACTTAAGAGTATCTGTTTCTCCGTAAAGGTGAGGAAATGTTCTGAAGTAATCAATTCATTCCTTAGAAGACGTGTACGAGTACAATTTGATGGTGCAATTCTTCACACTTGGTAACATCTTCAACATAAACTAGACCTTTTGCACAACCCAAAATCAGGATTCAAATCCGATGGTCTAGAAGTCCAAACTACAGATTCTCCTCTACCTACTCACCATTAGGTGAATGTTCTGTTTAAATATGGTCTTACACTTAAATGACAAATGATCGTGGTGCATAGTCTATATCTGCTGAAGTTGATGCACTGACATATCTTCAAGCAAATTTGGAACATCAATCTACGGCCCTGCGTTTAGTGTTGGTGGTAGACAATATACCAATTAGAATACTCCTGTCCAGATGTTGAACAAGAAAGTTTGTTGATTTTGTGTCTGCTTCACTTCAACACGATTGATTGAGGTCCATACGTGACAATTGAAACTTGGAAGTCCTATGTGTAAACAAACTATTGTAATAGAACATACAGTCAACCACAGTCTGGTGTCTGTGATTGTATAAGGTAAGTTCGCCTGATGATGACACGTAATTGCTGTTGAAACGATCGTTGGGGAAAATATTGAGTGTAAGTCAATTTATTATAGTGGAGTGTGAGTCTCTAATTACTTTGTGTTATTTATGGATCAATTTACTTCACTGTAAATAGCTTCAGGTGTGTATATTTAAAGAAAGATTACGTCCTTGCAATCTTGAACAGGTTGAATATTTTATGGGTACAGTAACAAGCATGCATACCTAAAACTTTATGCACACATTCCCTCTTGAATACCAATCCTCCTTGAAGAAGTTCCTCGGTTTACCTCTTTATCTTTTAATATAAGTTTATCTACATCTGAAGCTATGGATATCGGTCTCTGTGATCGTTGTGTGTCCGAAGGACCCGTTTTCTCTAACATGTTGGTGGACTCTGATGAAAGTTTGATTGCCAGGATGTATTAATTTAGGAAATGCTCCGTCATACAAATGCGCAGCCTTCGTAGCATTGCCTGCCTTGCCTTGGATGCAGTGAATTTATGCTATACTTTTCTTTCGTTAACAAAATCTTATCACAATTCATCAGGACCCTATATGAGCTTATTCAAAACACTTTCATCACATTGTGCACAGCAACTGCGTCCAACAAACACGCAGGAAGCCTAAGTATTGAGAGAGGAAGTGAGGATAGTATTTTCGAGTATTTGCAGAAGACAAACATTAGTAGTCGTAGACAACAGGCTACGATCAGAAAAATTGGACATTATCTTGAATATGGTTGATTTCGGATCCACGTTTACTGGAACTCTGTTGTTTCTATTCACCCTTACGTCTGATTCAACACTTACCATCACTTCTGAAACGCTTGACCCAGGGTCAAGGAGACCCTAGGTTATTGAGAGGTTGTGCCAAAGAACTGGAACCATGAACAGGTAAGTCCCTTACTTGCTCAGCATAAACACGATAAGTACTGTCACCTGAGAATTACTCGTAGTCTTGGTGGTCTGACCAAAATGAGCTCATTGTCGACGGGCCCTTCAACCCCGCCCCCTCCCACCATTCGAGGTGGTCTGGCAAAGCAAGTCAATGTGTTTGGCGAAGTGAGCCTCGAGGAGCGAGTGAGTGAGTGCATGGGTTCCTATTTCGATATGAAGCACTGGTCTCCTTGCGGCTTGGTAACGCCTCTAGTGACGTGTAATGAGTGCTGTAATGAAGGCGTCGTGTGTTTGACCAGCGAATGTGTCGGGTGTATCTACACTGCTACGTCAACCCGAAGAAATTCAAGTTAATGTAAAAGAAAGGCAGGTGGTAGTGATACCGAAATTATGGGCTCAGAAAATATACTATTTAAAATGGAATTAATACATGAAGTAATTACAATAATAATTGTCGGTAAAATTGATGGAGAAAACAAGCAGATAGAACCACTTTATACAATATTATCAAATGAAGATGCCATATAGCGTTATAATTTGGAAACCTTGTCACAGTTTGTCAAAGTTCGACAGGAGAATTAGTTCTCGGTTACCAGATGGTTAAGTACGTCAGTAGCGAAGAGCTGGGTTCTGTCGGCCAGTAGAATTCGCAAAGTAGCTAAAGCGCGTTTCACCCTTAGAAGACAGTACACGTTAAATGGAGCGCAGTGTTGCAACATGTACTAGTTGCGAATCTTTCTCCGCGCGCGACCCCGAGGTGACCAGAGTCCTATACTTAGTCCTTCAATTGCTGCTTGACGAGATGGGCACTTTTAACTTTGGTATCCCTCCATGCCTTTGTTATGGTATGACCTAAATTTACAAATTACTCGTCTGTATAAACAATTGATTTCCCCTGGTCCCTAAACCTTTTTACGTATTTTAGATATTTATGTCGCCAGCTAATGGTATCGTCTCTTTCTATTAATATGCACTTGTTACCCCTTCTTTCATATTCGGACCCCAAATCATTTAAGAACCGACTAAGAGTGGCCCTTGAGAAATATGGCAGGGTCTCATCACTTGTTGAACCGTGACAAAATTATATTCAGCGTGGGTGGAATATTTGCAAACTGTAAAGAATGAACAATTCGCCGCACTCCACTTTACACTATTCAATCATATTGCGTTAACCTAGCGTTTTGTGTAGTATCGCCCTTTTTGCTTTCTTTTTCGATGGCGTTCTTAGAGGTCCTTTCATTAGTTCCTTTTTAATCATACACACTACTGCTTCTGAACACCCGATAGCCTTAGCTGTTTCTTGTACCGCCTTACACACATTTTGCTTCAAAAATAATCTAACACATTCATAATTATTTGGCGTTCCTTACTTCTTAATTTACCAACATTTCGTCTCATCCTAGCTTCCCCCTCCATAACTACAAATATTTACAAAAATATTAAACAAATAACGCAATAACAGCTCACAGTTACACACACGGCTTCTTTCTAACTAGTGCTAGTGCTGCTCCTCATACTATCTTCTGTGTCAGGCCTGGCGCTGAATAGATGAATACCTTTTGTTTGCCTTACTGGATAAAAGAAAGAGGTTACTGCCTTTTGGTTTATTTTAAAAACTTTCTCCAACCTTCCTCAACATTTGCTCTCGCTGGTTCCCTGATGTAAACTCAATAACAAAAAAGTTCACACTGCGTAACTTTTGCAGTGCACAGATATAACATTTTCCGAAAACATTTAATTTAAAAAATTATAACACTTAACTGGGTAAACATAGAGAATTCAAAGTAAGCAGGTAGTAGCACTATGGTCTACTCTACCTAAGAAAATAATATAGATGTAATCTAGCATGTTAGTTAGCGCGTGATGAGTGTAGAAACAGCAAATATTGGACTTCGATTGAAAAAAACGTTTTCTGAAGAAATTTGGGCCTATAGAAATGTATAATGACTCTGAAAAGGATATAACCTGATAGAGAAAAAAATTCTGCATAGGATGATGTGTTCAAACCTGAAATTTATAACAAATGAATATTTATACCATGCTATTAGTAATCTGGCAACAGCGCGAGGTTAGAAAAGGATGCGGCTAATGGCAACTTGTATGCGCTAGATAGAGACAGAGATGTCCCATTTAACTCCATACTGTCTTCTGAGAGTGGAACGCTATATAGATCCGAGTATTGGGAAGCGAAACCAGTAACAGCTTCTGGGGAGATCAGCCGTGTCAAATCTGTAATATTCGAGCTTTTGGCCATTTTACGCTCATTTTACATTTTTACTCAGTGTAAATTGGCCAAAAGCTCGAATTTTATAGATTTGACAAGGCTGATCCCGGAGAAGTTCTTATTAGAAACGGTCGCCCTGAAAGTTTTATGTATATAAATGAAGCCAGGTTACCAGTTCCTTAGACCTGAGGATCTAGCGGATTTGTCTGATAGACGACATTATGGTAACAATCAAGTCACCTTGAGCAATGTAGGTAATTATTTTGTAGCATAGGAAGACTAATATAAGCAGTGGAGCTGTTTGCTTGAATAGATTTTACTTCTTGGTATGACGGGCGCTTCTGTCGCTTCGCACGGAATTCCATTGTTTCTGCCTAAGGAGCAGAACGGAATTGGATTATTTACTGCAACTAACCGTTGCGCTTTACAATTCCTTCCGGAAGTTTAATCCCTTAATGCTACACCACTTATGTTTAACTAGTGATTTACTACATATTTTTTCATTGGTTGGCAATGTCTCACTCTAATTAAACATTCATTAAAAGACTTTATAGAAAGATTCCGTGTCATCCTTTCTGAAAACCAGATACACGCATACTCTGGGATAGAGATCTTGGTGCTCGAGCTAAAGCAAGAAAAAGGAGCCACCTGAAAACTTGGAAACCTTGTGAAAATACAATCTTCATTGACGCCCAAAACAATTAATCATTGCATGGAGCAGTCGCAACAAGGTGGAGCCTATTCTCGCTTCAAACTGCATCATCGACGTGGAGCAAATCAGCTTTTAAATTATTCTGCATCAACAAGTATTTCCACTTATGTCTACATGGATTTTTGGGTGGAATGCGACCCCCTCTCTAGCTACTATGCACGTGGCAGAGAAAGTAAAAGCTCCTTTACAACTTTTGGTCCCTATCTAAGCATTTTCATCAAAAATAAATAAATTCTGATACAGCATTTGCAACTTCCCACCGTGACAGAAAAATTGTCGTAATAGTAAAATAGACAGTGGAATTTTTGCTCAGACTGAAGCGCGTATGAAGCGTTCACTTTTAAACTGTTACACTGAGATGTAATTACGAATTCCTCAACAACTTGAAAGCGAACCGTAATATTCAGGCTAGGAATTAATGAACACTTTACACGGGAAAATGAATGAAACACTGCCATAAGTTGTTGCCAAGTCGTTCTGAACCTGTAGTTTGCTTTTAGTTATGCGTATTCTCTATCAGCAGTGGCATTATTATGAAGATTGTAAAGTGAGTGAGTGAGTGAGTGTGTTGGGTTTAAGGGCCCGTCGACAACTTGGTCATTAGGGCCCCTGAAGATTGTAAATCCTATACTTTTCACACCACACTTGATCTATATTCTCGATATTTTCTCCACCTAATATCGCTTACTTTTACATACTTTTTAAAAAATATATTTTAATAAGATAGAGCTAAGTTTGGCGCCATAGCTTAGTTGGTAGAGCACTTGCCTGCTGTGCAAGAAATCCCGGGTTCCTTTCCCGACTGGAAGGGTGCGATGTTTCTTCCACTGGGATTATTCCCCATCCTCCCTAGAGTCTTGAAGTATGAATGGGAGTGTGAATGTGTGTTTATGAATTAAACTAAAAAAGGGAATAGAGGATAAATGTTCAAAACCATCGATAAGTGGTGAACACCATTGCTGTTGAGCAATTGTTCCAAAAAGTTAAAAGCCGGCGATATGACCTTTAATGTTAAAGACGGCATATACATGAAACATTAAAAGCAGAGAGACAGAGAGAGAAGGCGGGGGGGCGGGGGGGGGGGGGCTGTAAGGCTACATAGCTTCCGCATATACTGACATTTTTGTATTACTTGTGTAGCTTAAATTTACCAATACACATGTCCAGCTTGTTCCCTTTTGTAATCATACAAAGACAATAGGATTCGTGCCAACATTCAACCGAAATGGAAAATGTGTTGGCAAGTTTAAATCAAACTAGAAATATCGGCATAGATATCAGTTAATAATGAAGATAATGAAATTCTAAGTCCCTTTGATGAAAAAAATAAAAGGCAAAGGTAGAGAATATACATTACAGCGACAGGCAAATCGCAGGGGACGTGTTCCAGAAATCAGATCCCATTACTAGTGAAGAAAAAAAGCAAATTCAGTCGTACATATACCACTTGAGTGCACAACACACCAAAATGAAGAGACGGTCGGAGCACTCCCTCTGGCGCAATGGTTATGAATGACATTAGCTTTCAAGTGAAAGGTAAACGAGTTCGCGTCTGCTTCACTTTATTTGTCTTTTCTTTTTTTTAATTTTTGTTTTGTTTGTTGGTTGTTTTTGTTTTAATATTTTTTCGAAGCTTTTAATTCTTGTTCAATGCACTTTTCAGAGTAATTTCACCTTGTGAGTGCAATTAATTACAATTCCTTCTAACAAAGGTTGAATCCTGCTTAATACTCTCACATGCGTCCGACTAAATGGGAGGAGTTTTAAAGGGTGAACGAACCTACATAAAATGAAAAGTAAATGCAACTCTTTACGTTAGGTTTAAAGAAACTCCTCGAAATGGTGACCTGCGTTTCCAATGCAAAGTTGACAGCGGCGAAGGAACGACTGTCGTACTCTGTCCAAAATTCCTTGTGTGTGTCGAATAACTTCACATGCTGCTATTATTTGGGCAGTTAGGTCCTCTTCTGATGTAAAAGGTGTTTCATACACCGGAGACTTGAGGTGACCTCAGAAAAAGTAATCAATTGGGAGAGCGTGCTGGCCAAGCTACAGTTCGACTTCCCCTTCCGATCCATCGGCAGCATAGACATGGTTTAAATGCTCTGGTACAGCAAGGGTGAAATGGGGTGCATCTCCGTCATGTTGTAGCCACATTCGACGACGAATATGAAGGGGCACATCTTCTAAAACTACAGGTAATATGTTCTGTAACACATGAAGATACGCATGTCCATTTAACCGAGGGGGGAGCAGGTATGGGCCAATGGCATGGTCTGAAATTATTCCAACCCATATATTGACTGAAAAAGTCTGCTGGTGACTCTTCTCCACGACAGCATGTGGATTCACATATTTCCACACATGGCTGTTTCTTGAATTAAGAACTAGGCCATCCCTGGTGAACAAGGCCTCATCAGTGAACAATACTGATGAAAAGAATTCAGGCTACTGGAGTAAAGCCCAGTTGTAAAATTGCAGCCGATGGCCATAGTCTTCCGTCTTTAGTGCTTGTACCTTCTGTGGGTGAAATGGGTGAAGTTCATGTTCATGTACGACTTGCCATATGCTAACATGGTTAGCGCCTAGTGCACGTGCAATAGCGCGTGTGCTGGTAGTTGGCAATGCTTCGCAGCACATTCTCCTAGAATTGCACTATGCGTCGAGTTCGTGCAAGGCCCGTATCGCCCCTGTTGACCTGGAAGGTTCCTCTCTCTCGCAAACGTCTATCGATGGACTGGAAGGTTGAGTGGTGTAGTTGGCGCCTATCGGGATACCGTGCAGCAGCTAACCCATTACATCGTGATTCGCCGTAAATAAGGTGCATATCTGATAGTTCAGAAACGTTATTCACGTTCTCCATATTGTACAACAGGCAATCCTCTGCACACTAACTGCAGTATCCCGAAGAACGGTATTGTACTGGCCAATCAGATTCACGTTCATAATTACGAATCACGCCATTTCTTCCTATTGTAATTTATGACGAAGAGTCGTACATATAACAGCAGCATAGCAGGCAAACTTAATAGGGATACATATGCCATTATCAGCGGAAGTGTAAATACGCGGTAATATTACATGAAATAAATTCTTGTATGTATAATGTGGTAATTCTAGAGTACATGATAATTCTAATTTTGTGTGCACATACATTTGCCTTGCGCCTGTGTAGACGGACAGATGGAGAAAGGGAAATATATACTGTTTACACTTGTGAGTTTAAAATGTATATTACATAAAATACATAAAGGCATGACTGCCTTGGCTGTGCATATTGTGACGGCGGGCGCGTGTGCCTCAAAGACCTCAAGGTCTAGCTCACATCACTGCCCAGCCATAATGAACTGGACAGAACGAAGACGACCATGAGAGAGGCAGAAGAAAGCTATTCCAAACTATTCGAGAAACTTTCGACTGCCGGCTTATTTACAAGATGTTCGAGAAAAGGCAGATTTCGAGAAAAATCATGATAGGTCATATGGGGCTACATAAGCGAATGCGGTATAGAGAGAAGCTAATCGTTACCTGTTGAACGAGACAACAGCTAGAAGTTAATTTTAAGTATGTTTGTGTGTAAGAGGGAGAGAGTATCGTCAGAGACAGTTGCAGACATTTAATCGTCGCGTCGGCGTTGTTTGTTGTGTGAAGCAGTGTTTAGTTAAACCTGTTTGAATGAGTGGGTGTTGACGAAAACAGTTTGTGAGACAGAGAGAAGGAGAGGAAGAGAAAGAGAGGGAGAGAAAGAGAGGGAGAGAAAGAGAAGGAGGGAGTAGAACTGAAAAAGAGTAGTGTCAAGGTTATGATCGGACAGAACAGCTATAAGTTTCAAGGTCACGACGAATTGTAGATTGTGTTAACGTCGAAGAAAGCAGGACTCCTTCTTGTGATACAATTTTAAGAGAAATAAAGTGACAAAATACGTAATCGAAGGTGTGGTTTAGTCACAATATGTATAAATTATTTGGAATGACAAAGTTCTGCTACCACCATCACAACCCAACCACCATTACTATTACAAGCTATGCTGCTGCATTTAGGTTTTATTGTCCATACATAATGTGGCTTTCGTGGCCCCTTCCAGGTCTTCTGAAACCTCTAGTCCGCTAGCACGTGCGATTCCACTCGCCTTCTTTTGAGGAACTCTGTCCGGGACCTAGAGCACAAAATGGAAGTTCTAGGATTCTGTCAACTGCAGTAATGGTACATCAAAAGCAGAAGTTAATCCAATAACCAAGGAACGCATGTAACATGATGTTCTGCCTGAAACTTGGATTAACCCTTCACTCGACACCACATGTAAAGAACGCGTAACGAGGGCGTGTTAACAGCCACTAGAATGTCATCAAGCGGACCGGCGACACTTGTGGATGGTTCCGGACCATGCAGTTGTATCGATTTCCAGATTCCAGCAGATAACTCAACATTGCAAATGTTATCCGGATTAGTAAACGGGGAGAGCGACGGAGATAGAAGAGACCCAGGATCACATCTCCTGAAGCTCTCTATGGCCGAGGAAGATAATGTGCACTCCGAAAGGATCATAAAACTGCTCATTCTGATCCGCTTGCTCCTATCTTCCTGATGTGCCTGAGCTTCATAGAGATAAATGGCACAAGGTTTGCATATGCATTACTGAGTGAACCAGAATTATTCTCTATCTCAAGGAGATGAAGCTTAACTCTAGCAATGCCAACCTTTATTATAGAACTTATACTACCAACGGGGAAAATAAATAAAATATGTTATTGTTTAACGACGCTGTCAATTGCCATTACCACATCAGTGTCACCGGTGTGCCGGAATTTTCGTCCCGCAGTTCTATTACACGCCAGTAAATCTAGTGATTCGTTTTGGAGTACACTTAAAAACCATCAGTATATGCCGGATTAGAACCCGCCACCTTGGGATCAGTAGGCCAGCATCTAACCATCTGAGCCACTCAGACCAAGCCAATGGTAACAAAATATCTGAGCAATTTTTGAAACAAATTTGTTTTGAAATTGAGTATTATATCTTGTTATGTTTATAAAGATAATATTTAACATTTTTTAAAATTATTCCATTGTTACTTTTTTACATGAATCACATTATGCCAAATTTTATTGTAGAACTTATGCCAGCAACCGGAGTACCTTATGGTGGCCATTGAGAAATTTTTAAAATGAATTTAGTTTAAAATAGGGTATTATATTTATCATATTTAGGTAACATTTAACATTGTTTATACACTTCCTTTTACTTTTTTATATGAAACATATTATACCGACGGGGCGGGGTACTTTATGACCACCTTGATATTTAATTGTTTCTCAAAAAAACCGACAACGAAAACGTTGAAACAATTACCAATTCAGTACTAGAAAGAGTGATTGACAATAACTAGGTATTAACTTATGCCTTTAATACAAAAATATGAAGTATCCCCATTGGTTTTGCTAGAGTTCTGCCCAAGCTGGTTTCAGTATATGCTCTGTTCAGACCTATATGCTTCAAGATATATTAGGGTGTCTTTTGTTGTAATGTTCCGATTTCGTTTTCGTCATTTAAGCTTCTACTTTTCACTTTCCCCATATATTCCATAATGTAGAGCAGATATTACAATCCAGAGGAATGGTAGATGTTTATGCAAGATTTCAAAGTTGTGTTTTATTCCACAATCCTAGGAGCAAAATAAAATCACTCTTAGCACGTGTGGCATATTTTATTTTTGGAGAGTGTGCAAATTTTTGAAATAAGAATGCCACAATGTTGATACCTGAAACTAAGGGAAATCGCATTGAGAATCGGATCAACTAGTGTTATTATGAGGTATTTGAAACAAGAGAACTCATATTAAAAACAGATAAACTCTCGTGTGCAGTGGGATGTGTGTTTTCATGTTTCTGGGATAGGTTTCGACCCTTTAGACTTTTGCTTTCCTTTGCTTATCTTATAAATATCTTGACTGTTCCTGATATTAAAAAAAGTTTAATTACTGAATGATGATTTCCACTGTTTACCTTTCTGTTCGAAGTAATCCGAATGCATAAATTTGAGTGAAATTACTTTCAACACGTTTTGCCTTACACCAGGCAATGAAGCGATTACCTGCTATTTCATACTGCCTTCTAGATTTTTGGATAGTAGTTTCAACGTTATTGTTTCTACCGTTCGTGTAATTTCACTTTGATCTTCCATAGTAACTTGCAGTTTTTTAATCGTTATTAAATTGTGTAGCATGTAGGTGAAAGTTACACGTGAATAAAACAATAAAATTATACAAAGCTCGAAAACTCGACTTTTTACCAAACTTTCCAAATGACTTTGAAATCTCTTCCCAATAAACTCTTATAAACATTATGATTTTTTGAAAGGCATTGATATTTAACGTAATATGAATTATGGAGTACATAGAAAGGCAAGGTTTTGTAAAAATAGCTTATAGAAGCTATACTAAAATAAATCATAATGGCCAGAGAAAGTCATGTATTGTTTATTTAGCTTCTCTGGGACCTGTTTATAATAGGTTGGGGAAAAATGGATTCCACCCCACCCCAAAGGAAATCACTATTCAGATGTCAAAATAACTACACGTTATTGAAATTTATCATAAATTAAAAAAAAAATCTGATGTGTAGTACTCACATGACTTTCTCTACTCTTGTACTAACCATTCTTACCACCTCTTATTCCTATATCTTCTTCGTGTCAGTTGAGATAAACATTTGTACAAATTATCTTATTGCTTATTTGCTTATAGGTGCAAGGGGAATATTAGAATACAGTAGGCTGTGAGCGATAGTCAAATCTTTTAAAGCTTTGAGAACCCGTTCGCTTTGCACACTTAACATACAAAAAATGTACAAGGATGTTCCATTTCACGAAAGTTTTAAGTTTTCCGAAGCTGACGTAAAAAAACAAGGATTATCTCCGAAATGGTTCACTCTACAAGAAAATGTGCGAGATCTACATTTTTTGTAGAGTAAGGTTTTGTCTATCTCTTAGGGTTTGCGAGTTATTCAAAAGTCATCCAGAGTAAACAGGACTACATAGACTAGAACCAGAAAGTTCAAAATATACATTTCATTTGTCATTCAAGTATCTTAAACATATGCCATTTTAATCAAAATCGTTAGAGGTATATTCAAGAAAATCAAAATTTTCGAAAAATTTCCCATGTAAAGGGTAGTTTAGGGTGGAGCTATTTTCTTCAAAATCTTCGTGTCGCATCCTTGGTGGACATTACGCTTAAATATCAATCTTGGTTTTTAACCGACTTTTCGTTTTTAAGTTATGCTGTCCACAGACTGACAGACACACACACGAACCTTTTTTACAAAAATGCATTTTTTTATTCATGTGCTCTCAAAAT
Source organism: Tenodera sinensis (assembly GCA_030765045.1). Taxonomy (NCBI): domain Eukaryota; kingdom Metazoa; phylum Arthropoda; class Insecta; order Mantodea; family Mantidae; genus Tenodera; species Tenodera sinensis. The sequence goes on along the minus strand of CM060961.1, from coordinate 128,455,597 downwards.
ATATATTTCCGACGGGATCTCGTCATACAATTTATGGGTGGAATACAATACGTCCTCTGCTTACCAACAGATAAAGTAAAAAGACCCGCGAGCGTATGCAAGCGCGGTTACTAAAACACCAAATTTTAGGATAAATACCAAACTTAGTATTTATGTTTAGTAGCATCACAGAGTTCAACGCGAACATTTTCTAGAGAATACCCATACCATAATTCATATTTTATGGAAAAGTATTATTTTTAATATTGTCATTACTGTATATTCAACATTTTTTAATGCTGCACTGTATATCTTGAATTAACCACGTATAACTTGGCAAATACAAACTCATTTTGAATAAATTGAGAAATATGTAAACTAAATATCTTGAGTTTTCAGGTTGTGTTTTTTCAGTATTTAATTTCTCCTCGTTTGTTTTTATTCTCGTAGTCAAAGAGAGAGCAGGACTTCAAAAAATAGTTACGACCTTCTTTTTATAGAACGTTTCAGATTCCTACTTCCCACTTTGTGCCTACAAAAGTGTATAAACGTATTGTGAAAAATCACGAATTGGGCTTCCTCTTCTTAATTTTATTTCACTTAAAATTGAATGACAGATGAACTGTCCTTTTCTTTCGTCGTTAACACATTCTACAATTCGTCATGACCTTGAATCTCACAGTTGTCTTACCATAACCTTGACACGTACTTCACTGTCTTTCTTTGTATCAAAAATCGCTTCCGATCATCACACTCACTAATACTGCTTCAGATAATAAACAACCCCGGCGCGACGACTCACGGTCTACAGCTGTCTCTGACGATACCCACATTCTCTCAACACTTAACTAACTGCTAACAGCTGTCTCGTTCCATACTTAAAGAATCCATCATATGAGCCTTTGACGATGCGGCATGTTTTAGTTCAGTGCCAGTTTTAACGCAGCTTCGTGACTCCTTAGGCCCTCCAGCTACCCCGGCTGAGGTGCAGTAGAGCGTATTTTACGTTTTATTCGTTTTAGCGGAATGTGCGTTGACTCCCATGTTGATCTTTTATTTAGCATTTTACTTTTAGCCGTTGATGCGAGTTGTTTTTATCAGTTCACGTTATTCTGCGCTTCAGTTGTTGCTGTACTTTGCCGTTACTGACACACTATTGGTAACGTTTTTAAAGTTTTATGGCTTTAGTTTTAGACTTGTTGAATTGCTTTTAGGTTTTTCAACTTTTTCGCCTAAATGACCACAGCAGTTACTCTACTACGACTCCACCATAAAAATAAAAAGGGCTGTTCTTGTGTCTCAACTTGTTTATGTTCACAGAATTATGTGCCACAGTGTAGTGAAGGTTGAACTCCACTTAGAAGTTGATCGAAAAATATCGTTTTGTAAGTATAGTTTGTAGAACAAATATTTTATCTTCTCTGCTATGGACTTAAAGCGGTGCTTCTTATCAAGTGGGAATCTCGGATTCGATTCCTTGTACCGGCATGGTTATTTTCACTCGTAGGGAGACCTGATCGGGGGTGTACTCAGCCTCATTAGGTCCCTGAGGAGCCAATTGAAGGGCTATTTCATTTAAAGTAGCGGGCCCTGGTCGGGAAGAGCGCATAACTGGCCGGGATGGACCGGAGCGCTGATCACGTTGCACCCACTCTCCTGTGGTGGATAGAGATGGGGGACGCAGCAGTCGGGCGGTAGGCCTTGGCCCGGATGGGCTGTTGTGTCACGGGGTTATGTTTACTATGCACTTACATTAAGTAGAGGGAGTATCTGTTCCATTCCAAACAAAAATTCGATACCAAATATTCACAGACAAAAACTTATGTTCAGCCCAAGGAACCGCAAAAAGTACTTTTGAGGAAACTTATGTGTATACAGAATGGAAGGGTCATTACGTTAGTTTAAACCACTGATAGAGTGGAACACATAAGTGGAACACATTTTGTATCATACGTTTTTGCTCTGAACATTTCCTACGGATATATTTTGGTTTTGTCGAAAACAAGCTGGCAACACTGCAGATTGTGTGGGTATCACTTTTACTACTTCAGTACATAAACAACCACCGCAGCGTGGTGTCTCGTGAGCGTATCAAATACCATACCGGGTCCTTTCGTGTTTACTGTGTGAGTGTAGGTCAATCAGAAGCATTAGCTCAGAAAAATACAACAGCCAGTTCTTTATACCGTAACAAACACCAACTGACGAACCTCAGTCGTGACACCACTGTGACAAAAACGACAACAAGGTCCAGTTACTTCTTCTGTCACTTTACTTTGCGTTCTAAAACTGAAGCACAGGAACGTAGTTCGGTATTTCTTTCTTTCTTTTTTTTTTGGTGGGGGGGGGGGCGTGGGGGGGGGGGGGTAATATAGTCTTTGTGACTTTGAAATTCACAGTTGTTCGAAACTCTCGTAACTTTGAACACACTGTCTTTCAGTTCTCTCTGTCTAACAAACTGCAGGTTTGGACGATCATACTCACACTAAGACTGCTTCTCACTATAACTTCGACGCGACGTATCAATGGCCCAATCACCTCCGTCGACACATACAGTTCTCTCTCTTTCTCTCTCTCGCACACACAGACATTGCTAGCAGCTGTCTCGTTCAACACTCACTATTCCGTCACACACACAAAAAAAAAGAAGGAAAAAGAAACACTCTGTCTGAAACACAGCACGCCCTCTGGTCGTTCCGTCAGCTTTTACAGGCGTGAATGATGTAACACGGATTTTCCTGGAAATTCTGCTTTCTCGAATTTTTACAAGCAACCCGGCAATCGGAAGACTCGCGAACGTTGTAGAAAGTTTTTGTTCTCTCAAGCTTGTCCTTGAGCGTATTTTCATGTATACAAAATACGATCGCGTTTACTCGCGCATTCATACTTTCAAACTTTGCGGACAGCTTTATTCCCAAGCAGTAATAAAAGAGGGGAAATGCACATGGGAGGAGAAGGGAATAGTGAATGATTATTCATTCAAAGTATACCAGTCTATCGTGTGTTTCGTGTCTTACCAATTTATTTGAATCCTGCTGTGCATAATTCATTAGGCCTTTCTCCAACATAACACGACTTAAAGTTATTTGGTGCAACTTTTTATGCCATCCCACTTATAGGCGGTTCCATCAGCAACTAACTATGCGAATACGTCCGGTGTGTAAGTAATGGGACTGTTGCGTAATAGTAAATCACACAACTCTACGCACACCGTGTGAATCATAACCATATGATTTAATGTACATGAATTATATGATTCAAAGGAGAGTCAGGGTTACAGTAACTGAGCTAAGGCGCATTTATAACATAAATCACTGCAGTCAGAAGTGAGTAACATATCATCGGCTGCATTATGAAGATGTTCCCTCTAGCACAACGTGAATGAATCACTGGTACCCCGTGTGTCAGGCAATTTGAAGCTCTTTGCTCTCTATAATCACAAATGCGAGTAAGGAGGGCATTGCATTTTTAAAGCTTCATGTTCTCCAAGCTGTGTTTCTCAAATCAAGATACAGGGTAAAATGAAATAATAAAACTTCAGTAAATAATGTGCTATTTTAGAGAAGGATGTTCCAATGACACTAACATTAGAATTTTCGGTCAACATATTTATTTCATACAGGTTTAGTTGTTTTATATGTGCAGAAAGTGTATTCCTATTCCAATGTTTTTTTTAACATTTCGGAGTTATAGTCTGTATACAGTCGACAGAAGTTTCGAACATCTTCCGAAAGTTTTACTGTTTAGTAACCATGTAACTACCTACTTCAAAAATGCTTCGTAGATTTTGTTTTCATTTTATTTGTCTTATTTCCATCGTTATCATTGAGTTTCCTGTTTAGTTATTTTAATCAATCAACAGTGTTTTTGATAAATATTGTGACGCCAGCCACGGCACACAACAAAGCACGCTCGAGGTCGGGATCCCCCACCCCTCTGGTGATGCGTATATCAAAGGCGCTCAAGTAACTAGACTGGAATTTTTTCGGTTTTGTAACAATAATATAAGATGTGGAACAGGCACGCCAAATGTCAGCCACAGAAATCATCGCATGGCTGTTCTCTAAAACACTAAATTTCGAGTGGTACTTCAGGAACTTCTTATGGAAAAGAGCAATACGAATATTATCCGAAATGTCGTCTGGTGCCTTTGTAAGTTGTTTTCGAGCATTTCATACTACCATGTACATCATATATAAATTCAATCAGTCTGCAGTAAAATAATCTGGTGTGTTGTAGTTGCAGGACTTTGTCCAGTCTTGTACAACCTATTTTTATAAGCCCTAATCTTCTATATACTCCGTCTTGATCCACATAAACACTTGCACAATTCCTTTGAGCCAAAGTTTTTGTAAGAACAGGAGGAATATTGCAACATTTCATTCTTTTTGTATGTAATGACTCCTTATTTGAGAGAAGTGTAGTTATTGGGACATTCAAGCATATAGCAAGGGATATCTTGGCAGTGGATCACTCCACAAAGATCTATTTGACATAAGTTGTGCTCTACATTTTGTATGACTAGATTTTGTCCATCTCTTACGGTTTACGAGTTATCCAATAATCATCCAAAGCGCAAAGGACTTCTGAGGGCCTTCAGTGAAAATTCAAGATATTATTTCATTTGGCATAACAACATTTTAATACAAGTTGTTAATCTATTTTCGGGGAAATAAACATTTTCCGGAATCAACAGATTTTCATAAAGATCTTCGTGTCACAACCTTGGATGATGCGACTTTTCCTTTTTGAATTATGTTCTCCACACAAATAAACAAATACACCTTGTCGTAAACTGACTTTTTTTTTATTCTGGGAGTCTCAGAACCTCAGAACCTGTGGTGTAATCTCGGTATCGAATTATTGGATGAAAAACAATACAATACTGTGACGCTGGCCGCGGCGCAGAGCAAGGGACGGTTGGGCTCTGGCTGCCCAACTCCGCTAGGTGCGCGCATCAAAGACGCTCAAGGTTAAGCTGCATGACGCGACTGTTGTGAACACGTGACAATTAGATCGGCAGAACCAAAGGGGTTTTCCAGATTATTTGAGAAGCGTCTGGCAGCAAGCGTATTTGTATAAGTTCGAGAAAGGTGCATGTTACGTCATCCTCACTATATAAGGAGGCGAGGAGAGGAGTCAGTAGTTAGTTACAGATATGAATCGTCGGAGAGTCAGTCCGTTTTTAGTGCGTATGTCAGCTAAGTGTGCGTCGTCGCATCGAAACGAAAATAGGGAAGTAGTTAATGAGTGTTGAGTGATTGTATCATCAAAGTCAGTTGTTTGAGAGGCAGAGAAGGTGAAAAAGACAGAAAGGAACTAGTCAAGGTTACGATGTGACATCACGAAAGACTGTGTTAGCGTCAGTAAAAGAGAACTGTGTATTTGTGCAAACATTTTGAAAGAAAATAAAGTGAGAAAGAAGTAACGGGTCTAGTACTTGCTATATGCAGAGAGCAAATAAAGATCTGATGGGTTACATTCTAGCGGCTTTCAGTACATACACTTCTTTAAACTAATCCAACTAAAGGATATTTTCCTTTGGGCTCAGTTTAATCGTGATAAGCATTTGCAGAATTTTTGTTGTTATAGATTTATTTTGCAGGCTTAAGCGATAGCCAAATCCACTGCTAAGTAATGTGTTTGAAATTACGTTCTCTTTATATGAATAAAGGTAGGCCAAACACTTTAAAAATTTTTGTTAAATTTAAATCAATGACAAAGAACAACTCGGAAATGGTTAAAGGCACAAAAAAGCGTTATTTGACATAAATAGTGCGTTTTAAGTAGATCTGCGCTTTGGGAGGTTAGTGAGCTTTATTCTATGTCGTATATATTTCAGTCATACAAAATTCACTTAGGATAAAGAGGACTGCACAGGCTATACAGAGGAAATGTAAGACATACGTTTCATTGTTAAGGAAGTATCTTATAGGTGGTGGAGCCATTATTCATAAAATGGAGAGGGACCATATTTTAGAACATATGCATGCCTCATCCTTGAAAGACGTTCAACTTAAACTTTAAATTTGGTATTTACCGACTTTTCGTTATTGGGTTATGATGTTCGTAGACACACGCGCGCGCGCGTTTTCTACAAATCTTTTTTACACTTTTATTTATTATTTTATGCAGAACATGTTTGAGGTAAAATCTTGCTGTTGGATTTTGTATGAAATGCAATACTTCTTCTTAGTATAGTTAAATGTAAAGAAAACAGACAAGAATTTTACTAAAACAATGCTAGTTCATTGACATCACCCATTAAGTAAAATAGAAAAAAAATTTAAATAAATTTCGGATTTAATTAAGCTATTATTTGCCATAACTAATAACTTCAAAGATGAATCTTTGTGTATTGTGCTGATCGGAACTCCACTGATAACACTAGTTTATCCTCTACAACTTTTCGTTTATTTTTCTCGGTAGATATCGAGGCATATTTATATGCAAAATAGGATCTACTATAGACGTGAGTTAATGATTCGTTCCCATATGATCCATTTCACAGCATAAATTATTGTGGAGTATACATTTCAAATTGAATATTCAATATTTAATGGAAACTTATAACGATTGGTTATGCATGGAAACTGAAACGTTTGTGCTATTGTGGGTAATTTGCATAAAGTATATTACATGATTCAGTAGCCAGAGTTCTAAGGCGATACACATCTGAATAAATATACATCAAAGGATTGTATTTCTATAGTAATTACTATATCTATTGCAGCGAACAGCCGTGTAGGTTGAGAATGTTACATTACTTCGATGAAATAATACGGAGCCATAGCGGTACAAAAGATCTACCAAGTTCCTACAAAACAGAACAGGGACAATAAATCAGACGATGTATGAAACCAACGTGTAAACTGGGATTTAGGTAGGGAAGATCAGCTCTTAACTTCAATTGACCTCCTGGTAAAAGAACATGAAAAGCCCAAGTAAAGGGGAGATTTCTATATCATGTTCATAGAATTTAGCAAGGCATTTCATCTAATATATAGAAATCTACTGATAAAAGAACTAGAGGAAACATTAAGCAAAAATAACAATCATACGCTCAGAGTGCAATGCAATGAAAATCAGAACTTCAATCTCTCTTTATCATAGCCGATAATACAAAACGGCTTACTACAAGGCGACGTTTTAGCCTATCTATTGTTTATACTAACACGTGAGGAGATCACAAAAATAACCGAAAATGAGGGAGTAATTTCATCTGCCTATTCAGATGATTTCTCAGTAATTAATAAACGTAAATTACTATTACATCAATAGTGCTCATTAAAACATTTTCTCTTCATAGCTATTTTGAGTCACTAACCCCATGCTGTTTGTGTTGTTGCGGTAGATGACTGCTAACTACGATTCCTCTATCCAATCTTCAAGATTGTAGAGATTATAAAGGAAAGTGTAACTTAAAAACAATATGTTTACTCACTTTGTGTTTATCCCGCATGGAACCTCTGCCCAAAATCGCCATTTTGGTCATAGTGTCTTCCTGGAGTCTCTTGAGGGAGTTGCCTTTAGGACCCAGCAGCTTTCCCACGAAGTTAAACTGGAACAAAAAGGACTTCAATTAGCTTTTAAAGCTACTATTACAATATCTAAAAAAATATATCAAGTGTAACTCGTTATAAAGTTTCCAGCCCATACAAAATTCGAAACTGATCACATCAAGCGTACTATAAAAAAGACTTATGTATTGCAGTCACATAACTTCTACATAATTTCTTAGAGTTGTACTGTGAATACGGGACTAAAGTAGACCTTTAAACAAGTCAAACTTTTTAACAGCTGGTGGCTTTCAAATTCCGCAGAGAGAGTGAGAGTAAGGAGAGAGACAGTGAATAACGACTTCCAATTTGAGCATTTGAAAAAAGCTGCGTTTTTTTATTAAAACCAATAGCAACGAATATCTTGGATATCACTAAATCTACATAAGGAAAACGTGTTTCACATAAATTGTACGGTTTGATGAGATCTACGTTTCATGTGCAGTTAGATTTTATCCGTCTCTTAAGGTTTACCAGATATGCAACTTCATTTAAAAATAATCGATCTTCAATGACTATCCCTAATAAATTGAAGATAATCATTTAATTTGTGGAGAATTATCTTAAACGTGCTATTTTTAATCGAAATTGTCATTTTTATCAAATTAAAACCTTGAAATATGTCCTCTGTAAAGGGTAGCTTGGGAAAGGGAATTTTCTTGAACTGGAAGATATTCAACGTAAACAGCAGGTTTGGAGTTTCGTCTAATTTTCCCTTTTAACTTATTCTATTCATATACACTTGTGCAGATACACTGGAACTACTTTTTTGGTGGTCAGGGGGGCCAAAACATATTTTGGGTTTAGATCGCGACATCGAATTGTTGGATGGAATATAATACTTCCTCTGCGTACTATACATAGTACAGAAAATAAAAAATCCCTCATCATTTTGCTTTGTGAGGAGATTAAATTTAGTAATGCTAGAAGTATACAAGCTACAAGATCAATAAAGGTGAGTTTTTGGCGAAATTTAACCTTTCTATTGTTTCTAAATATTGAGCTGGACATTTTGGGCTCAAGTGCTGGGGTGTGCGAGTCTACAAGCGTATCAAAATATTGACGCATGGTTAAATTTTATTTTTGGTAAAAACGATTGATACATTGTTCGCATGATACCGAATGATGCCAATTATGCGTAAATGTTGATTTTGTATAGTTACCGAGAAATAGTAAAGCCTCCAAGAAAACATTGTCACTTAAAGTCCAGACATACGAGACTAAAATATCTTAAAATAAGACGTTAGAAAACACAGATAAAATCATCCCAGAGGCAATGAAAGAGTTGTAACTATGAAAGCTCCTGTGACATTTAGGTATTTCTGAATAAGCAATGTATACATATATCATACTTTCCTAAGATCAAGTTCATTTAATGCGTATTCGAAAATTGCAGAAATTAGGGGTAGTGGCTTTAAGCATTTTGGAACAAGAAATTTAGCGCTTTGATTTGTACACTTTACAGTACATATCTCCATGCATTTGTAATTTTGGATTTTATAGTTCTTTTATCTTTCTTCACAGGAAAAGAAGAGAATGAGAGACAGAGATAGAGAAAACAAAACAAAGAAAAACTATCAATATGAATAACTTAAAACTAGTATCTTTCTTTTATGTTAACTCAACTTATAAGTACTTTAAATTGATTAATAATGTTAGGGGAGGATTAAAAAGCTTCCTAAGCTGTTTAGAGGTATAAAAATGTTTCTGGCATATCTTTTCACGAAACTGTTTTTTCTTTTGTTCCCCTCAGGAGAGACTTCATAAGGATATTTTCAATTTTAATTTTTACATTTTCATTTGAGTCACCTAATTGCAACATGTTCCGCATTTGTATGGCATTTTAGTATTGTTCGCCAATTTTAGATAATTTTTGCAATTCGAAAATATACTAAGCGGTGATTTAGAGGTCATGAAAAATGAAAATACGGGAAGTCAAACCTTTATGAGCATTTCGTTCCAAAATGCTATTTCGCATTAAAGAAAAATCACCCACAATCCCTAAAAATAAGCAATAAGCAGCTTAACACACAAAAATCCTTGCACTAAAAAGCACACAAAACAAGAAAGACCAAGGAGTCATTGAATATGTGCCTGAGTAAGTCTGCAAGCGCCAAAATAATGTACAAGGAGTAGTTTGTTGTCTATGACGTCCTTGCCTATAGTCAAATGACAGTACAATCTTATTTCCTTCCATCCAAAGTTTAGTGTTTAGAAATTCCTCTGCCTGCAAAAAGCCACTAAATATGACCAAAAATGGCTTCCACATTCGTTTGACCTACTTCGGTTATTTCTTTTTATTTTCATTTATTTTTTTCCTTCTATTCTGTTGTCATGATAGTTTTTCATGTTTTAAGACACATACACTTACAAAAACTTTCTCATGTCTTATGCGGAGTCGAACCCGCGATCTCCACGCACCACGAAGCACCAAAACTGGGCACATTACTGAGGGTGGCTGTGAGGACCGGCCTGTTTTCGAATTTGAGCTAACGAACCCACTCGGCATGCTATCTCAGAGGAAAGGGGAGACTCATTATTGGAGTACTCGGGGGAGTTTCGAATCATGGGTGCCGCTGCCTGGTTGCTGATTGCTGCATAGTTTGTCACATGGGGAACACATTTGTGGCAATCCTTACCTCAAGGTAGAGGCAGAGATTCGCTGAATTAATAAACTTTATTAATGTCGCAGAGGAATTAACTAATAAAAAACAAATTACGGAACTGTGCTAAAGGCCTAGCATATATAGAATGGAGGGGAAGTCATTACACTCCTAATATGTGCTTCATAGGAGCATTACAAACAAAAATGTATAATGGCATTTTGTTCTTTGGCCAGCCAAATTCGAAAAAAATAAATAGTTTTTTATCCAAATTGGATGCGTAACTCCACAAGAATGTAGGAAGGTAACAGTTTGTTTCTTGTAAGATGCGTAGAGTAATTTATTTCTGTCATAGCTTCGGTAGTTTATTATGAAACATCACACAAGCTTACGAAATAATTAATTACTTAAAAGACGTGAAGGAATACACAGAGCTGCTCTTTTAGGCGAGCAGTAAGTCGACGACGTTGCTTTGAGGTTGGCCAGGGAATTGAGTTGGTTTGTGGTCGGGCGCTTTCGCTTTCCTGTGATGTTTTGGGAGTTAACGCTTGTGATTGGCCTACACTTGAACAGTAAACACAGAAGGACAAGGCAGGGTATGAGTTTGTTTTCAAGACCATGTTTGTTTATGTACTGAACTAAGGAAAGTGACTGCCCGTACAATCTGCTGTGTTGCTAGGTTGTTTTCGAAAAAAAGGAACTAAAATATAGACGTAGGAAATGGTTAGAAACAAAAACGTAAGACACAGAATGTGTTCCAAATACTAAGATATACCACCGGTTTAAATTAATGTAATGACTTCCCTTCCACCCGGTATGCAACGATGCCCTGATGCATTAAAGAACACCTGAATTTACTGCTTTTAGAAATAACAAAAAAGCACTCCAATATTTAGTTTCTATACTCTGATACCGAAATTATATATATATATATATATATATAATTTAATATAAATATAATATAATATAAATTAATATAATATAAATTATAATAATTATAATATAATATAATATTATAATATAATTATATATAATATAAATTAATATAATATAAATTAATATAATATAAATTATATATATAATCATGTAAAATATAACTTTAAAACAACAATAATTAGAATAATAATTATGAACAAAAATAAATATGTACACAAAATGAATATGAAAGGATTAGTATCGCGAATTTAAAAAGGTGAATAACGGTTTGGTAGTGTCACTGCACGAGCATGCTCATTCCTTGCTGGCAAGTCAAGTGGGTAAAGCATCGTTATTTTTCTGTGAAGCGTCTGAGTGTTTGAAACAGCAATCAATGCACGATAATTTGAAATACGAAAACTCGTATCAGCTGAAGCTTATCATGAAGTGTTTAAATACGAGCATAGTTTTGTTTGACCGGTAAATTGTTTTATATTCTATGCACATTGACAGCCAACTTCTCAGTGCTAATAGTGAAAATATTGAGAACATTTATTAAAGGCCCTTATCACCATAATTACCATCATCCTTTCTAAGCAAAGCCCACATATACCCAGGGAGAGAAATCTCAATGCTCTATTGGCGGCAAGGAACTGAATCAAAGGGCTTTGAGACATTATTAGGCGGCGTGAGGTATTGTTGCTTCAAACTGATTTATCAACGTGTGACCTACAAAAGATTAATTTGGCTTCAAAATTGTTGCAACCAACACTGGCGAATGCTGCTTCAAATGTGGAATCAACGTGTAGCATAATTCCGCTTCAAAATGGTCTTTCTAACGTACGACTGAATAAAATTGCTGCAGTTCTAATGCAGATAACGTGTCGTGCAGTTACTTCTGTTACAGTTTAAGGACTAAGTAAATGTCTCAGAAGATGTATATAATAGCAATGTTACCAATCATTTGTACAGTTGTCCTCTTGGCGTAAAATCGTTAATATGGCTTCCTTCCTTCGCAATAGAAGAAAAGCAGGTCTCATGTCACACATTTACCAAACCTGAACCTGATAAATAGGCCTCTGAGCAAAATTGAGCCCCATGTAGATTGCAACACAGTTAAATTTTGAGAATTTATAGGGTATTGTTTTCTAAATATACGAGTAAATCACTTGCAAATCGAATGAGTACTCTGGAATCACCGGTACTCACTAATTGCATACGTCTGTGTGGCTTTGAAATCGACGGTATGACAATTATCACAGAATTCAGCCTGCCTTTGAGAAGTTGCACTTCTACTTGGAACCCGCTGCTCCCAGAATTCCCCCTGCTCTCCCTTGTTATGACTACGAACAGCAAATAGCATCTTTCAGCCATATCCACTTGTAATTTCCGTTTCTTCGTTTCCATTACAACTGTTCCTTAAAGCTCCCTGAAGTAACTCATTACTACGATAGTGCTTACTCGCTAGTGTTTGTGAGTCGGTTTCCGATTGAATCAAATTATCAGGGTGTGGCTTATCTCTAAAGGTTAAGATAAGGTTATGGGGTTCTGACTTTTTAACTAGAGATAAGAAGAACTGGGTCTTTCAGGCCTTCAAAAATCTCCCCTTGGTAATTTCATGCTAGTCATAAGGAAGTTGTATGCGTGTCGTTGGGTATCAAGCTCATTCCAGTTCCTTATAATGGATAAATAATTTCAAGACGCCGGTGCACAACAAAGAACGGTCGGGCAGGACTAGCCACCCCACTGGCGGTGCGTACATCAATGCGCGTCTTGTTGTGAGTACGTGACAATAATAAAGCGGCAGAGCCAAAAGTGGTTATCTAGATTATTCGAGAAGTGTCTGGAGGCCGTCGTGTACGTAGAAATTTGAGAAAGGGCCGTGTTACGTCATTCATGCTATATAATGAGGTGACGAGAGGAATTAGCAGTTGACTACAGACGAGTCATCGGAGTGAATCTGTCAGTTCTTAGTTTGAGGTGTGTGTGTGTCTCTGTGTGTGTGTGTGTGTGTGTCTGTGTGTGTCTGTGTGTGTGTCATTGAGTTGTGAAGGAAGATATGAGTGTTGGGTGAGTGTATCGTCAGATTTAATGTTTGAGACATAGAGAAAATTAAGAAAGACAGTGAAACGAGTGAGTGAAAATTACAAGAAGAAAACAGTTGTGAGATGTAATATCACGAGAGACTAAAGGCTGTGTTAACGTCAGTAAAAGAGAACTCTCTATTTTTGCATTCAGTTAGAGGAAAATAATGTAAGAAAATCTAAGTGGACTGGATTTTATCGGTTTTGTCATAATATGTGGTCTTTCCTATGGTGCTCCGTACAGACCAAGTTATCTGAAATCCGACATACTTTCAGGCCCCATTACCTAGGGTTATCGATATTCTACTGTACTTAAAGATATCCATGTTGTAACATCTACAATACGCGTCTGCCGGAAGTTAGCCAGAAACCTTGCGCTAGATCCCACTCCAACTGTCACATGTGTCCAACACAACGGCGCTTCACACCTCGAGTGACGCAACATATGCCAATCACATTACGTGTGCAGTGGTGCAAGTTAAGTACCTTGAGAACTGTTGGGAATCTACCCGTCGATGCTTTCAAGATCCTTTAACGTCCTTCTCAAAGGAGTAGTTCCATTAAGCAAAACTTTTATATTGTACTCACATGGCCTTCTCTATTCACTCTTGTACAAACTAGTGATACAAATTCTCATCCTTATATATACTTCATGTTAATCAAGAAAGAGTTTGTAGAAATGGTTTAAAACGTATTTCCTCCTATAGAAATCGAGTAGACTTTAAGCGATAGTAAACTCTTTTAAGAACTGGTAGGTTTGAAATTACATTCTCTTTGTACGGTTAAGGAATACAACAGATCAATAACGTGAATGTACTTATTTGAGAGAAGTATAAGTATTTGCACATTTTAACCAATGGCAAGGAATATATCAGAAATGGTTGCCACCACAAAAATCTTATTGGCATAAATTGTGTGCTTTATCAACATCCACATTTTTGTGCCGTAATGTTTCGTTTACTTTGTACGGTATGCCAGTCGTGAGACAGTTTAATTTATCATATAAACACAATACGGTAATTTAGCCAAAATAGTTGGAGCCATTTTTGAGAAAATCGAACCCTTAAAAGTTTTTCAATGTAAATACTATTTTGCGTTAGCTGAGTTTTACTTTCTCTACTACGTATAGTAAGTAGAGGAAGTATTGTATTCCACCCAAAAATTGTATGTCGAGATTTCACCGGAAAAAATATATTTTCAGGCACCCAAAAGAAGCACCCAAAAAGGTCCGAGTGTGTGCGTCTGTCAGTGTATGTGTGTGCGCGCGCGTATCAGTGTGTCAGACTGTGGGCAGAATAACTCAAAAATGAAAAGTCGGTTAAGAACGAAAGCTGGTATTTGAGTTTGAGATCCTATAAGGATGCGACACGAAGCTTTTGAAGAAAATTCCTCCACCCTAAACTACCCTTCACATGGAAAGGTTTTCGAAAATTGTGATTTTCTCGAAAATGACCCTAGGGATTTTGTTTAAAATGCCATATTTTTAATATATTTTGAATTTTCCGGCTATAGCCCATGTAATCCTGTTTACTCTGGGTGAGTTGTGCATAGCTGCTAAACCGTAAGCGATAGACCAAGTCTTACTATACAAAAATGTAGATTTTGCTAAAATACAATTTAGGTCTCCATACTTTTCTTTTCTTCAGAGTGAATCATTTCGGATATATCCCTTATTATTTGTGTGAGTTTTCGAAAACTTATCTTTCGTCAAATGGAACATCGTTATTCTTGTTTATGTTAACCGTGTAGAGAATGGATTCTCGAAGCTTAAAAGATTTGACTATCGCTCTAAGCCTAGTGTGTATTCCCATACTCCCCTTGCACCCAGAAGGAAATAAACAATAAGATAATTTGTTCAAATGTTTACCTCCACTAACACGAAGATATAGAAATAAGAGTTTCTAAGAATGGGTACAAGAAGAGTAGAGAAAGTCATGTGAGTGCAACACATAATTTTTTTTTAAAATCTTGGTTTCACATTTTCGTAGCACGCTGAACTTAACAAGCCTCGGATTTACCAATTTTCTCTTTCTGAACTATCACCTTTTACAAACAGACAGGCACACACACGCGCCTGCGCACGCTTTTCTAAAATCAAGTATTCAGGGAGCCTCAAAACGTGTACTTCTGGTGAAATCTTGGTATCTGCTTTTTGGATAGAATGCAGTGCTTTCTCTACTTACGTTGTACAGAAAGTACGTGGTAGAGAATCATTGTAGCAAACCTTCTACAATTACCCTAATATACATCTTTATTGTTTATATAGCATAAAAATACGTGTGGGATTTGTGGTGAACTAAGCGGCGTTGGGGCGTGTTTCCTCCGGGTTCTCCGGTTTCTCCCATCATCTCATTCCACCGGTGCTCCATCTTCATTCCATGTATCATCAGTGTGGTGGCCCCCCCCCCCCCCAAAAAAAAGAAAAAAGTACAACAAAGTTGTAAGTTTACCCCAGGGCTTTGTTGGTAGTCAGCTAATTTCCACATTATAACGAAACCAGGTTAATTCTACTTCTAAGTTTCTAGATCTTTTAAAATTCCAGGGTCAACTTTACACCTACAGATATGCACGTATCTACTACAGCACAAACACGTGCCTTTTGATTCTTAGACATGCAAATATTTGATTTTCAAGTTTAAAACATCCTTAAGTGGTTTCCATGATAAAGGGTTCGAACTACTTTACAAGGGAGTACCTAATATTAACAGACTAATTCAGCAGCAATATCCGAGTGTGAGGTTTGCATTCGGGAGGTAACATATTCGATTACCGGGACCACCCACTCTGAAAGTGGTTCTTTAGGCTTTCTCAGGTCGACAGCCACGGCTGGGGTGACCCCTCTTTTGTGTCCATTTCTTGTACCCAACCTTTCTTTCGTCACCAATTTCAGCACCCAAGGACTAGGTGACAGTATTGGCTAGTTGCGGCTGGGTGGTGAGGTGGTCTTTGTGACTGTTTTCCCTTGTCATCAGTCGGACTAATCGCGTGGTGGTTCGGTGGTCTCACTTTAAGGGGATCCTATCATTTGGGGCTTGCAGACGGGGCTGATAGGCCCTAAATACTCGTACGTTCAATAGGAAACATCAGGGACCCAGTCGCCTCCTGAACTGGTATTTCTCCCTCATACTTCCCTCCCAGGGTCAGTTTTGAAGCAGAGGGCCAAATTATCCTAGATATGGTGTTCTGCGCTGTTTTGGACATCCCTCTGTGATATTTAACTCAGTCGGTTCGAGATTAAACGATACATTCTGAAAATGAATTCGCTTTCATGTGGGTATGGGGAGAAAAATATATGAATTTATTTAAAATCCAATTTATTTTTTCGTCAACACATTTAAAGCCTAAAGAACACTCAAAATACCCCAAAATACTATAGAAATATCACATGAATAACATTAGCATTAATAGCCAAATGCAGGACTTGCAAACTATAGGCGAGGTTTTCAGAAATAAACGTTCTAAGACTCACCAGCCAACGAGAGAATGGGTGGTTTACGGAATTTTAATACGTGGCCT
The DNA here is from genome assembly GCA_030765045.1 of Tenodera sinensis. Classification (NCBI taxonomy): domain Eukaryota; kingdom Metazoa; phylum Arthropoda; class Insecta; order Mantodea; family Mantidae; genus Tenodera; species Tenodera sinensis. Next base: position 128,438,941 of record CM060961.1, on the reverse strand, counting down.
TCGACATGCAGCTTACCTCGAGCAGTTGTTCTACATATATCAAAGCCACAGTAGTGGCATAAAGTTCTACATTTCGTACTGAACAATGCCATCAAACAAACATTTTGAGCTTTTTCACAGATGAGCGGGTGATGTTGCCGTCAATGTAAAAGCCTATGTTCACAGGCCTTAAAACTACAAAAGAGCAAAGTAGAACAACATTTTTACATTAAACAAAACATGTGGCAACGCCAGGAATTATCCAGCTACATGCTTTTCTACATCCAAACGTGAAAATTTTAATATTGTCTGTGTTAAACGCAGGTTAATTATCTCTAGGTGCAGCGAGCTTGGATGAATGAAGAGTAATTTGAATTAGTCTAATGGTCTAAGAGAAAATGGGTTGGGTTGGATTCTGTTTCAAGTTTAACATAAGCATACTAAATGTCTGCCTAGCTTTACGGGCGTATGAATATCCCAGTTATTTGCCACATAACAACTAGTTATCCAATTACTTCAGCGTATTTTTCTGTGCATTATTTACATAAAGAATCTGAAGCTATAAATAGAAAATACATGCCCAAATGTACGTGATTAACTACCTAAAAACAAAAATATACTAGTTGATGAAGATATTTGCTGATATAAACTAAAAACACTAAAGTAGTAATTTCGATGAAATTACAATGACTTATTGCAACTAATTGAATCTTCCTATTTATCGTAAGTTCGTTCGTTTTGCTCGCAAGTTCCATCTACAGTACCTGAAAACCCTGAACACTCTGTACATAAGTTAAAACACCCCTAGGACTTAGAGGTCAGCAACCAGACTCGAGTGGCCACGCCGCAGCCGAGTGGTTAGACCATTCGCTTCTCACCAAAGCGGTGCTCCATCTTTATTCCATGTATCATCAGTGTTGTCGCCTGCGGTGCCGTAGTAGTAAAAGCGGGCGTTAAACATTACACAAAATAAAACCAGACTAGCTATTGGATACTTGAATGTATGTTTGTGACTGACATTTTATGGAATAGCGTGAACTAGTGTTCACAAACTATGAAAAGCAAAAAGGATAATTTTCGACATCTCATGTTGTTTTACTATCGTAAGGACAAATCCGCCTCACAATACGGCAGAAAATTTGTACCGTGACGAATCGAGCGTATCAAAAGTGATTTAGTTCATTTCAAGCTGAGAATTTCTTCCTAAAACAGAAAGTTTGACAACTACTCTGTCGTGGCTGTGCTGCGTGTGATGTGTGTTCCCAGGCGTTCTTAGTGACTAAAACGTAGCGAGAAACGAACTTATGAGACAGTCTTTATACAAGCAAGTCCAGCAACCCAAAGTTGTTATGATGGCAAGCCCAGAGGAATAAGGGGGCACTGGTAGTTAAAATTAAAGAATGAAAAATATTTGTTTATTTCTGAAAACATATTGCTATTATCACTTCTAAACGCTCTCCCTATGTTCTCTCACTTTCTCTCTTAATTAATTACTCACATCTACTGAGGGAGATGGCCCTAGACTGGGGTGGACTACTGTGCAAGTGAAAGGGACAGTGCGCAATAATTGTATGTCAGACCCCCGAGTGAAAAGGATGAGATGAGTGCGCCCATCTGAGGATTACGGGATATCGTGAGGGTCTCTAACGTGTGCTGGATATTCTTCATCTCGACGCCAGGGTTCGTCAAGCAACCTCATATATTTCTACAGTGGTGAATGAAGTATACGGTAGGAAAATTCGGGGATGCAATTATGCTTCCCAGCATTCGGCTCTCAAAATCGAGCCTCACACGCTCTCTGTCTCTCTCTCAGTAGATGAGCGTAACTGTAAGCTAGAGAATAACAGGGGTTAAAAGTGAACTGGTTAAAAGGATAAGAAATGTCTCCGTAAAATCATCCTAAGATGCAGCAATCATAAAGACATGCTTTAATAACTAATTAGGCTTGATGGAGATAGATGGTGCGTATTATAGTTAAAGAAACAGTTCTCTGAGTGATGATTAGACAGCTGCCGGGTTATTCATTGGAACAGGCCTTCCACTCTGGAACTATTAGGAACTTGTACGCGTCACTGTGGCCTGTTGTCTTCTGTGTTCATTCACTTCTTACCTTGTTCTGAGGATTGTTAAGTACAATAGATCTGTATAAGTTGCAGTACGGTGTATCTATAGGAGGTGCAGAAGGTAGAATTAACAGACCTTAAATAATCCCTCTTTACTTTGCGCACGCTAAATACATAACGGCGTATACATAGATCCTAATCAAGATTCTATACTACTAGCCTCAACGGTGCTGAACACGTTGAACTTCGCAACACTGCACAGATTTGAGAATGGTGCCCATAATTTCCAATTTCAAGTTCATCCCCCGTGAGTGAAAGCCCTCCATTTCTAGTTCTGGAGCTCGCTTGCGTCATCTTTCCCCTGTCCCATTGTTCGCTTGATTGGATTTGATATTCCATTTGCTTTCAGCCGCCATTACCCCCACCCCCATATAAATGACGTTTATGTGAAGGGGTTGCGAATGCCGACTCAAACTTGCTGATTTATGTTCACGAGTTGACCTCGGGTACCTTTGGAGAGTTTCCTGGAACAGGTGCAACACGTTACGGTGCCATTATCTGAAGAACGTCCTACAGCTGATACTACTGAGGTAACTGGGTAACTCATTAGACATGGTTTCATTCCTATAATTACTATGGTGGCAACTGTTTTGAGGGTTATACAAGTCAAACAGCAAGTGCCATATTCAACTGAAATGACCTATAGAAACTGTTGCAGATACTAATGATGCCTCAATTAGACTTTATGATTAGTTTCCATACTACGTATAGTAAGTAGGGGAAATATTGTATTCGACTTATAATTTCGATGTTGAGATCCCACTGGAAATATATCTATTGAGGGCCCCCCCCCTCCTGAATGTAAAAAAGATAGAATTTTAGAAAATGGTCAGGCGTGTGTGTCTATGTGTTTGTGTGTGTGTGTGTGTATGTGTGTGTGTGTATGTGTGAATAACATAACCCAAAAATGAGAAGTCGGTTAAAAACCAAAGTTGATACTTAAGCTTAATATCTTTCATGGATGCGACACGAAGATCTTTAAGAAAATTCCGCCATCCTCCATGTTCCATCCCTACATGGACAATATTCCGAAAATGTTAATTTTTTCAAAAATACTCTAACGATTTTGATTAAAATGTGATATGTTTAAGATAAATGTATAGTAAATGTATCGTACATAATTTTATTTTGAAATTTCTGGCTATAGTCCATGTAGTCCTGTTTACTCTGGATGACATTTTCACTGCTGATAAACCAAAAGAGACCAAATCTTACCATGCAAAAATTGTAGATCTCGTTAAAATACACACTTATGTCCAAATTCACTTTTTTGTAGAGTGAGTCATTTCGGAGATATTCGTTGTTATTTGCGTGAGTTTTTAAATACTTATAGTTTTCTCAAATGGAAGGTCGTTATTCGATTTTTTCTCTATTGGTCACACAAAGAGAACGGATTTTCAAAGCCTTCATTTAGCGAACAGCTCTAAAAGATATGACTGCCACTCAAACCTTAGCGTATTCTCATATTCCCCTTGCACCTATAAAGCAACTATGTAGCAATAAGATAATTTCTCCAAACGTCTATATCGATTAACATGAATAAGCTAGAGGCATTAAAGTGTAAAAGAATAGTGCAAGAGTAGAAAGAGCCATGTGAGTGCAACAGATCGGATTTGTTTTAGATATCTTAATTGTTACCGAAATGTTGTAAGCGATAATTAGAGCTCAGGACAATAGGTAGCAAATCCTTATGGTAGGCAGGCAAATAATTTGATAACAGGCAGCCATTGGCGCAGTATCAGTAATGTTAAACATAGAAGCAGGCAGACTCAAGTATTCATTTACCATTTAAAAACACATTTTGACATGACCAACATTATCGAAGTATAAAATACGCATACATTAATATTACTAGACTTCACAATGGTCTTAATAAAGTGTAAACTGACATCACTTCTTTAAATTTGCACTCTTGAATTACTATGCATTTGTATGCCTATGTATTTAACATCAGAATTGTGTTTTGAAGCAACACTTGGTGGCCACGATTGCAAGCTAGCGATCTTCGTTACAGGCTACATATTTTAAAGTAATTAATCAGTTTGCTTGCCTCGGTAAGTGTTAATTTCTTTAGTAAAAGGTGCGTACATATCACTATAAATGTTAGCAACCATTACTGCAGTGTGTATTATACAATTGTGCACTTAATTATGCGATTACTGTATAAGCTTAGCTTTCGGCCGCTCAGGTTAACAACGCATGTGCGGGTACACGCCAAAATACTTATGGTAACTGTCCCCCAATGAAAGAAGATGATCAGCTAACAGAATCTGTAACATAAGCTTTGTTAAATCTACAAATCAATGTAATTCCAGCATAAATAAATAGTTTAATAATGCCAGCAACAAGGTAGATAGGCATTCGAAAATGCGAAAAACAGCTGAGGATCATACTTCAAAAGAGGAGAGTATCAAACATTCTAAATTTTCAGTATCTCTGGTTAGCAAACCTTTGAGTATGGAAAACCTGAAAGATACGTTCTGTGCATTTTCAGAGCTCTCCAAAAGCACTTCACAATCACATATGGATATGAATCAGTTGATTATTCTGAGCCGGCCAAAGATAAAATACCCCCAATATGGCTAAACGTAATTGAAAATTATCAGCTATTTATCCATAGCATAGGCGGGGGATACTCTGGTACCAAAATGGCCAAAAATGTGATTTATTTAAGAAACCATTTTTTTAAAGAAATGTTGTCTTCAACATGTCCAGAATATGGTCAATAAATATTATGTGTCAAATCCACCTGGAAATTGGTGTATTTCAAATTTATTTAGAGTCTTGCAGTATTTCCAGTAAGTGTGTCCCAAAACTTTAAATACTCGTAGCTATTTGTCCGTATAACAATTTTTCTGCTTTGGGGTAACCTTTTTGGCAGTAAGTATTGAAGGATAAAGTTGAAATTTTCAGGATATATAGAACATAACTTGTTAAAGAAAACTGTGTGTTGGTTTGTTGATCACACTCCTACATAAAAGTATATGCTTTTTTTTTTCTTTTTTCTTTTTAACCATGAGAAATATTTCTTTTTACTCTATTCTAAATGAAAAAAAGCATATTTCTAATAAATATTAATATTTCGGAAAACTAATGCACAGTGTTATTGTATAGGCATAGAAAAACTATCATACCAAATTTCAGGCCTCTAATTTAGTTCGAAACTGCAAAAAGTATACCTTTTATTACTATTACATTCTTTCAAAAAATAATAAACCATTTTTAGCTTCAAAACTATTTAATATATAGCAATGAAATTTATACCAACAGTATATAATGGTAGGTGCAACTTAATCTAGAAATTTTATTAAAATTGGTTAATTAGGGAAGAAAGTCCATTTGGTAGCAGAGTGTCTCCTTAAAATCGAAGTTTCACACTTCAGTAAGGCGCAAAACTGTAAGAATTTTCACTTCTAAGGCAGACGACTTTTGAGCTTTCAGAGCGTATTTTGACTACACTCTAGTGACCACAGGACCGCCCCCTAAGCGCAATGTTAGCATACCTGCCTTTGGCGCGGAGGACCACGGTTCGATCTCCGGGTACCGGCGCGGAATTTTTGCCCGCTGGGAGGTCTGGTCCGGGGTGCACTCAGCCTTGTTAGGTCCTTGAGGGACCAATTCAATAAAGAAATAGCGGCCGCAGGTCGCGAAAACTGAATACTCGGCCGGAAGGAATCGGAGCGCTGACCACTTCCCACCCCCCAGGATTGCACCCCACTCATAAGGCCTGTAGTGGGCAGAGGTGAGCGACGCAGCGGCTGAGCGCAAGGGCTGCTGTGCCATGGGGTTAGTTTTTCTAGTGTCCACGGGGAGTAGTCTGTTTCCTTTGAGAAAACATCCCGCCATCTGCCCCGCACCGCCATTTCTACGGTTTGCTATGCTTTGATATTCTATGAATATGTTTATGTTGTCAAGCAGTTTAAATAAGCTTTTATACAAAGAGTTAAGTGAAATCATTGTATTTGTGTTACGTCTTATTTGAAGCCAGTTTTTATCCGTGTAAGTAAAGTAAATAAATCAAGAGATTTAACAGGTGATTGTGAGATTTTACCAATATACGAGATGTTTACTCAGTAAGAAGTAGTATGGTGTGGAGAAACACCTTTTACATTTAAACTGGTTGAGGATGTGTTTTTAGTTGAAAACAATACAAACTGAAATCGTGTTTACTCGCGGATTTTACATACATGGCACGAGGAATTTCATTCTGCATCGAGCAGTTCTAGAATTATGTCTCTGACAATGTTATTTTGCACTACAAAAATGGGGTTTAGTGCTTGAATCTTGAAGTGATTTATGAACTTATTATCCTCAAAAGAATAATCACATTAAGTGATTATTTATTAATAGCTGATATTTGTGCTATTTGATTCGAAAGATTGACACTATATATGCTGCTGTGTTGACATAGTTTACAATAAATGCTTAACGTATGTTGTAATTACATATCTATTGTTTAGTATTCATGATTTATAAGCAAATAACAGGAATACGCTGAACTGTGTGTGGGTAATACATTGTAAAAATACATTGTGAGTGGCAGTTGAATTAGCTGATAAAACATGTTATCGATGTAGGTAAAATCAATATCTAACCATTATTAGTATCATAAAGATGTGTGACTTTATGTTTATACGATTGTTGATCAATTAATATAATTCGGTTAATACGAGAAAGTTCTGCACGTGTGTGTGCAAGATAAATACCGTATAAAAGATTGAAAATGAAGCTCGGGGATCGTATATAAAGAGTATATCTTGCTTCTAGTACCCAATAACTAAGGAACCTACAAAGATCACATAATAATTACGTGTAATAAACTATACATAGTAATAATAATCACATCAATCACAAACACGTGACAGGAATAATAACATCATCACAGGTTGACTCCTCTGTTGTGTGGTAGTTCTTATGCAGAGGTCCTGAATTTCATTGGTGACTTAAGGATGCAAATTTTTCTTTATTCAGAGTTGTTGCCTCCGTAGGGTCTGGAGATGTGAGTCATAGTGTAAATGTGTGTGAATTTGATGTTTATAGAGAAAACCGAAAGCAAACTAACTGCCGTTATCTAACAAAATTCTTATACGTCCATTCACATAACATTCTCTACCCATTCTAGCTTATTTTTCTATGCAACTCATGATAATCTAAATAAAATTTATAGAAATGCTTTACTTGCAGGTACAAGGGGTATATGGAAAAACAACGATTGTAAAATCGATTAAGAGCTAGTCGGTGTGTAATGATATTGACATTTCATTCTCTTTGCATGGCCACGAAGTTAAAAGAGAAAGATAATTATGAGTTCTCATTTGTAAAAAGTATAAATATTGCAAAATTCTAACCAATAACAAAGAATATGTTGGAAATGCTGACTCAGAAAAAACTGACAAATTGTATGCTTTAACGATGTCCATGTTTTGCAAAAGTAATCCACAATAAAGAGTACTTGAGGGTCTACTTCCAGAAAATTCAAGATATACGTCTCATTTGTCATGAAAATATTTTCAACATATGCTGTTTCAATCAAAATTTGTTGATTGCCTTGTTTGAAAAACACGAAATTCTCGAATGATTGTCCATGTGAAGTTTAGTTTTGAATCCACTATTTTTTAAATGCTTCTCCTATCCTTGGAAGATGCTTAACTTACACATCAACTTTGGTATTCAATTTACTTTTCCTTTTTGACTTGTCTGCCGGCACATACACACATACAGAGAGAGAGAGAGATTTGGGCCAGATTTCTGCATTGTTTTTTCTTTTTAATGTTGCGTTTATGTGCCACCTTTAACGTCGTAGGTCATATCAGCGATTTTTAACGTTTTGGAAGAATTGCCCAACAGCAATTGTGTTCACTTGCTTAGCTGTGATTTTGAACTTTGGGTTTCTATTACTTTGAATGTTCTTTTTTCTCAGACACACATTCACACTCCCACCCATACTTCCAGGCTCTAGGTAGGTCCTTCCTAGTGGAAGAAAAATGTCCACCCTTCCAACCGGGAATTGAACCGCATAGCAGACAGATGCTCTACCGACTGAGCTACGAGGTCAGCCTTCTTTTCTTTTGCATTTATTCAGGGAGTCACAAAATGTAAACTTTCGTTGATATCTTGGTAATAAAGAGTGAAATCATTCCTGACGAGCAATTGTTCCAAAGTCAAAGCAGCCAATATGATCTTAGTTTTAAAAAGTGGCATATAAATATAACAAACAAACAAAAGGCTCAACTTTAATTTCAGTATAAGTACACGAGCTATTAAGCTCTTCTAAATATACATTCCCGCTAAGTGTTTATCGTTAAACATTAAAAAGATTTACGTTTCCTGGAAAACGTCTTAAAATGTAAGGACATACATACATTCTGCAGCGCTATAACCACATTTCCTATTGTGCTGCAGATATATCCCCGGGTGTTCCTTTTGTAAACAGGAACATTAGCGTCCGCTACTACAGAGAAGCATTGCTCGCGTTCACCGTAGGCTAATCTGTGAAATCGAAGCGTGGAGGCAAACATTAAAGGGGGTTGGGGAAATGGGATATCGAGGTGCCATTAAAGCGCCAATGTCACCACGAACTATGCGGTATACCTTTACCTCTGTCCACGGTTAGTGTGCATGCACACAATCCTGCCGGCACCTGAACATACGATAGTGCAGTTGAAGTGAACCTAGCCGGAAAGGTATACCCGGTAGCAAATGTGATGTCCACAGGAACTGTGAAATGAATGGAAACTTAATTACATTGTGAGCCGAAATGTACATATACGGTTCTGCCTGGTCTTAAACGTAGAAACGATTACAGAATTGCAATTAATCCAACCTAAGTATTACAACATGATTCTCAAAAGTACATTAATTACACCAGGAAGTAATTTGGAAAATGCTTATAAGTCAATGTGACCTATAACTAAGAAAGAAAAGCAGTCATTTCTTGATACTTCCCTATTATAATCGTCCTTTATAGCCAAGAGTGCTACAATACTGAGTAGATTAATTAATTTGAGGAGCTTTGAATTACAAGATACACTTTATTTCAGGACTGTCTCATTAACCATGGATGTCATTGTGTGCTCAGTGATGCGATAGCTCGCCCATCAGCATTTTTATTTTTTCTGCTACCAAGTTATGTTAATTAGAACACGGTATTCAATTCCACCCAAAAATTCAATTCAGAAATTTCATGGGAAATACGGGATTTGAGTCTTCCTGCGTTAGAAAGCGACCCATGTGTGTGATTGTGTGTCTTGGACTGCAAACATCATAATTAAAAAACAAAGGGGGGTAAATGTCAAACTTGGTATTTAAATTCTTTATCTTCCAAGGACGTGAATTTTAGATATTTAAGAAAACGCTACCACTCAGACTATCCTTTACATAGACATTTGTTCAAAAAGTTTGATTTTCTCAAAAATGGCTATAACAGTTTTGTCTAAGATATTTTAAAGACAAAGGAAACATATCTTAAAAACTATAAAACTTTCTTCACTGTGTATGACTTTTACATATCTGGTAAACTATAAGAAAAAGTCTTAGTAAGAAAATGTGTAGAATTCCTTAAAGGACGCACTTTATATAAAATGCTTTTTGTATGTGTGTGTGTGTGTGTGTGTGTGTGTGTGTGTGTGTGTGTGTGTGTGTGTGTGTGTGTGTGTGTGTGTGTGTGTGTGTGTGTGTGTGTGTGGAATAAACCATTTCCGATATATTTATTTTTGTAGAAAAAATGGTTTGTACTTTCAAACTTTTCTAAGATGGGATGTCCTTATTTCTTTCCTCTATATCTCTCATTCTCTCTCTCCCTTCCCCCTCTCTCTCTCTTTCTCTTCTGGTCATGCAAGGATAGGGGATGAACAGACCCATCACATAGAGACCAGCTCTTAAAAGGCTTGACTATCGCTTAAGTCTATTGTACCGCTATTCACATTGTACCTAAAATGACATATAATAAAACCGGTTCTAAAATTTTTATTTCGATTGACATGAAGAAGATATAAAAATCGGCGTTTGTAAGTATCTTTGTGGAAGAATGGTTACGGATAATTACCTAAATGTAACACATCAGATTTGGTTGTTATCCTTAGAGGAGAGTTACAAGACACAAGACATTCCGTGTTTGTTTTAGACATTAATAGATATTTCTGGCGTAGTACAATGGTATGAATGGTCATTTTTGGGTGGATAAACGCGGTTGACCTCTCACTATAAATTATATCCTTCATCACTTCCTGATTAGTGCTTAAGGGTTTCTTATTCTTACTCACCTCGTATGTCAATGACTAGAAATACTGCGTTTTCTATTTTCTGTTTATTGTCATGAACTGAAAATATGCTCAGGATACACCAAATATACTAATATTAGTGCACCACGATACAAGTGCACCGGAGGAGGGTGCCACTGTTTTGTTCACAACACATAGCATTAGAGGGGTGGGGGGGGGGGGGGTTGGTGAAGGGCAACGCAATAGCGGATATCTACAATTGAAAACCTGTTCACCGGAAAATATATTCAGAAGTGCGGATGTTTTCTTTACCTCATAGCCCTTTCCGAATCCCGTCCACTTTTTTTCATTAATGTTTATTTCTGGTTGGCTAGTATAATGTTACAGTAAACAAAAAAGTAAGGAATGCCATACAAAATACTCTAATCACATTAGCTTCAATACGGTGAGCCAGGCGAATCCAGTATTTAAAGATGGCTGAATAATATTAATAGCCTATTTACACATTTATCAATTATTCACACTGGTTAGCTGGTAATATATTATGATTAAAGCAGTAAACCTGGCATCTGCAAATATGATGTTTGTAAAAAAAAAGCTAACGAAAAATCTTGTATCCTTACAACCAAATAAAATCGAATTTAAAAAGTACAATTTACACATGCCTTAAATTCTATGTGTTGTGGGGATAGGACGTCTAGTTTACGTTGAAGAGGCCCCGAGTTCGAATTTCGGTTAGGGTAGCTTATCCGAATTAGGTATTTTTCGGGGATTTCACTTACCCTGAGAAGACTAAAGAATCGAGCTTACTTAAGCATCATTTAACCTATCTGATTCATCGTCCGATATGATCTATTAGGTTACATTACGTCAAGCTGGAAAACAATTGTTCAGTTCTTATCAAATATTTTCCAACATAAACAAAATGGGGCATTATTTGTCATTTAGTTTCACTGAGCACCGATTTCATTATTTCCTGATTTCTATGCAAGAGACAGAACATGTGCACTGATCATTTGGGTGCATTAATGCCTTTTGTAACTGACCTACATTAATTCATGACCTATGCACGCTCTGTCTGTCTTTTGGTTCGCTTAAGTTAACATTGATTTCGCACGAATTGTATATCAATTGTTTTTTGTTTCAACAACAAACGACCTGTGTAATACATGAAACAGCTTCATTAACTCAGACAATATTCCCGTCCGTTGAAAAAACTAAGGTATGTCCATCATTTGTGTTAATATATTCGGCCTGAAAATTTTGTATTCACTTGAAATACATGTAATGGGCATCAAATTTGTATTAACGTTATAACATTGATTTTTAGAACGAGGAATTCCTAGAATTAGAATCCTGAGTCAGAAAAAGCTAGTTTACTATGAGCTGGACAAAAATGTATACCTTTATCATTTATTCTTATTGCACAGACAGTTTTATGTCCATTTTCACATCGGTGGTTCATGTTATTGAATTTGTCATACTTTAATGTGATTTATGGAAAATAATTAGCTTTGGCTGACCTATTCAATGTTTTAACTAATGCACAATAATTTAAATCGGTGATTCCTGAAGCTCTCCTGAAAATTCCAATCTAATGTTAATGCACTTCACGCCAAAGACGTAGTTGACTGCTGGAAACTGTTACAACTAAAAACATGTTGGCTTTCATTGTCCATACAAATCAACATATGGAATCCTTATAAGAAAAATTAAAATAACGGATAATGTCTAATATTAGTGAATTAAAGGATTCTCGAGTGTCTTATATTTGGTCAGTATTTTTCGTCCGAATACAATGATTCTATAATTTATACGTTTATTTTGTTTAGAATATTAAAATTATAGTCCTAGGGTGAAAAGTAAACTGTCAAAACAGCTGTACCACCAATGGAATTAAAACTAAAAGGATAGAGGTGCATCCTATTGTAAAAAGATAATAAACTATTACCACATAACACAACGAAATTAATTAAATTATCACTGACACCTAGGTAGCACTCGACCGACCATGTTGAGGCTAGAGCACGACCGTTAAATTTAAAAACCTGGCTGAAATTAAACATTTGGAAACGATACAATAGTTGAAAAGTCCAAGAAGCTTTTCAGCAACCATCATTAATTGCGTGTAAAATATTATGAGGAATGCTCTTTCCTTTGAGCAAGCAGCCGCATTACTTGTCCGGCACAGCAATAAGGCATGAAGCACATCTTCAGTATAAGAAGGAATGGATTGAAAGTGAAATGATGGGGAAGAAGGGAGGGGGAGGGGTAGAAGAGAAGTCATCCTAGCATTCCACTGCCGATTAGGGAAGACTACGATAAAACCTAAGGTCAGAGTGAATGTTTGATGGGAGTGGAACCCGGGGCCTCCCCATATAGGGCTCGCACGTTGCCGCGCATCCATCTCGCTCGGTTAGGATTGGTAAACCAAATTGCATAGATCCTTGAAGTCAAAGAATAAGATAAAACTTCATGGCATATGGCAGATTATCGAGTAGGAACTTCAACATTACGACGAATTGGGGGAAACAATTGGAAGCGCTTAATTAATGGATACCCTTTTCAACTTAGTCAACTGCAGTCAAGAACAACTGTTAATGTAAAACGAATCAGAAGCATAAGCAATCAAACTGTTTTTTACAAAGAGAGAAGAAAAGAAAAGCACTACAGAGACTTATCAGGGAAATGTATTTCCAGGACTTTGTTTTAGCGGCTTTCTAAGAGATGCCCTAAAAGAGCTGCTGAGAGGAAGAAAAGCTCATACCAGATGACAAACAACATTAAGACAAATACCTGAGTGGCGGAGATGAATGGGAAGGCGGAAAGAAGGAGAGGAGAACAGTAGAGGATTGGACTTCAAGCCGTTTTAGGCAGAAAACGACTGTAGACTGATAAAAGTAATGCTACTTTATCAAGGTTTATACATAGATAAAAAGATCTGAGGTACATTCAATGACTCTCCATCTAATCCTCAACATTCTTACGAAAACTTACTCTTGTGCCTGGTTTCTATGAATGTTTGTGGCGATAGTTGTATTAGATATTTCATGGTAAGTAAAAGTGGAAAAAAAGTTTAAGCAATAGCCCATCATTTTCAGAGATAGTCACTATCTGATTGGCTTTGAAATTATGGTGTTTCTGCGTGAAGGAAGGCAAACTCAAATAACCACATTCCAGTTTGGAAAACTCTATGTTTTTGAAAACTCAAGCCACACATAACCAATATCTTAGAAATAGTTAATTCCACAAAACGATTTCACAGATATGGTGTGCTTTAAAGGGGTGTATATTATTTTCTTTACCGAGCTTCAAACCAGAGACCTCAACATGCACATCCGCTGTGATCTTCAGCGCAGAGAACCCAATAGAGCCCCACCTCAATCTTTGTAGAAGTGCTTACGTTAATTCATTGTAGATACAAGGCCAGGCGAGGGAGCCGAATAATTGTTAGATTTTTAAAGGGGTGCCGCTGTATGTTGGCCTTAATATGGCACTTTATCCATGACATCGCGAGAAACGTGCACCTTAAACAGTGAGAAACTGTCAAAATAAATAAACCCAATAACAGAGAATACCTCGGAAATTGCTAATGCCACAAAATAGGTTATTTGAAATACGTCACGTGCTTTAAAGGGTTATACCTTTATGTAGTGTTACTGTGCATCTTGGCTTTCCAGTTAAATAAATTGTATACACAACTTCTCCCTTACTGCTAGTAGTATTTAGTAAAATGTATGAAACGATTAAATTATTCTATAGTTAAATTAAATTTAATGAAGTGGATATAAATGTATTTATCAATTATACATTAGTTTATTTTTAATTTATTAGATTAAATTTTGATAAATAATTTTTAATCAAATTAATAATTTACCGCATAACTGTAATAAAATTATTAGAACTAAAGTTTAAGGTTGTACTATTTCTATATTTTCCTATGTTTATAGATTGATTGCTTGATTAGAATTTAGACGATGCATTTATCCACAAATTATTAGTAGGCTTACTTTCATATATTATTGCAAGGAAATTGACACTATAAGATATAGTTGTCATTTAATATATTAAATATATCGTATCTTAATCAAAGGGGCACCATTTCTAAGCGACTAGACCGTTCGCCTATAACCAAGGTGTGCACTCTAATTGCTTCTGTTGCAATTAGAACAATGTTAAAAATTTTAGAAAAACAAAACTGGAATGTAGAAATTGGGTGGGTCAAAGCACACATAGGGATACAAGGCAATGAAATTGCAGACCGACTAGCAAAGAGAGCAATTACAAACGAAGAGGAATGCAGCTATAATAGACTTCCAAAGAGTTTTGTTAGAAGAACGCTAAGACAAGAAAGTCTAAAACATTGGGAAAGTCAATGGCAAGAAACAACTAAAGGTCAGGAAACAAAGCAATACTTTCCTACTGTAGCAGACAGACTGAAGTTAAGGATAAATCTAACGGCAAACCTTACAACACTATTGACAGGACACGGAAGACTTAAAGCATACTACTATAGGTTCCACATCACAGATGACCCAAGTTGTTCCTGTAATGGAGGAGAGCAAACAACAGACCATATAATTTATGACTGCAAAAATCTCGAAGAAAAAAGAAGAACATTCAGAAGGAAAATAATTCAAAGAAGAGGAAAATGGCCACCAGCTAAAGTCGAAATTGCTAAAAGTTATTTTAAAGAATATATTCAGTATGCCAATGCAATTGATCTGACAAAAAATAATTGAACTATATAAATCTATGTAATTATTAATGTTAAATTAAGATGTATTTATCAGTTTACAAAGCAAACCCAACATGTAGTATTACATATTGTAATGGAACATGTAGAACAATAAAGAATCTTTAAAAAAAAAAAAAAAAAAAAAAAAAGGTGTGCACTCCGGTTCGATCTCAGCTACCCGCGTGTGGTATTCATGGTTGAAGGAGCGACATGTGGGCGAGTTTTCTCCGGGTTTCCCGGTTTCTCCGCACTCATTCCACTCCATCATCACATTTCCATTCATCCATTTTACCTGTATTTCACATCATCTTGCTCAGTTTCATGCCTGGCTGACCACCCGCTTCCAGGTCTTCACTCTGTCCGGTCCATAGGTTCGTCTGCTCCCCAACCGCATCTGACCTTAGAGACAGGCTTGTAAGTCCTAGGGGCTGTCAGTCCTCCGTGTTGGGAGGATAATCAGATAAGGGAGAATTTTAATCAAAGAAATTAGAGTCCTGCTTTTAGAAAATAGAAAAATCTATATGTGTTTTATGTAAAAGCTAGTTTTGGACGGAGGGATTTTCTTAAAAGGTGTCTTTCCTCTCTGGAAAATACTCTACTTAACTACACACAGGCGGAAAGACGCACGCGAAATTTCATCCATTGTTACTTTCTCTACTACGTATAGTAAAGTAGAGGCAGTATTGTATTCCACCCAAAAATTCGATGTCGAAATTTCGCCAGAAACATGTTTTGAAGCCCCCTGAATCAAAAAAACAAAACACATTTTTTAGAAAAAGGTCCATGTGTGTCTGTCTGTCTCTCTGTCTGTCTTTCTGTCGGTCTGTCTGTGTGTGGACAGCATAACTCAAAAACGAAAAGTCGATTAAAAACCAAAGATGATATTTAAGTTTTGCATCCCTTTAGGATGTGATACGAAGATTTTAAAGAAAACTCTTCCATCCTAAGCTACCCTTCACCTTGAAAACGGCTCTAAGGATTTTGATTAAAATGCCATATGTTTAAGATATTTTTATGGCAAATGAAATTTATCTTTTGAATTTTCTGGCTATCTTCTGGTAATCTTGTTTAATCAGGATGACTTTTGCAATACCAAATCTTACTATGCAAAAAAATGTAGATTTTATTAAAATACAAAATTTGTCAATTTTTTTTCCTCGAAAACTTAATCTCTCCTTAAATTGAACTGTTCACTGTGGAAAGGGAACGGAACCTCAAAGCTTTAAAAGATTTGATTATCGCTCAAAGCCTACTGTATTCTCATATTACTCTTACTCCTACAAGGAAATAAGCAAAGGAAGTAAGCAATAAGATAATTTCTGCAAATGTTTACCTCAAATAACACGAAGAAGACATAGGAATACGATTTTTAAGAATGGTGAGTACAAGAGTAGAGAATGTCATGTGTGTTCAACAGATAGACCTTTTTAATTAGGGAATCTCTTCAGTGCACCTAATTCCGGTGTAACTTTAATGTCAAATTTTTCGGTGTAATACAATACTTGCTCTCACTACGTGTATATCGCAGAGAAATAATGCGAGAAAATACCACATTTTTAAGAATCCAACAAAAACCTAACTTGGTATTGAAGCTCAGCACCTTTCGCGGGCCTGAGAAGAAGATTTCGCATTATTTTCGAGAATGCAATGATGGGGAGAAATTACAAGAGAATTTAATGATGGAAAAATGGAAGAAAATGTACTATAAAGCTAACATTTTGGAAGTTCGTTAATTTAAGATTGAACAAATGTGGGATAAATCAGAGAAAAAATGTGAAATAAATACCGAAGATTTGGAGGAAGCACGAAAAAGGATAACGACCAGGGATTTCAGTACCTTTCTGGTCCCACCAAAGCCCTGCAGGTTACGATCACACAGAAATTAGGGCAAGGTCACGCATTGGCTGTGTTACACACAGTCGCTCCAGGATGTACAGCATAGTTGACAGTAGGTAACATGACACTGGATTAATTAAGCAACTGAAATACATCTTTAAGCATTTCTCAAGTGCAGGACTATAGTAATAAATGTATGTATAATTTTGAAGGAGAGGTACACAATTACTTTGTACGCGGTTGTATGTCGTTTTATTGAGTGAACATAAGAGACAGCTTTGTTTACGTTGCCACTGCCCGGTATTTCGTGGGTTCCGTTCATGCACATTAAACCTGAAGGGGCAGTTACCTTGCCCTGTTGTTGAGGTATAAAAGCAAATACTGGACAGAATAGGTAACAAAATGTTCAGTACAAAGGGAAGAAAAATAATAATAAAAATTAGCTACCCCAAGAGAGAGTAATATGCTGTGTAAATTGTACGCAACGTTTGGAGTTAATTTAATGATTCTTTCACGGAGATAAAATTTACGTGAAAATTTTCTTTGTTTTTGGTTTTCAAATTGACTATAAATGACTATCAGTTTAGCATAAATTTAAGACAGTTTTGTGTTTTATAAAATATACAACTTAAATATTTTGTGAGTAACCAAATTTTGTGTTACGTGTATATTATGAAAGATAGCCAAATCAGAAGCATAAAGAGAAAAGGAACCGGTTACTAATAGTTATCCATCCCTATTCATAAATAACGGTACATAATATGATAATGCATCCTCTTATCTAGTGTTCCACCGCGCTCTAACGCATAACCGATGAAGCTTTTCAGCGAGTGCAATATAATAGCCATTCTCCCAGAGCTCAGGCTTTCTAAACCTAATAACACTCTAGGGACCTAAGATTTGCACATGACAGCCCATGTGACCCGCGGCGTATCTAACAACGCTGTTTTGTGTATGAAAGCCATGAGTAGCATGTTCGCTGTAATGAAGAGACGCGATGTGTTGTGGGCAGCCTATTACACAGGAGATAGCGTACCTTGCACCGCCATCATCTCGCCAATTTAGCATGTATTTTATGGGTGATAAATCCATCAGAGCGCGCTGGCAGGCGACCTAATGGCGAATGGATTTACTGGGCAACGGCTGCTGCTCGCGAGAACGCTACAAAAGGACAGCATGATCACTTCCTAAACCTGTTATGTATGCTTCCCTTATATCTGTCTGGCAAACAGTTCCTGTACTCATGCTGCTTGTCATGAATATAAGATTACTGAAAAGCACTGTCTAAAAAAATCGCACGTATTGTATTCACATAGCTTTCGCCAGTCACTCAACTATTCACTACTCAAAAAATTTGTTGTGTTGCACTCACAAGACTTTCTCTACTCTTATACTAAACATTCTTACAAACTCTTATTCCTATATCTTCTTCGTGTTAGTTGAGATGAACATTTGTACAAATTGTTTTATTGTTTCTTTCCTTGTAGATGCAAGGGGAATATTAGAATACACTAGGCTTTGTGCGATAGTCAAATTTTTAAAGCTTTAAGACTTTGTTCTCTTTGCACGCTTAATATATAAAAAAATGAACAACGATGTTTCATTTCACGAACGATTTAAGTTTTCTGAAACTCACACACATAACAAGGAATATTTCCGAAATGGTTCACCCTACAAGAAAATTCATTGAGATATAAATTGTGTATTTTAGCAAGATCTACATTTTTGTATAGTAAGATCTGGTCTATCTCTAACGGTTTACCCGTTATACAAAAGTCGTCCAGAGTAAATACGACTACAGGGGCTATAGCCAGAAAATTCAAGATATATATTTCATTTGCCATAAAAGTATCTCAAACATATGGCATTTAAATCAAAATAGTTAGAGCCATTTTCAATAAAATCAAAATTATCGAAAAATTATCCATGTAATGGGTAGTTTAGGGTGAGGCTATTTTCTTCAAAATCTTCGTGTCGCATCCTTGAAAGACATTAAACTAAAATACCAACTTTGGTTTTTAACCTACTTTTCTTTTTTGAGTTATGCTGTCCACAGACACACACACACACACAGAAACACGCATATCTTTTTCTAAAAATGCTTTTTTTGGATTCAGGGGGTCTCAAAACATATATTTCCGTGAAATCTCGACATCAAATTTTTGGGTGGAATACAATACTTCCCCTTCTTACCAGTAGAGAAAGTAAAAATGATTGCATGCACATGACCTTCTCTATTCTTGTACTAAACATTCTTACAAACTCTAATTTCTCTCTTCTTCGTGTCTGTTGAGGTATTTCCGCCTGATAATGGGTGTCCAAAAATGGAACTTTAATCTATCATAATTAAAAAAATATAGATTATTGATCAACACCCAATTTATTAATTATCCATATTTTGGACGTGATTGCAGTGGAAATTATATAAGATAAAAGTCCTTGATAAATTGTATATATGTTTTAAATGATATAAAGATTGGTAATAGACATAGGCACAGTGACGCAAGGAAATCTACAAGTTTTCCGTTCAAGAAAACCAAATAATTTCTGCAGATCGTTTGTAGAGCTTTTGGCGCGGGGCAGTAATACCTTGGCGTCCTTTTGTGTCTTGAGGAAGACTGCCCAACTTACGGCGCGTCTCTAAGCGAACTCTTAAACCCCCGCTAAAATTCAAAAGGCTCAAAGAGAGAAACAATGAAACTTAAAAGCTCAATAGAAATGGTCAATCAAGGGAGAAAACTTTGTTTATGGTAAAAAATTCAAAATCTTTCCCCTCTACCTTAAGAGAAAATCCACACAGTTGGTCGCTATCAGGTGTAGGGGGAAGGTGTATCGCTGAGTCGTGGAATGGATGCCAACTTCTAAGTCGCGACACGTCAAGTGATAGTGAATTATATATAAAGGATGTGTGATTTATTCATTATCACAAGTAAACACACTACAGTAAAGAGGTTGAAGCCAAAACTTGCAGTAGTTCCTGTAACCCGGGGTGCCAAGGGTGAAAGTGTATCTTTTGTTTTTCTTCCAAGGAACCCCGTGTAAATTCCATTCCCTTCTATTAACGCCCAACGCCCTTTCCCGAAGGCTAAAATCTCTCGTCGAGGCTGATACCCTGAGAAATTGGCGCCCCGTAAGCTGCATCGACGAGACGAAGAACGTTCAGCCATATATAATTATTATTCTAATTGCAATATTATTACGATTATTATTAATACTATTAATGGTCAAATTTGTCGACCAAGTATCTCTTCATATACAGTGTAACCAAACATTTTAAATGTCTCAGTTGAATAGTTTAGGTGTTAAAAAATTCAAAGATCTATGCACTTTAACACAGCAAAATAAATACATAAGAACTACAAAATTGGAAATAGTCTGTATCACTTGTGTATTTTAATTTTTAAGTGTCCCTGAGTAAGCAGTCGTGTATCTCTTACCTCTATCCTGTCAAATTGTTTTTGTTTTTGTTTTTTTTTTTTTTGTTTTTTTTTTTTTTCTTTCTTTATAAGTGTAGTTTTGTAGTCATGAACATAGATTTGAAGAAGAACGACGGACCGAAGGATGCAGAAAAATTATCTAGAATACTGAAACCTCTATTCATAGCTTCAAGCGAAATTCTAGATCTTTAAACAGGGATGTTGAAAAATAAAGAGAGTTCTCAGCTCTTTGTGCATTATACTCAAGCATGGTAATATTTCTCTCTTCTCTTTATCATCACGGCGTGTCTCTGTGCTTATTTACCTTTCTCTTAAACTTTTTCCTCTGCTGTTCTCTATCTCACGTCGCCTTTTAGCCTTCTCTACACAATAATATGTATTATGTATTGATTATATCAACTAAAACATAAGTAACGTGGAAGTACAAAATACACAAATTTATGTTTCGTTCTTTAACAGATTGGAAAAATTCTATAGGTAAAAAATGTGGGATGGCCACTATTGCTTGTGCTTTAAAAATGTGGATAGAAAATGCATACCTGATGTAAAATTAAGAAAAACTATAGAAAGTAGGAAGAAACCGGAAGGAGAACTTCACCTTCACCAAAATAAATATTGTATAATATACCTGTAGACGTTCTTGTCCAATATATGTCAAACCTATCATAATGAATCAAGTATCATACCATCTCTAATTGGGATGAAAGATACGCCTAAAATGGGTTCCTCCGTTGTCAAGCGTATATTTAAAATTTACATCAACAACCTTAAAATGCATTTTTACTTTCTCTACTGGTAAGTAGGGGAAGCATTGTATTCCACCCAAAAATTCGATGTCGAGATTTCACCGGAAATATATGTTTTGAGGCCCCCTAAATCCAAAAAAAAGCATTTTTAGAAAAAGGTCCATGTTTGTGTCTGTGTGTCAGTCTGTGTGTCAGTCTGTGTGTATGTATGTCAGTCTGTGTGTCAGTCTGTGTGTATGTATGTCAGTCTGTGGACAGCATAACTCTAAAAAGAAAAGTCGGTTAAAAACCAAAGTTGGTATTTAAGCTTAATGTATTTCAAGGATGCGACACGAAGACTTTGAAGAAAATAGCCCTACCCTAAACTACCCTTTACATGGAACATTTTTCGAAAATTTTGATTCTCTTGAAAATGGCTCTAACGATTTTGTTTAAAATGTCATATGTTTGAGATATTTTTATGACAAATGAAATGTATATCTTGAATTTTCACCTTATAGCCCCTGTAATCGTATTTGCTCTGGACGACTTTTGGATATGTGGTAAACCGTTAGAGATAGACCAAATCATACTATACAAAAAATGCAGATCTTGCTAAAATACACAATCTATGTCTCAATAAATTTTATTGTAGGGTGAACTATTTCGGAGATATTCCTTGTTATATGTGTGAGTTTCGGAAAACTTAAAACTTTCATGAAATGGATCATCGTTGTTCATTTCTTTATATGTTAAGCGTGCAAAGACAACAGAATATCAAAGCTTTAAAAGATTTGACTATCGCACAAAGTCTACTGAATTCCTATATTCCCCTTGCACCTACAAGGAAATAAGCAATAAGCTAAGTTGTACAAATGTTTATCTTAACTAACACGAAGAAGATATAGGAATAAGAGTTTGTAAGAATGGTTAGTACAAGAGTAGAGAAAGTCATGTGAGTGCAGCACATCACATTTGTATTTCATAGCATTCCAATATATACGTTCATATAATTGTTTCCTAATTTAAAACCAAAGAAAGATTGAGATGACAGTCTATATTACGAGATAGATTCCAAGACTTTGATTGCTTGGCTGGTGTTTTGGTGCAGATACAACAGTCGTAATGGGAGATGTGCCTTGCCATCAAACTAACGTGCAATTCCATCAAACACCCATTCAATCATAACGCTGCAAACGACGTAATAACTCTGACTGCGCTAGCGACAGTAATAAAAACAGTTGCGAAACAGGACGCGCTTATTTATGGCGGAAAAAATACCGACTGAAATTAGAGCAAAGGAAAATTTATTGCCTTGGAAATACCCACTACTTAGCTCCCGAAAGTTTATTGGTAAGCTCTGAAGTTAATGAATTTATTGCCTGAAGTTTTATTGTAATTTCTCTTCTGCCTGGTACAATATTAATGAAACTTCAAGCACTGTGTATCTAATTAAGACACCAAAGGGCGAAGTTTAATATACATTATCCGTTCTGGCAATGTAATGTGAAACATGAAATTCAAAGTAGTGCTACAAGTACGCTTTTTACATTATTGCGAAATATTGTTCAAATTCGAATATTACTAAACAAACCCTATAGTAATCAGATATTATGCAGAATAAAATGTCATATGTAGTGGAGTACGTGTGTTCAGAACTGGGCAAAAATGATAAAATATGTAGGTTATTCTGAAAATACCATTTGTCATTCATCAGTCGTGTGACTATGGCTACGTCAGAACCCTGGGAGGACGGGATGGAGAGAGATTCTACGGACTTGAGGGAACCAGGACGAGCAACGAGCCGACGTCAGGGTCCCTAACATGTACTGGAGTTTCTTCATCTAGACACCAGGGTTCACCAAGCACTCACCAATCACATGGGTTTCGACAGCGCCCCTCACCGGCAGGCCTGGCAACCACAACTACACCCAACCGTCGAGACAACAGTTACAGCTCACAAATTTCCCACACGGCAGCACTAACTCGTCCATCGCCAACACTTGCAACCCTGAAAGACTGGATTGAAAGGATTTTGTATTAACGTCCTTCAACGGTAGCAGGCAGGGAAGATAGAAAAGTCAAGACATTTTTGGAGTCCGAATGGGGATAAAATGTCTGATGAAATGGTAAGTATAAGAGTGTTGATAAAATGGGGAAAAAGTAAGGGAACCTAGTGTATAGGTGAACCTTCAGGATAATAAACTAAAGTGATTTAGTGAAGTAAAAAGGGCGAATATAGAAATAAAGACGAGAGAAAGCAGAATAAGGGAAATTAGAAGTCACAAGTGGAAAGAAGAAAAATGAGAATGTACTGGAATCTTAACCATAAGCTTTGACATAAGCATACAAAGCGTGATGTACGATACAATAATTACTCTATTCCAAAATAAAAATGGTGGTAGCGTTGGTATTAACACCAGTTGTTTTGGTGATTTTTGAAGTGATAGCAGCAGCAGGTTGGTAGTGACTAGGGTACTGGCAGTAGTAACAAACGTGATGGTACTGGATGAGATACGAGTTTATGAAGCCAACAACAGCAGTTATTTGCACTTCTAGATAATTTTAATTACTTCAAAAGTAGCTTTGATGGTTGTGATCTTAGAACCAAAGCTGCACTTGTATTGGTAGTCGTGATGGCATAGAATGGCATAGAAACAGTTAGCGGTGGTAGTGGTGGTGGCGTTAGTGGTGGCGGTGGCGGTGGTAGTGGTTGTGGCGGTGATAGTGGTAGTGGTGGTGGCGGTGGCGGTGGCGGTGGTGGTGGTGGAACTGGCGGTGGCGTTGGCGGTGGCGGTGGCGGCGTCGGTGGTGGTGGTGGTGGTGGTGGTAGTGGTGGTGGTGGTGGTGGAAGTGGTGATGGTGTTAGTTGGATTGTGTTGGTGTTGCTAATTAGTTTATTTTATATATTTTCGCATTCATAGTTTTTCTATCCCTTTCCGGAGATACAAACATTTCATGGAAGATAGAGTTGCAGCAAAAGCCCAATAATTTAAAACACATTGAAACTTTACCACTAACCGACTGCAACTTCTAATATTTCGTTTCCCTGAACAAACCATTCAACGATACCGTTCCAGTGAGCTATTCTAAAGCATATTTATTTAGTTCAAGATTTTGGCTAGGTTTGTCACTGATTATGGTTTAAGTCCATATCGGATTGTTGTTTCTAATTATGACAAAATGTTTGATAGAACTGAAAAGGCATTATTTCAGTGTACTGAGTGTAATGTTTCAGAGTCAGAGTCCTTTCCACTGTATGCCCTTCATAGAGCCTACTTATACAGCAGTTGCTATGCTTAAAACGGTCCATTTAAATACAAAGAGCTGAATTAAGTAGAAAGCTAATAACAAGAGCTTAACAACAAATATTAGAATAATCATAGTTTACAGGTGTACCCTGTGTGTTATCTGTCCTTTGCAATGCTTTCTCTGTTTATGTTCCAACAGATTTTTAGCAAGGTAATGAACGATAAGAAAAACACAATCATAAATCCATTTCATACGCGATACGTTATCTCAGAAAATGTGCGACAGTCGTAATTCTGTTAGAAAACATTTGATTTGCATGTTCAAACACCGTTATCTACTCAGTAAGCGTTACTGCGAATTATTAGTTATATTTAATCACCTTCTGAACCACGGAAGTAGATAACTACTGAATGATGCATCAAAGGTTGGGTTTTGAAACAGCAATATCTATCATGGTTTATTGTGTAGGGTTTCACCGCGTTTCCTACATCCGTTTGCCATATTTCCTGTTAACTCAAATGAAGCTGCTGGAAATAACTCAACATCTGCATATGAAGATTTAAATTTGCTTCTACAACATAATCAGAAGTCCTACAGCTGCGAAAATTAATTTTATTGAGTTGGTGATGTTTTCAAAATAGAAATCAAAGAGAGTTCCATTTTTGAGATTCTTTAAAGCAGATCCAAATGTATATAGCAAATTATTCTACAATCGCATGTTTAAACAAGTCGCATACTAAAATCAAAGGAAACATGTTTTAATGCCTTTATGCCAATATATGTGAAGCCGAAAATTCAACTTTTAAACAATAATTATCAGGTATCGGTTATTTAAATTATTCGGAATCCAGTATAAGACAAACTTAATCCTTGCTTTAAAAATAAACTATCAGTTTATCAAAATATCACTAATGTTTGTTTGCAAAGGTATTTTTTAAAATTAATTAATAAAACCAGCAAGCCTCAAGCATGTTCAGCAGGCTGCAATTCAAAACAGTTACATATTGCAGTGTTTGTGATATTTTAGTTTTAAAATCTCCATTCTCACCAAGCGTAAAATGATGACACTCGCAAAGCCTTTAAGCTGCATAAAATCTTTAATTTTTGCATCTCTGTACAATAATAACTAAATATCCATTCTTTCTTGTACCTAAGTAAATCTTTTTCTCTACATGTAGTTAAAAGGGGGTACTGTTTATGTAAGCTTAGGGTGTTAAATATGTAAATATTCCATCCTTCAGGGATAATGACAGCTTACAGTTGTGTTTTTGCATTATGTATGACTTAGAATTATGTTACAGCGTCTCGGCTTAGCGGGAAAAGTGGAGTAACGACAAAAAACACGCGCTAAACTTAAAATAATAATATAATAGTTCAGGTTAGGGGATTGTTTTGCTGTCATCTCTAGAAGGAAGAGGTGATTTTAAAGAACTAACAAAGTCTAGGGCGTAGGAGAATGGGCCTAAATCTTCCAGACTCGAAGACCCTTTTTTTTTTACTAGTTATAACACTGGGTCGGGAACACTAGTAAAGATTTCATTAAAAAACAGAAAGTGGCGAGGTGTATTTTAGATTCTTATGAGGAAGTATGTTTATGGACATTAGGGTGGTCCTGATATAGGGCGTTACAATAATGTCAAGTGCTTTGGCCACGTACCCTCCTGTTTTTTTACTTATGATGTGTTTTGATAATGTGCCAAATTTCAAGAAAATTAATACTAACCCGTGCTGCAATGGACTAAAATATCTAAATAAACTTAACTACTGAAAGAGTGCTTGTATTTTTCTAATGGTATAAACAATTGAAACCGACCTGTATATGTTTTGCAAATATGCTTAGCATATTCAAATGAAATAAATTAAAATATTAATATCTAATAGAACATACAAAATGTGGGAATGAGTTTTAACACAATTTTCTTTTCGGTGTTTCTCTTTTAGTCTGCCTGATCTTGCACACATCGCAAAATGAATTGTTTTTATTCTTCATTGGCCATTAACAGTGCAGTAAATTCCTGCACTAACTTCACTCCTCTCTCTGCCATAACATTTACCAACTTAAGATTTTTCATAGTCTCTTTGGAGCTAAGATAGGAAGTGTTTGTCTCCCAAGAAATTGAATCCTTATTTAAATAATCCAAATCTACGCTTAACTTCTTCCACGTGTTGAAATGAACTCATCAGTTCCCTGGACTGACATAATAGGGAGAGAGAGTCAAAGCTCACTCTGTTAGTAAATATGTTTATGTGTTCTGAGTAGCCTATGTAAACTGCTAAGTTTAAATTTATGGAAATATAATAATAATAATAGGCCAAAATGAAAACTTACCCAAAAGATTTGTAACTGCAACAGGTAAATCAGGTAAATCGTTTCGGTTCCCAAGGTTTCGATTTCTAACAATACTTTTTTTTTGTCATTCTTAAAGTTGTTATCAAACAGTGATAACATACAGATCTCTTCATTTAAATACCATAAATACTGACAACACTTCTTTACAGCAATAGAACAAACCATTGCATCAACCTTTTCGTACAGTTATAATTCTTTTAAAAATCAAGTACTCATTCCAATGTGCGCGGATTGCTAATGAACTCAGAAACCACAGTTTTGCATATACTTTCACCACAAACAAACAGATGTTCTCCAGTCCATCCACTTTACTAACAGTGAGAAACAGCTCAGAACAAAAGAGGAACATCTTCAGTGAATAAATCTTTTTGGCTATGCACCTTGCATGATGGAAAGCTCCAGGTGGCCTTACGTTTAGATTGAAGTCCACAGTTGTCGCCAGAAGCATGATACACAATTCAATCGGTTCACGGTAATCATTCTTCGAGTGTTTCTAGTAGTTTTCGGAAGAAATAAACTGCATCAGTTACTCACTTCAGTTGCTTCTTAGGACGAATCATTCATAATTTCCAAAAACAATTACCTGTTATCACCTTTCAACTTTCTTACCTCCTCTTTATAACTCTAATCCTCGCCCTTTTCTCTGTTGCCGCCAACTTCAAGTCAACACCTCCAAGATAACCTCGACGACCAGGCTCTCGTTGATATAATAGAAAGAGTTCACTCTATTCTTTTTTTATCATGTTTAAAGCATTAACGTGGGTAGCACCCAACACATTATTTAGAGTTGGAGAAAACTTTGACTCTCGCTCTTTGTGAGTGTTCGTGTTCCTAAGAGCACTTTTTTACAGATTGCGCCACTCTAAATACATATCTCAAAGCTTCTTTGTGCAATGAGATAAAGCTCTTGTGGGAATCGTAGCCTTTTCCCCAAATATTAAACATTATAGCGTAACAAAATTAGAACTTCCACTGATAGTTTCACTTTGCATACCTATGTTATAAAATAAGACTGATGTGCTGATTATAAGGTAATTTATGTCCACAGATCTGACACGTACCTCCACATACGAAAGAAATAACAGAGTGAGTACTTCTTAATCTGCTGGTCATGATGTAACTAAACATTTATAAGGTTACCCAACGGAAACTGAGGCTCAACTGAAGGTGGACAGTATGGCAGCAGTCGAGCACATGCATATGCAGGAATAAGCGAAATGATGCAACTTCTCTGTCATTGCCACACGGATTCCTCTTCTTCAATTTTAACAAAATAGAAGTTAAAATTCTTCTTAAAACAAAAGGAAAAGAATTGGGGGGTGTGCATGAAGAAATATGAAATTCAAAAAATCTGATGTGTTGCACTCACATAATTTTCTCTACTCTTGTACTAACCGTTCTTACAAACTCTTATTCCTATATCTTCTTCGTGTTAGTTAAAATAAACATTTGTACAAATTATCTTATGGCTTATTTCCTTGTAGGTGCAACGGGAATACTGGAATACAGTAGGCTTGTGCGATAGTCAAATCTTTTAAAGCTTTGAGATTCCGTTCTCTTTGCACACGTAACATATAAAAAAATGGACAACGATGACCCATTTCATGAAAGTTCCAAGTTTTCCGAAACTCACACACATAACAAGGTATATCCCCGAAATGGTTCACCCTACAAGAAACTTTATTGAGACATAAATTGTGTATTTTAGCAAGATCTACATTTTTTGTATAGTATAATTTGGTCTATCTCTAACGGTTTACCAGTTATGCAAAAGTCGTCCAGAGTAAATACGACTACAGGGGTTATAGCCAGAAAATTCAAGATATACATTTCATTTGTCATAAAAATATCTCATACATAAGACATTTTAATCAAAATCGTTAGAGCCATTTTCAAGAAAATCAAAATTTTCGAAAAAATTTCCATGTAAAGGGTAGTTTAGGGTGGGGCTATTTTCTTCAAAATCTTCGTGTCACATCCTTGAATGACATTAAACTTAAATACCAACTTTGGTTTTTAACCGACTTTTCGTTTTTGAGCTATGCTGTCCACAGACTGACAGACTGACAGACTGACAGACTGAGACACACAGACACACACACGGAACTTTTTCTAAAAATGCTTTTTTTTTTCAGGGGGCCTCAAAACATGTATTTCCGGTGAAATCTCGACTTCGAATTTTTGGGTGGAATACAATACTTCCCCTACTTACCAGCAGAGAAAGTAAAAATAAGGACCACCCTAACAGACATACTCCTTTGTTGCTGACAATTCAGGCATAGTAAATAGTAAAAATTCCACTTAAACTATCTATTTAATATAAACCGGAGGCAATCCTTATAGCAAAGGAAAATATTTTTCCTTAGATATAATAGACGTTATTTTAGGACGCTGTAATAAACATGAGATATAAAATTGTACAAAATGAGCAATGAGAGATATGTGAGTTTGCTCTGTGAATATACAATCCTTTTCATGGTTTTCAACGTAAATACGGCAGTAAAATGGACATTATGACCAAATAAATGTATAACAGCGTCATGAAAAGAACTGCAGCTGTTAACCCGAGATATTAAAGACGATTCTAAACCTTTATACGTCTATGTTAGGAACATAAAACAGTTATTTTAATGGCAGTCACTAACCCAATGTTTAATGTTTTTCAGACAATATGGATGCAAATTTCAGATTACATATAACCTAAGTATAAATTGTGGGAAATATATTGAGCTATCCAAGAAGATTAGAATATAGGCAACGACTTATTTTGGCAACATTTGGCTATGGCAATGAAATTAGCGTTAAGTTTTTACGTGACGTTATGGAATCAATTAATATAGCCTGGATCTTTAAGAAGAAAGAAATAATCTTTATACATATTGGGATGATAAAAACTTAGGATACATAAGGCGGGAAAAGAGAACTTATTACGACATAAATTTAAGAAGAGTTTGAGCCCTGAACCAGAATATACCAGAACAGTATTGTGCCCAAAGTGCGGCGAGATAAATCCAATGAAACAGCATGTCGCTGTGTTGTACGCTGTGGACTTCGCTAAATAGCGACAGTGACTGTTTCAATGGTCTCTGCTTCTTGTTCAAGCCACAACCTGTTTTCGCAGCGTGGGCTGAAGGAACAGGATTATGACGCCCAAGTTGAAAATGGCGCTGACTTTCTCGTCGTGCAGCTTTTTATAAGCCTTTAATCACGAAGCTCTCCTGACCACTGCGGATTAAAACAGAGGCATAACAGTCATACGAACTTCAGATATGATTTGGTGTTAATCAATTTAAAATTGCCCGTTCACGTGCGTCAACCTCCATTTTACTTACTACATTATTACACATATAAAGTGAAAAAGACTAGGCGTTAGCTGCAATTGTTAGTAACGCTCACCATGCTTGCACATGGCGTCTCCTGGATCTGGCATTCCTTTGGGTCTCTACCTCATCCCTTCCTCACGGGGGTGCAATTCGAAACAAAGAACCCCATTGACCTACGTGCAGTGCCCCTCCCTTTTATGTACCTTTATCGACTCTTACTGTATCTACTCTTATTGCATTCCACCCGAAAATTCGATACCAAGTGTCACTGGAAATATGTTTTCAGGCCTCCTGAATCGAAAATAAGTATTAAAAAACTGTGTGTGTGTGGGGGGGGGGGGGCCGCGTGCGTGCGTCTGTCAAAAACTAAAAGTTGCTTAAAAAGCAAAGTTGGTATTAAGTGTAACATTCTTTAAGAATGCGACACAAAGATTTTGAAGAAAATTCCTCCCCATTAAACGAATGTTTGCACGGAAAATTTTTCTAATATTTGTTTTTCTCGAAAATGGCTCTAAAGATTGTGCTTAAAATGTCATATGTTTAAGATACTCTTATGACAAATGAAATGTAAATGTTGAATTTTCAGGTAGTCCTGTTTATACCGGATGACTATTGTATAATTGGTAAAGTGTAAGAGATAAACCAAATCTTACTGCATACAAAATATAGATCTTGCTAAAACACACAATTTATGTCCGAATAAATTTGTTTGTAGAGTGAACCATTTTGGAGATATTCCTTGATATTTGTGTGAGTTTTCGGCAACATCGTTATTCATTTTTCTGTATGTTAGTGTGCAAAAAGAAAGGGATCTTAGTGCTTTAAAGTATTTGAATATCAGCCAAAGCCTACTCTATTTCCATGACCCCCTCTCACCTACAAAGGAATAAGCAATAAAAATGTCTATAAATGTTTGTCTCAACTAACACAAAAATAGGAATTAGAGCTTGTAAGAATGTTTAACACAAGAGTAGAGAAAGTCATGTAAGTGCAACACATCTGATTTTCTTTTTTTTTAATTTTGCTACAACAAATTCTGATATGTTACCAACTGACATTTAGATACTTACTATAGAAGATCATCAAACGCTCGCGGAGAACGCATGCGCGTAGGCCTTCAGAATTTCCCTCTGTATTAAAGCAGCTTACGTCAGGAAAATAGACTGAAAGATTTGAAGTGTGACCACATTCCGAAGGCGGTGTTTGCTAAACTAAGACAGGGTCCCTAATGCTTCCAGACTGTGCCTATCTTGACGTGGCCAGCCCACCATGAAGGGCTGACTTTTATGAAGAGCACCCAACAGGTGGTATAATTAATTTTGTGCTAGTAATAAATCATTTCCACAGAGCAAACTTCAGCTGCAGTTTATCCTCGTCCCCAGATCCTGCAGTCTGAAATATTACAAGGAAATGACACGAAAGGAAACGAGAGAGAAGGAAATTTGCCCATTGACTTGGAAATCCAACTCGGAACTTCTCGAATACGAACCATCAACTTTACCACCTCAGTGATCTCGGTTGGCGCTGATAATATGAGTATTCGAAATAGATTCCACTACGTTACCATTAAATAAACATTAAGCTGAATAACTGCAGCAAAGAATCTCAAAAAGGTGAAAGATATATTACCCCACGTCCACTGCAGTGTCGTATAACACTGTAATCTTCGAATATCCAATGTTCCAGTAGGTACATTGATTGCTTGTTTGCACTTCGCATGTTAATTTTTTAAGGAAGAATAAATTACAAAAGCTGACCAAAATGAAGTCTTATGTTTTACGTAGCCATATTAACTGGGATTTCCTCTTTAATGTGGTACACTTTACTTTTTATTATTGTAGAAATAATTATATTTGAAACAGTTTCTTGTAAAACCCCTTTAACCCTTTCAGTCCTGAATTATTTTGCTACTTATGCCGTTCTTCCTCTAAATGGAAACCGGTTTAGATTAGGTGGTCTGGAACACCTTCAGCCTGCTGGCTCGGATAGCCATGGTCGTTAAGGCAACACGTAGTGCACTGGCCATGCACTCAAAGCCTGAGGTCGTGAGTTCGAGTCAAATGTGCCTGTGGTAAAGGACGGGGAGGGCCCACGTAAAATAATCGGTGTGATGGCACGCGTGGATGATGACGGGGTATCATTTGACTGCGGTTGCAGGATATTGCTTCTTTTCTTATAAAAAAAACACTTCAATATAAATTCTAAAAAGAAAATAATTTTTTACAATTCAAAACGTCTCAAATATGTATTTTTAATTGGTGACAGACAGTATAACAAGAATATAGCAGAAAAAAAAATTTAAAACTACTACAAATAGGAAAAAATGCCTATGTATCCAATAGTACATACCAGGACTGAAATGGTTAAAACATTTGTTTTAAAAGACAGTGCAACAGAGGCAACAAGAGATAGTGCTTCACTTGTTCCCATAGGTATAGATCAACAGCGTATATTTTTCCGAGACGAAAGTTTGAATCTTGAATTTGTAAAGAAAGAAATACAGAGTTTTATTACCCTAAACCAATATTGTTGCAGCTGTTTTGCCTTGTGAAAATATAAAACAGGTATTAAAAAGAACGATATTTTGTTATCTGGATTTAATTGTATAGTGAAGAAATTGCTGAAATTTCATCGTTCTGCAGTAAAATCTGACATATTGTGTTGTCATTTAAGTATTCAATAATTAATTCCTACACCAAATAAAAATAAGGACGCCAGGTAACTAGCCGAGCAGCGAGATTGTGAGTGGCGAGATTAACACCGTTTCATATTTTGAATAATTTGTAGGTATTATATACATTTGCGATTTTATACTGATAGTTTTGAACCACTTCAAAGAAAAAAGTCTTAACACCTACACACTTAGGAGTAGACATATAAATGTAATGCATCTTCTGTGGGACGCTTTGTTCTATAAATTGATATTACTTTTAAGAGTTACAAATGGGAAATGGCTAACTCTACGAAAACAGCGTGTTTGACAAAGTCTTAATTTAACAAGTTTATATATTACTTAAGTAATATTTTTTTTCTTATGGTTTTTCATTTAAGCAAAAGACATTCAAAATAAAAATGACTTGTGACACGTTCCAGAAAATTTGACACATGCTTTTCATTTGCAGTAAAAAAGATACATTAATCATAATAGTTACAGCCATTTCTGAGAAAATCAAACCTTCGAAAAATGTTACATGTACTTAATAAAAATTTGCATCACGTCACAACCTTGAAAGATGCGAAACTTAAATATCAAGTTTGAAATTTTACTAAATTTTGTTTTTGAGTTACGCTGCTCTCTCTCCTCTTCCTCTTCCTCCTCCTCTTCCTCCTCCTCTTCCTCCTCCTCTTCCTCCTCCTCTTCCTCCTCCTCCTCCTCTTCCTCCTCCTCTTCCTCCTCCTCCTCCTCTTCCTCCTCCTCTTCATCCTCCTCCTCCTCTTCCTCCTCCTCCTCTTCCTCCTCCTCTTCCTCCTCCTCTTCCTCCTCCTCTTCCTCCTCCTCCTCCTCTTCCTCCTCTTCCTCCTCCTCTTCCTCGTCCTCCTCTTCCTCCTCTTCCTCCTCCTCCTCCTCTTCCTCTTCTTCTTCCTCTTCCTCTTCCTCTTCTTCTTCTTCTTCTTCTCCTCCTCCTCCTTCTCCTCCTCCTCCTCCTTCTTCTTCTTCTTCTCTCTCCTCTCTCTCTCTCTTTCTCACACACACACACAGACACACACACTCACAGCTACACCAGTTTTTTTCTTACACTTATTTTGGATCCAGGGTACCTCAAAACATGCAATTTCAGTGAAATCTCGTTAGAGAAGTTATATAGAACGCAATATGTACCTTCTCCATCTGCTATGTAGGTGGAAGAGAAATTAAGACCTGACAGGCATTCATTATGCTATGCCAATTTGATTTTAGACATTTAACGTGGTCTTCAACCTGAAATCTTACAATGATTTCACAGTAAAAATGTACTTTCATCGAATAATTATCATATCACTGTACTTTCCAATCGCTGGGATGGTGGTACAAAATAATATACTGGGGAATATGAAGCAAACAAGATAGCAGAAGAATGGAAAATTGCTAAGGTAATTTCCACCTTCAAAAGCGGCCAGAGATTTCAGTGTAAAAGCTATAGAGGAATAAGCCTGCTGAATGTAATGCATAAGACATTCACGGGTAACAACAGCTAGGCATAAAACATTGAATGAAGTGCACCTAAGCGAAAAACAGGATGAATTTCGACCTGGACGAGCATGTATAGATAATGTATTCATTATACAGAAAATAATAGAAAAAAGGAAATAATTTAATCTGGAAACCTATATAGCATTCATCGATTATGGAAAAAAAAAAAAATTACAGAGTAAGCAGACAAATGTGGGAGATACTAGAAGCACAGTATATCCATTACATTTACAGAAGTCATACAGAGTTTATATAAAAACACAAGAACTGTGACTGAAACCAATTGAAGATCAATAAAGCAATTGTAACAAATGTAGGTTTAAAACAAGCACGTGTTCTATCCCTCGCATATTTTAACGTTTATTGGACAATATTCTTCAAGTATGGAAACTTTTAATAAATAAAAAAAACTAGAATAGGACAGAATGGAACCTTAAATCATTTGGCATTTGTGGACGACGTCGTTCTAATTGTTGAAAATGAGCATAGACTACAAATAGGTGTATACCGGTGTAAAAGTTATAAAATGGTAATTTCCAGAATAAAGACAAAGCCATTCGCTTTTAAAGGTAAATACTAAAACAACAAACATTATGATAGATAACACGCCAGTAGAACAAACAAAGTACTTTCAAAACCTAGACTTGAGGAAGATCACGATATAGACCAAAAGCTACCAAAGGTTCAAGCAATTTGCCGAACAATACACAAGACATTAAGAAATATAGCTAGACAGGAAACAACATTGAGATATTATTCAGCGATTGCTCTTCCGGTAATATTAAACGGAGGTGAGGCATGGACCTTCAGCAGAAATGAGATTTTTACAGTAGAAAGATGTACGAGACTGGAACATATCCACAATGAACAAACAAGAGAGGAGTTGGGAGTCACAGCGTTATGTCAGCTACAGGGAAAAATGGATATATGTAATATCTCTCACAAATTCACAATAAACAAATACCACAAACGTGAACAAACGTGAGACCGGAACGGTTGAAACCCAAACTGTGAGAGAAGAAGAAGAAGAAGAAGAAGAAGAAGAAGAAGAAGAAGAAGGAGAAGAAGAAGAAGAAGAAGAAGAAGAAGAAGAAGAAGAAGAAGAAGAAGAAGAAGAAGGAGAAGAAGAAGAAGGAGAAGAAGAAGAAGGAGAGGAAGAAGAAGAATAGAAAGCTAACAATCAAAGTATTTTCCGGCAACAGTTTAAAACAAGATAAGAGAGTAATTCATTTCTTACACATTTCCATTGCTGACGGTAACACATTGGAGTTCCTTTCTCTTTGACCTAAGGAAGACATGACTGAGGGCATTTGTCTGTGTCCGCAAGTAAATAACATAGGATTATACCATTCCTTCAAGCAAGATGCCCTGCCCTCAACAGCTTACAAAGCCCATTTGTTGCAGGGAAGGATTCTCGTTTAACACACATTCCTCTCTACATTTCCTACATCCATCAGAACGGTTGGGTGTTATTCCCAAAGCCTTGTGAATGCAGCCTCACAAAGTAGGCACAGCACGATCAACAAGAACCAAAACAATCTGTTAAACGTGGGCGTTATTTAGTAGTCATCATTGTAGGTACTAAATGAGGTTAGGTTAGTTTCCCTACGTAAAGTAAGTAAAGGCCCAAAAATTATGTCAAGATTTTATGGAAATGTAAGTTTAGAGGTTCGCTGGACACCAAAAAGCTCCGTGTGTGTGTGTGTGTGTGTGTGTGTGTGTGTGTGTGTGTGTCTGCAGAAATCTAGAATAGAAAATACGCGTGTTAAATTTCATACTTGCTTTTTAAGTTGAACATCTTCCAAGGACAGATAATCCTTCCATCTGAAGCTATTCTTTACATGGAAAATGTTTAAAAAATTTTGAATTTTCTCAAAAATGGTTCTAATAATTTTCATTAAAATCTTTAAGATATGTCCATGACAAATGAAATTATACCTTCAACTTTTTGTGAATAACCTATGAAGATTTTTTATTCTGATTTATTTATGTGCAACTGGTAAACGCAACGTTACTACACAAAATACCTGGATCTCCTTAAAGTATAGGTATTATTCATTTCAAATACTTTTTAAGTTAATCATTTCCAAGATATTTGTATTATTGACTGTAGCTGTTATATAGTTGTGCGTTTTTAAAATAGGAAGTTGTTATTCATTACTTTTTCTCCCAGTTACACAAAGAGAACGAAACTGAAAGTCGTGTTAAAAGGTTTAACTAAAACGGCCTAGTATAAATTTGCCTATTTTAATTGAACCGGCAGGGAAACATGTGTTAAAACCATTGCTACAAAATATATTTATGCATTAAATATTAAATATATACACACATAAGCTTTGGTAATAATATTTCTTTAAAAAGGGAAGTCCTATGACAGTGACAGTATGGCTTTTAGCTCTATCCTTCGTGTTCCAGTGATTTGTTATCCATCAATATGGTAGACTAAATGGCAAAGATTGCCAAACACTTTCCTTATATCAGTCTTGCGTTGTCTATAGGTAGCAGTCTTATTCATTTGACATAAATTTAATTATAATAGGTTCAACACATATATGTTAAAATATAACTTTTAAAATATGCACCTTATGATACTGCGACTGCAATTTTGCGTTGTCAGTGCTGCATCACGTCTTGTGAAACAATCATAACTCATACATAATTTGGAATACAGCACTTAATTTGGCTTATCCGGTAAACTTTGCTCGCCAGATTCTGTATGATCTTTACATGATTTTGCGAGTAACAACTGAAAATCGATAAGACACAAAAATTATTTAAGTAATGAGCAATTCGAAACATTAACAACCGATATCCTGGAAGCAGATGAAGCCGCCAAAAGGTTATTTCAAATAAGTTGTGTTTTAAAGAGATACATATTTTTTGTGCATCTTTTTGAGGAGCTACACTTAGTACTAACTTAGCTGCTATCCCTTACTTAGGTACTCATATGTGGAGGTTTTGCAGTTGACAACACGACAACGAGCGCCGAAGATGCCGACAGGCAAAACACTGCGCAGCCCCTTCGGAGGTTTTTTGCTCTCCTGGTAGTAAGACCGGAAGCACGGTGGAAAGGGAATTCGTGAAGTCTGAACAGATGTGTAGTGAAGAAGAACAAGAGGAAATAGATTTGTATATATTTTATAGTCAATATTATGTTTTAGTAGTTCGTTCAGATAACGGACACATGTAAATTTGTCATAGTTAGGAAAAGTTCACATAATATAATCTATAAATCGTCCTATACTAAAAGAAGAGACTATTGAAATACAGCTTCTACGCTAGAAAGACACTCTGGCTTTGGTGAATTAAAAAGGGATGACGTTAAAAAGGCACATGATCAAAGAGAAGTAATTGAAGGAGCTTGTAATTAGCTGGTTAGGGCGGAAGCGCTCATAGAATTTTTCGACTCGTTGGATTAAAGTTGCATGAAAAGAACGTCACGGTAATAGTGTGTAAACATATCCCGAAATTAATGTCTGGCTTCTGTTTGATCTAAAGATTATCAGACTCGGTAGATGTTAGAAGGCAGCTAAAGGATCAACGTCAGGGAACGTTGAGCCGTCATAAGTCATCGCGCCTTCTGCCAGAAACGAATCTCAATGATTAAACACAACATCTTGTTCAAAGCGGGGATTACAGCCTTCCCGGTTCAATGAAAGTAGAGCAACACTACAAAAGTTAAAGGTTAACTCAACATTTAGTGATGACCTCTTCGGGGACAGAAGATAACACGTGTATAACCTTTCTGTGTTAATGAAGTAATTTATTATTCCTCTCATTATCATCCTTTGACGCTGTATTTCACAAAGCTGGGCCTAGAAACGAAAGCACTCAAATTTGTAGCTGGTTTTAAAGTATATAAAAGTCAGCAACAATGAGAATTCCTTATTTGATCTCGGGGTAAGGTATCACGACAGCAATAATAATTTAGTCCAAGCATGGGTAATAAGTATATCAATAAACTCTCTTATTTAAATAGTTACATTTATTCCAATAGTATACAGTGAAAAAAATAGTGATATATTCGCTATTGCGCTGGCAGTGTCAAAAAGAGCAAACATATTTACTATGGGGACGAAAAATCCTTCTGTGCCTTTAGAGCGTAATTCATCAAAAGTCAATATCTTCTGTACAATATAATCTGAAAAAAGTATAAGTCCATTATTTTTTCTAAACTGGAAGGTAAACCAGTGGTTTTATTTCAACAGGATGGGGCACCATCATGTTTCCATCTTGCAGTGCATAACCTCCCTCTACACTAAATTGGACAAGCAACTCCGTCACGGTCACCTTATAAAGGAGTATTTGTGCTCCGTTTTTTCTTTCATTTTTTACTTTCTCTACTACGTATAGTAAGTAGAGGAAGTGTTGTATTCCACTCAAAAATTCCATGTGGAGGTTTTACAGAAATATATGTTTTGAGGCCCCCTGAATCCAAAAAAGGCACCTTTAGAAAAAGGTCCGCACGAGCGCGCGCGTATCTGTGTGTCTGTCAGCCTGTGGGCAGCATAAGTCGAAACCAAAAAGTCGGTTAAAAACCAAAGTTGGTATTTAAGTTTTACATACTTTAAGGATGCGGCACAAAGATTTTGAAGAAAATTTCTCCACCCTAAAACATTTTGATTTCCTGGAAAACGGCTCTCACGATTTTTATTAAAATACTATTTGTTTAATAAATTTGTATGAATAATGGAATGAATAGGTATATATTTTGAATTTTCTGCCTATAGTCATGTAGTTCTCTTTACTCTGGATGACTTCTGCATAATTAGTAAACCGTAAGAGATACACCATATCTTATTGTACAAAAATGTAGATCTTGCTAAAACACACAATTTATATCTGAATAAATTTTTCTGTAGAGTGAACCATTTCGGAGATCTTCCTTGTTATTTGTGTGAGTTTTGGAAAACTTAAACTTTCATTAAAATGAACATGGGTATTGATTTTTTACATGTTAGCCGTGCAAAGAGAACGGAACTTGAAAGCTTTAAAAGATTAAACTATAGCTCAAAGTCTACTGCATTCCCAAATTCCCCTGGAATTACTAGGAAATATTCAATAAAATAATTTATGTAAATATTTATCTCAACTAACACGAAGAAGATATAGGAATAAAAATTTGTAAGAATGGTTAGTTAGTACAAGAGAAGAGAAAATCATGTGAGTACAATGCATCAGATTTTTTTAATGGAGGTTTCTCAAAGATCAAGTTTATATACCATACTAAACAGTTGATCTTCGTGTTCTAAAGAAGCTTATCCATGCGGCTGTGGCTAAGTTGACCGCGCTACGAGGGAAGATTTCATCGAACACTTGTAGCAGTTGTAGGTTCAAAACTTGAGATTTTCTTTCATCATGTTTCAATATTTGAACAACGATATTATTATTATGCCAATGAAAGGATTTGTGGTAGTTCGTTTACTTAAAGTAAAAATTGTACACTATTTAATAAAGAATATATAAGCAGAATTGCAGACCAGTTGTTATCTATAAGTATTACGTCGCAGTTTTCTTAGGCTGAAATATTATAGATGTTTTTCAGCATTTAAAGTTCTCTTATGTTGCAGTTTTTAAGCTATCGGAGTTTTAAGCTATCAGTTAAGCTAAGTATGTTCCTTAGATTCTTAACTTCTTAGCAAGTGCAAGTAAAGGGAAAATATGAGGCATCTATTAAAGCACTTCCCTCAATATCCCCTGTTGTACTCCTGTTCTTTGATTATTTTCTTGTTTGATTGTTGTAGACCATATAAGGTAGAAGTGTTATGATGCACTGCATATATGTTCTTGCAGATAGGAATGTATCACGAGCACGTGAGCTTTTCGCAGAAAGTTCCGTGATGAACATTCTCAGCAATTTCTCAACCCTTGAGAAGGAGTGGGTCATGTGAGAGGAGTTTCAGATGTTGGAAGAACAAGACAGATACAAAACATCGGTCGTGAGGTACGAGTGGATGCAAACCCATCAGATAGCACAAGACATGTTGCAGTTAACGAAGGCAGTAGTACCTACATAACTATCTGGAGAACTTTTTTCATGAAATGCAGCGGATGAAAGGATTAAATGTAGCTAACTTTGAGTAAAGATCTTTGTTGCCGTTACATTTTACAGAATTGTACTAAGTTCATCAGCTTCTTGATATGCACCTTCTTCACTGATGAGATCAGTTTCTTTGCAAGGATATATTTTAATAACTATAACTGGGCTTTTTACAATCCCTATGAAGTATGCAGACAGACACCAACAGAAGTTTTGCGTGAAGTTTGGGATAGAATTATTCATGCTCACCTTATTCTTTCCTTCACGCCTGAATGCAGAGGCGTACTATCCACAGTACCTCACAGATGAGCCTTTAGCTATCATCCAATGAACGTAGCTTTCACATGATGGTGCCCAATCTCATTTAGGTCGAGAGTACGTAATTGCTTGAATCATACATTCCCGCATAGATGGATTGCCTACTGCTTCTCCTGACTCGAATCCAATGGATTTCTTGAACGGATGAAGCGCTGTGAGTTGACACAACAAGAAAGTGTACCCTTGCTGAATTTGAGCAAATACGAAGTACTGAAATCTTTGCAACATCTAAACTATTGTGCTCGGAGCAGGTGGAGACGACATCGAGCACTTTTTTTTTTGTAACCTTCAAATTTGTCATGTAACCGACAATGTAATAAGACCCAAGCAGCAAGAACCAAAATGTACTACTGTCAGACCCAATTCGTATAAACATTTCTACTGTTTTGATGTTGGGAAGGCGTTTCCGAAGTGTTTGACACCAACAAAGATACACATGTATACACTTGTAGATCCACACTGACTTGATGTCAAGGTAAATATTGATCTCGGTAAATGCATGAAATAATTTGGTTTAATATTCAGGTTTAATGCCAACGATAGCGATATTTGTAACATTAAAGACATCGATGGGGAATCATGAACCAGATGTGCCATTTGGCGTTATCACCTCAAAAACTTTAGTTGCTTTCTTGTCCACTATTGGGTCTTCTAACGCTTTATTTTGAATTTCTTACAACCATTGCGCCTAAGTTACCACAGTGACTTTCCAATTTTAGTGAGACAAATAAGTTACATTTAATTAGGTCTCACTTCACAAACTAGGCTTACAAAATAAAACTGAATATTTTCAACACCTGTATACAGTTAATTAGCAGTTTCATTTTTCTGTCAAATCGAGGAAAGCAGTTACTAATGTGTGTTAAAATAATTACATAGTACAATATCATTAACGAAAAATCTGCCTCAGGAGATGAAATGTGTCAGCTCAATATGCAGGGAAAGGCCTAGTATTAGGGCGTAATATCGAGGAATTTATATTACAAATTCCATTCAGGAACCAGCTACCACGTGCAATGTTCGTAAAGTGAATGAAACAGGAATATTGCACTCGCTAGGTGCATACTTTTTGTTTTCACTACATTTCTACAATAATTGCATAAATTCTAAATATTATCCTTATAATATCCTCGCATATTCAACCTTGTTTACTGTTCGAGTCGTTTTCTTCGACTACATAGGTGACACTAATGACAATGGGAGTAACAGGTATGTAGATATTACACCGTTTTAAAATAAGGAACACGGGGACTGAAATGTCGACCACAAATGACGAAATTTACAAATTTCATATTTTCACTTACAAAAGTACCCACGAGCGTTAGGAATAAAATAGTACATAAAAATGACAGGTTCCACCATTTGTAAAGTGCCAATGCGTTTAAATATCTAGGTGAACGTAGAAAGCACCTTGTTTTGAAACAGTTATCATGCTCTGTTATTTAAAACAAATATTGCTACGTATCGTAAACCTGTGAGCCGTGTTTGGGTCGAGTTCCACTGTTTGAAGTCGTATTGCAACACTACGAGTCAGTTCTGAGAACACAGGTAGCCTGTAAAAATACTTGAAATACATGTTTTCAGAAACTCAATTTTTCTCAAGTTTACATTTTTCAACACATAAAATGAGGCTGGCGTAGTTGTTTTGATCCAATCGTAGTAAAACGTTGTGCAAGGACACTTGAACAAACGTAGTTACTATTTTCAGTTTATGACAAAGGTTTTTGTAAGCATTTTTTTTTCAGCTAATTGACTGATTTTTACTTTTATATAAAATATGTGCAAATAGAAATGAACTTTTATCTTAGCAAATAGTGCTATGATTACAAAAGTAATAACTGACTTTGTACTCATAATTATAACAAATAAGCACATAAAATTAATAACTACTTCAAAGATAATGGCACAAGCTGTGTTTTCGAAATGAGCAATATTTTATGTTATTCATTCATAAAATAATTAAAAACTCTCAGTAAAAATCATAAAATGTAAAAATTGCTACACATAGTACTAGTGACTTACTTATGTATAGCCTATACAAATTTTTAATTCAATAGCTCACATATTACACAACTTTGAAATTTCAGTCGCCTGTTCCTTAAAACTCTTGATAAGCGTAGTGGGAGAGAGGTCTTGCATCGTAATTGATTTTTACTAAGTTATTACAGATTTATTGTTTGGAATATAGGGTGAGTAGCAGTTATATAACAATATGAAATAACTGATTCTGGTAGCTGTAGGAATCAACACAGAATATTAAATAGATAGCCAAGTTCTGACAATTATGGCCACGCTAATGCGAGTGTCTGGCCACAGAAACTGATATTGCCAACCTAATAACACGGTTACACATATCAGAAGACGTAGTCGCAAGTGCCAGAACAGAGAGAAATTAACACAGCAGATTCAAATAACGAAGTAACCACGGAAAAAGGTCCCCAACTGAAGGCAGACATAGATACACAACTGGAGTCGAATTTAGTGACCTTTGTAGAAC
This sequence comes from Tenodera sinensis, assembly GCA_030765045.1. NCBI lineage: Eukaryota > Metazoa > Arthropoda > Insecta > Mantodea > Mantidae > Tenodera > Tenodera sinensis. Next base: position 128,395,933 of record CM060961.1, on the reverse strand, counting down.
TTACCAGAATAAGTGGCTATACTCGTATTGACAGAGGCCATAGCAATTACTAAAATCCGTTACTGCTGTAAGGTTACTATTCAATTATGTTATAAAGTTGATGTATGAAAAAGGATAAATTAACACAAATTTAGAAATGCAACGAACAATTAATTTACAAGAAACGCAAGTTGCGAAAAGTGTCGTATTGTACAAGAACATCAGAATATACACAAAGAAGAAGGGAAGCAAGGCTTCAAGATAGTTGTTAAAAGTAAAACTCAAAATAGTATATGTAAACGTTAATAAAGATAAAACTGAGCCCGAATTCTTTGAAAAATGAAAATCCACAAATTTAAATACAAAACAGCGCAGAGAATGATTAAATTTGCAAACCTAATAGTAAATCTCTGATGTGTTGCACTCACATGACATTGTCTGCTCTTGTAAACTCTTATTCCTACATCTTTTTCGCGGTAGTTGAGATAAACTTTCACAGAAATTATCTTATTGATTATTTCCTTGTAGACAAGGGGAATGAATATTGCAATACAGTAGGCTTTGAGCGATAGTCAAATTGTTTTGCTTTGAGATCCCGTTCTCTTTGCACACTTAACATATAAGAAAATCTGATGTGGTGCACTCACATGACTTTCTTCTAACCATTCTTACAAACTTTTATTCGTGTTAGTTGAAATAAACATTTGTACAAATTATCTTATTGCTTATTTCCTTGTAGGTGCAAGGGGAATATTAGAATACAGTAGGCTTTGTGCGATAGTCAAATATTTTAAAGCTTTGAGATTCCGTTCTCTTTGCACGCTTAACATAAAAAATGTACAACGATGTTCCATTCCGCGAACGTTTTGTTTTCCGAAACTCACACACATAACAAGGAATATCTCCGAAATGATTCACTCTACAAGAAAATGTATTCTTACATAAATTCTGTATTTTAACAACATTTACATTTTTGTATAGTAGGATTTGGTCTATCTCAAACATATTACATTTTAATCAAAATCGTTAGAGCCAATTTCAAGAAAATCAAAAGTTTCGAAAAATGTTTCATGTATAGGGTAGTTACGGTGGGGCTATTTTCCTCAGAATCTTCGTATCGTTTTCTTGAAAGACATTAAACTTCAATACCAACTTTGGTTTCTAACCGACTTTCAGTTTTTGAGTTATACTCTCCAGAGACACACAGACACACACACACACACACACACACACACACACACACACACACACTCACACACACACACACACACACACGCACACACACACACATGGACCTTTTTCTAAAAATGCCTTTTTTGGATTCAGGGGGTCTCAAAACATATATTTCCGGTGAAATTTCAACATCGAATTTTTGGGTGGAATACAATACCTCCCCTACTTAGAGAAAGTAAAAATGACTATACCAAGAAAACAATACCGAAGTTAAGGATGTAAAAAGGAGTATAATAATATATTTGGAAAATTTAGATAACACTTGCCAAACAGGATGCTTGTATACGCTTCGTCATCGTCCAGGAGTGCAGTAGGCTTAACTCTGTCATTTATTTTATAGACAAAATTCGTAAAAATAAGGTTCTATTAATTTATTTCGGAGAATAAAATTGTAAAAATAACAGTACATTAACGGTGGGTAATGTAAAATACTCTATTTACATCATTTGAGTTGGAACGTTTTCCACCGGAAAGTGTTAAAAAAAGATATGCACTGTGTCTTTGTTCAATTGTTAAACTATCACTTTGATCAATGTTCACTGCCACTTAATTAACCTAGTTCAAATTTCACTGAGATTTGGTAGCTCGCACCTCAGCCCACTAAGCTGAACTAGGTCGGGTTGTCACTGTCACTTTCCATTCCTCACGACGTAGCGGCGCAATGGAATATGCACGACACTGTAGCCTCTTCGCATCCGACTCACTCGCTGGGGAGTCAAACCAAGACGTCTCTAATCCCTTGCATATTGTATGCAGCACTCACTGCACATCGCCACATTTGTCATAGGAAAGACAGGCTTAATGTTTGCCATTCCGACTGAGCGGCGCCCACCTCCTGATAACCTTCGGCCATAGCCCCCCTCCCCCCCACGCTACTCTATGTTAAGTGTGATAAATTCAATGTAATATTACGTGTGCCTTTACGGACCAGGTGATTTATAAACAGACAAAATTGTAATTATATAAATTAATGTAGCTCTGCAAAATTGCACGTTTTAGCACAAAACCGAAGTAACAGCAGGAAATTGACTTCATGAAAGTATTTTCTGCTTGGGTAATCCATGAAGTGTGAAGGAACGTAACAGCGGCAGAAGCGGCAGGCATGTTCCTTTAAGTAGTCAATGTCCACTTCTGGAGAAAATTAAGCCACAGCATTTCAATCAACAAAGTGCGAAGTTGTGATAATGGAGTAACGTGGAGAGAACTTCATTCACCCAGATGTCTAAGTCTTCTAGTGGTCAACGGGCTGCAGAGTGGACGTAGCGTCCACTACTGAGTTCAAATATACTCGTGACAGCCTACTAATGCGAGAATTACTGTTTATAAAATCGGGAAATAGACAATCAAAATAATGCCCGCGTATTAGAACCACCACCACCGCCACCGCCGCCGCCGCCGCCACCGCCACCGCCACCGCCACCGCCACCGCCGCTGCCGCCGCCACCGCCACCACCACCAACAACAACAATAACATAGTTTAAGCCATTTAGGCATGTTCCGGACTGATATATTAAAACTCTTCTTCCATCTTTTTCTCGGCCTACCTCAATTTCTTTTTCCTGTAGGTTTATAGCAAACAATTAATCTGGCAATGCGGTATCTGTCCATAGTTTCTACAGGTCCCGCTAATTAATCTGATATTGTTAAACCTTTTCTGTGAAATTGAAGATGTTTAACTCCTTGCATATTTCTTCACTACTTCTACTTCTTCTTCTTCTTCTTCTTCTTCTTCTTCTTCTTCTTCTTCTTCTTCTTCTTCTTCTTCTTCTTCTTCTTGTATCGCTTAAAGCAAGTTGGTCATCGGATTGCACGAATGGTGACGTCGTAGAAAGCAACTCAGCATGCACATGATGCACGGCTGAAAGAAGTGGGGTTTCAAAGCCGCAGTGGTGGTCTAAAGGAACTTCTCTATCACAGGTTAATTTTGCGTAAACTTAGTACCTATGTATATAAAGATTGAGAGGGCTTTAATATTTAGTTTCCATTAATTTATTATTTACTTCATCTGGGGCATTGTATACATCTAACGCTAATTCACAAGTACTGACATACAACAGACAACAGAGGACGCGGGTTTTTATCTGTCAATCGCGATCTGCTTTGACAGCAATTCTGAAATCTCCAATTTTGAAAACAATTGCTAGCTTATATATGGTGAGCTAAACATAGTACTCATATAGGCAATAAATGAATGGAGATGCGTAAATCTTCTCATAGCAAGTTCTATAAACAAATCTAAACCAGTATTATTTTATAATTGTGATTTTGCACAATGACCTTTAAGGTTTGGGGTTTTGTAAATTTAGTGCAGTTTATAATCCACTTCTTCACTACACTATGAATCTTCAGTGAATATTTAATCGTTATGATTACATTTGAATGCCTTAACTTGTAAACACAAATCAAAACTTTCGAATGCTACAGACATTTCACATTCTTGCCCATAACGCAGCAAAACCACTGCTCTTTCACATCTCTTGGAATGGCAAAGTTACCTTGCGTTTTCGTTGTTTCGAATGAACCATGTCATATCAATGTGATGCACACCACTGCTTGTTTACGTTTGAACGTATGTTGTTTGAAGGATGGAGGTCTACGTATTGCTTGCTCCCAAGGGTGGTAATACAGCATTTCATCAACCGATAAAATATTGTCGACCCCTGGCTTAATGTATAACCAGCCATATGTCTTGAAATTCGTATCTTTACCCTCTCAAACTTTCTTTTCTCTTGTTTCGTTATTGTCCAACTTGCGGGTCCATAGATAAGTGCTGGGACCGCCATTAGTTTATAAAACTAACTTTGTTTCTCGTCTTGTATTTTTCATGTTTATTTTAAAATCAATATACTTTGGGTGTCCCAAAAATCACGGACAACGCTTAGTATGCAACCCTTTAGCTATCTATGTACTGGGATAAAGGACCTGAGCATAATAACATTCCTGCGCATGTGCTAAGTTCCTCCATACAGTCCTTGGTGCGAGGCCTCTGCGTTAACTATGTAGTATCCAGTACAGTAACGTTTTTAACAGCGGTGCAACACGCACCAGTACACATTTGCGGAAATGGTCGATATGACCTCCAGCACACTTTGATGTAAATGTGTGGAATCACTTCAACGTCGCACATACAAATCGATGGATTGGTAGAGGTGGACCAGTTCCATGGCCAGTACGGTCACCAGATCTGACACCTCGCGACTATTTTCTGTGAAGCTGTATGAAGTACAGTGCATGACACTCCTGTAATGTCAGCGGAAGACCTTATTGCTCGAGTACACGGAGCGATTGAAAATCTTCAAAGACAACCGCACGTAGTGGGTTATGTGCATGATGCTCACCACCGCCTATACAGACTCTGTAATGATGTATGGGGTACACAGTTCAAAGCCCGTTTGTAATGTAGACAGCTCAATGTAGTGTTTATTGACAAAATGTGTACGTACACCTCGATGCGCTACAGCGTCCAAACCGTCCATTTCTGGACAGAAGTTCCTGGTTTTTTTTTTTTTTTTTTTTTTTTTGACATCCTGTATATGTATACCTACACAAGATCAACAGGCTACAATGCCGCCCATAGATAGGACGTATATGCAGTAAAGTTACTGGTTGAGGCAAACTAATTAGTTAAAATGCAGAATAATAACGGCGATTAGTCAACAACAAACACAAACACATGAGCTCATGGTGCGGATAATTAGTGTACCAAACTCATAGGGTTACAAGAAAACACACGTATCACAGTTATAAAAATTACTAACGGAAGGAATTTTTAGAATTTAGTAAGTAAAGTAAAACTTGTGTTTTAGATGCGATTTCATATTGCGTATATCGTAGGCGCTTTTCTGGCGTAATCACGAAGTAGATGGGACTTAAATAGATAGAAGGGCGTCCATTACAAAATCTCTTGGCCTACAGTCTTTTGCGCTTTACACAAATGTTTTACTGTGACTAATTAATCAGCAGACGCATGGCCTAAAACTCTCACTTGGATTGTCCGTATTTTCGATAGCCAGAGATGGATTCGCAGCAAAATGCAGTACTCATTGTATTACGGAAATAGTAATGCTTCAGAAATAATACCTATTTCAATAAAATTACAGATTCTTGTGCTAAGATTTAGAAAAAGGTAATTCTTAATTTTCAACTAGCTCACATCAAATAGCTCATTTGTATCTGTGAAATTAATCAGTCAACTTAGCTGTGTTATGTGTTCTTACAGCCACTCACGCATACTCTCAGAGAAAGAATCAATAGCTCACCGCTTTTACAACAGCTGGCAGCAGATTCGTCAATCGCGGAGATATTGGAAACTGCATCAATACCTACATCGTGAGAACTATGTTCACACTTCCATTTGATTAATGAACTTTGCACTATAGGCATGCTTGGTTTACTGTGTATGCAACCAACGGGTCTGAATATGGCTTCCCTATTGGCATTGAATACAATTATTATTAACTAATTTACAGGAGGGTATGCTAAACGCGAATTACACCCAGCAAGGCAGGCTGTAAATTAATTAATTTACACGAAACATTCTACACTGTAGTGGATTGGTAACGTCAAGGGAATAAAGTTTAAGAGAGACGCTCTGTAGCAGGTATGCAATTTGTGTTACCGGTGATCGGACTTTACGGCAACACAGTGTCAAGAATAGCAGCTTCTTGAACGGTATGCAAATCGAAAAATACGTAAAATAGGAGAATTGAGAAAATGTCTTATACCCTCAATTAGCACTCCTGCTCTACAACACCATGAAAAAGCAAAAGTGACCGAAAAATATGCTTGAGTTCTGGCTCAAAACTATTGAATTTCCCCCACGTACAGTAAGTAGGAGTTATAATGCAATCAACCCAAAATGTCTGAGTCGAGTTTTCACCGGAAATAAAAGTTTTGAGGCCGCTTAAGTCCCAAAAGTTTTAGAAAAAGGCCCCTGTGTGTCTGCCTATGAACAGCATAACTCAAACAACGAAAAGTTGGTGAAAAACCAAAGTTGGTATTTAAGTTTAATATATTTTAAGAGTGCAATACTAAGATTTTCAAGAACATTCCTTCATCTAAACGACATGGAAAATGTTTCGAAAGTTTTAATTTTCTAAAAATTGCTCTAACAATTTTGATTAAAATGCCATATGCTTAAGATATCTTTATGGCAAATAAAATTTATGTTTTAAATTTTTTAGTTGTAGCCTATGTAGTCGTGTTTACTTTTGATGACTTATATAAGTGGTAAATTGTAAGAGATAGACGAAATCTATCTATACAAGAAATGTAGGTCTCATTAAAACACATAAATTACGTCCAAATTCATTTCTTTTGTAGAATGAACCATTTTGGGGATACTTTTTGTTATTTGTGCGAGTTTTGCAATACATAAACTTTTCTGAAAGGTAAGGTCGTTAGTTACCTTTTTACCCAGTGGCCGTGCAAAGAAAACAGTGTCAAAGACTTAATATAACAACCAACTTTAAAAGATTTCACTATGGCTCAAAGCCATATTCCTGTTGCACGTACAAGGAAATAAGCAATAAGATAATTTCTACATACGTTTATATTGATTTACATGAAGTAGATAGAGCAATTTGTAAGAATAGTTTGCGCAAGAGTAAAGAAAGTTATGTGAGTGCAACAAATCAGATTTTTTAAAATTTATAGTTACATTTACATAGCCGCACCATCATATTCATTCGCATAAGACATACTGCAATAAAAACTAATATTTTGACAATTGCTCCATAGCAACAAATAAACTAAAATAAATTTTGTTTTAGGATACAACTACGTATTATCATTTCTAGTCTGCCATATTATTACTCTTAGTTCGCACATGTTCCTCAACAGGTTAGGTAATCGCCGTCTTATTGTAGTAGTCGTTTATGATGGGAAATTGGTGCACATTTTATTTTAATAAAACTGGAGACTTAAGGTACAGGTTTAGCAAATTTTAGGGTTACAGCTTCTGACAACCAAAGTAAAGATCTCCATAACAACTTCTATAAATCTCGTGCGCTTTTGTATTTTACTTTTAAAATAACATCGCACATTTGAAGGGTTTATTTTCAAAATGCACCACTAAATTTACAAATCAAATAACCTGAAAATGATAAAGCTTGGAATGTTGATAGGTTCTCTTAAATATTATAGTCATCTAAAATATTTTTATTCTATTTTATTTAATCGAAGACACGACCTATCGGATACGAGCTTTATTGGTACAGTGTCACAAAAATTCGCATTTGTAGGCTTAAAATAGCTATGGCAGACCATTCAGTCACTTTTATATCGTAACAAGTGAAGCAGTTTTGGCAGTCTTTTAACATAGCAGGACTTGTGTTAAGACAGTGGGCGTTTATATAAGGATTTGACTCGCATTTAAAATACGGCCTGATATTTCTGCATTATTAAAGTATCAAGACTGCCAAAAATGGAGCTATGTCATATTGACTAGTGTGTGGTTAAACTTAGACCACGAAGCCTTATAAGAGACCAGTTGGCTTACTTCATGTTCCATGTTGATTTGTCGTTCGAGCTGGGGAAGTTGATTTCATCTGTCCATTGTTGCAACGATCCAAAATAATTTTTTGACGAATTCAACCCTCCTCCGCTTATAACTGTGATTGCGTATAATCCCAACTATTCCTATTAAAGCATGAAAAACCACTACGAAAAGTTGTGTGGAACATCGATGAGCGTCTAACTTTTCATCCTTCGACAGTCTGTAAGTTTTTGCACACTACCGCGCTGCCAATTTAGCCTCTTTGTAAAAGATACATAGTCTGGGACAACGTAGAACAGTATTTTCAGCTACTAATATCCATTCGGTTATCTGTATGAATATTTTTAGTAATGTCCTCACTTTATACGATTAGTTTAATGCCCTGCTACGAACTTGATTAAAACTTAGTTAGTTCCAAGGAAATAAATTAAATTAATGTTATATAAAGGTTAGGAGAAAGAAGTGTAATAATATATACATACTTTTACATTTATTATGCAAATCTACTACAAAATCATAACCTTCGAATAAAAATCAGCCACAATGTATATTCCACTTTAGGCTAATTTGATGTGACAGCTAGAAATTTCAGTGCATAAATTAGTATAATTAGAATATTGACTTCTGAATCTCTGATGTGACACAAGCGAAAGGTAATGGCGCAGTTTGGTAGCAGAGCGTGGTTACGATTCACGGATCTCTGGCTTATGAATTCAGGGGAGTCAGAAAAACTCAAATAATTTAGGACATTAACGGCGTTAACTGCCAATGGAGAAAGTTTTCCCGGCAAGGAAGCCACATACAACTGGTTTTAATCAAACAAGATACTAAACCAGAATGGTCGGATCAAACGCCACGCTCTTGGTGACCAAAGGGTAAACCGGAAGTGTGACGCAGGCATGCAAGCTCGAGTCAAGCTGATCTCAGAGCTACGGTAAAAAAGAAAAATAAAGAAAAGAAACCAGTGCTCAAACACAATTTAATTACGTACACATCTGCAGTGCATGATAAATGGCAATTAAAGAAATATAGCAGACAATTCATACCGTTGCAAACCGTTTTGATTTTTGTTTTTAAAAATCTGTCTTCTACTTAAGTCTGTGTCTGCTTAAGTAAAACATCCAGGTATATTGCTGATAATAAAATATAACCGCTATTTGTTTTAACACTCTTAACTATTTTCTAGCCCATGACGTTATCAACGAACGCTTTTAAATCCTTTTTAGTCTTTTAATAATTTAGGAATTTATTAGTTGAAGCTATCCCTCAGAAAGTACAAGGCTTTACAGTGGTGTAAGAATCATCATAAACGCTTGAGTAGTTCTTGAGATTGCCTCACGTAGACACATATTTCTCTCATTATATTGGTATAGATACAAAGTTATGGGACTTCCATCTCCTGGGAAAACTGTAAAAAGGTGCGTTTTGACAGACGAAGTACAAAGCTGTGCAAGGAAAATATACTTACCGAATTATTCATGCGTAAGTATAAGAGAATTATGATCCAAATAATTCAAGAAACACCTGAAGAGGAAATTCCAGCGTCTAAGTAATTTATGACGTCTAGCAACCCACCTGTTAACGTTCGAAGTTGTAGTGAAGAACACGACGGCGCTGTGTTTCCTTGCAAATACTGAATTTTTAATATGTTCCATGATGGACGGAGTTACGAAACTTGTACTTTATTTCCAAGCTCTGGCGCATGAAAAAGTCTCTTCTTTACTTGCTCAAAGTTTCTCACTCAAGGATCGTACTTTCTTATGCATGCAATGAAGTTGCACCACCACTCTAGAGGTTTCCTAAGGTTGCGTCATTTTAATAAGCATCCTGCGTTTTGGTTACGGACAGTTTGCTGTAACCTTGTTCCTTTTAGTTCTTGTTCTGGAAGTTCATAATCATGTTGGAAAATTTCATGAAGAGAACACATGTCATACACACCATGGTTCAAATCTACGTGGGCACAAAAGGTGCTGTTCTTCTGGCTAGTATGTGCGGAAAATAAAATAAAAATAAGTATAATAACCCCGGCACCTTATTACTTAAACCAGGAATAACATGCCAGATATTTAACATTTGGTGATTCTACACATTCATACATACAACATACTTCACAGATATATGTATGAAATAAAAATACAAATTAATATTATATATATAACAAATTACAAAATTGAAGGGAAAAAATATTTAAACAAAATTATTATACATAATATAAAGGAAACGAAAGGGGGAAAAGGAAAAATGAAGAAAAAAATACAATAAGATGAAAAGAAAACAAAGATTATAAGATTTCACACATAATCACTCTAAAAAATACAAATACTACACCACAATAACAATTCATTCCACAATAAAATTTATAGCAAAACTGACTTTACATAAATACATAACAATGTATAGGATAAAAAAGTAAAAACAATAAAATTAAAAAAATATATCTTCTCACTACAACAAATTAAGGCAAAATATGACATTTCATACATACCAACATAACTCTCACAAAACTACAACTATTACTGAACAATAAACAAATGCGTAAAATTAAACTAGTTATAAATATTACATGCAACTATTAATTATACTATTAAATATTATTTATTATATAATTTATTATTATATATATGGGGAGCATGTTATAATTATTGTAAGAAGCTGGAATGTGTTCGACGGCCCAGAGAGTGAACCGTGAAACCAGTTCACATATCGAAGTGAGAATGTGAACTAGGGAAAAATTGAACGAGATAATTAAGTGATAATGAAAGCCGAGTGAAAGCTGATGGTTTAAAATATTGGACGCATCCTACAATATTCTGTCACTCTTAGTTAACAAATAATTCTGAATATATACTAATATTATAAGGAGATAAATTTTGTGTTATGTATGTATAATCACTGGACCGATTACAATAATTCTTTGACCATCGAGAAATCCTATTGCTCTTAGAAGTATGGGTCCTAAAATACTCTAATTTCAGTTTATATTTTAATCGAAGTTTAAAATAATTTAGAAAGCCTATTACAGTTAAGCGCACGGATAAGAGTCGATTCATTTGGTTCTTCACCAGCCCTGGGAAAGCCGATCACTTATTGGTTTGAATTCAAGTCTAACACACAAGCTAATTCTAAGAACTAGGATGAGGTCTAAGTGAGCGGCGAAAGGGGAAAGGTTTCCTGGAAACCTCGAATGACACGCTACACGAGTCACCTGCAAACCCTAATGAGCCGTGTCAAAATTCTGGCACTCCATCATTAACCTATCAATACAGCTCGTTTCATTCTCAGGAGCGAAGGAAATAGGGAGAGTAAGAAAAATATTAAGTGCAGTGCAGAGTATTTCCTTGCCAATATAAACCACTGCGGATTATACCTGCAGAAGTCCATATTCACGACTGTGTGAACATAATGGAATATATAAAACGTACTTGAGAAGAAGGACTTAAGAATTTGCTGAGATTGTCATGGGGTACAAAATAGTTATTACTGCATAGAATTGTATTTGAAGTGTACGATGTGCTGTAACAAAATCCATATATTTCTAGTTAGGAGATTTTGTTTAGCTTTTCTGGTTTTCCAACAAAGACGGTTCAACCATGGCTTATTGTTATTATTATTATTATTATTATTATTATTATTATTATTATTATTATTATTATTATTATTATTATTATTATTATTATTATTATTATTATTATTATTATTATTATTATTATTATTATTATTATTATTATTATTATTATTATTGTTATTGTTGTTGTTATTATTATTATTAATTATGATAATATTTTTCCTTTTTCTTCTGTGCAAAATTCTGTGTCACTTAAAAGTCAGTGTTCATTAAATACAGACAAGGAATTAATTTTATTTTTGCATTTTTTATTTATAAAACTAGGTACGTGGAAGAAGCTTTTAGTACAATTTGAAATAAACAAACCGCAGTTCTAATATACTCACACAAACCATAGGTGCATTATTGTGCAGATATGTTTGTTATTCACATGGCACTATGGCCATTTCCATAGCCCTGTTGTAGCACTACTGCCTGCGGTGCACGGAGAATGACCTACCTGTTTACCCCTTTGGGAGCTCGGTTCCGAGTGTGCTGAACTCCATGGGGAGCATGCGACGAGCCACTCAATGCTAAAGGAGCTAATGTGCTGCAACCACATGGCTTCCTCTACTCGCTCATACAAATATTTGCGAGGTAATTTATCCAATCTACTTCTTTAAATCAATGTGCAATTTAATTACACATTTCTTAGTAGGTATAAAAAGGTGTGATAGGTAAAATTATAGTCAGATTTTTAAAAAGCGTGTCTTTATGTGATTGTTTTCCAATTCCATGCTCTTTGTTTGCTCAACTCCAATTGCAATTTTCCACTTGAGAAAAGCATAAGCCTTAAAAATTCAAATGAATAATAAGGTATATAAATGACATTATTAAAGCCACAACAACTTGTATTTGAAACATACGATATGCTTTAACGAAATCCACATTTATGTTTAGTAAGACTTTGTGTATCTTTTGTGATTTACCCACAGTAGTAATTCAATCCAAGCATCAAGGAAGTGAAATGTGGAGCTCTGGTTCTTGGCCATGATACGAGGCCGGTGCGAATTTAATGCCCCGGTATAGGACTTAGGATCGTCAGGAAAATGAGGAGCTGCAGTAGGTAGTGATCCTGGGCAAGAAAGCCAATATTCCGGCAGGGAGGATGCGTAATGCTGGTCCCATTACCGCCCAGTATCGTTTGGAAGATCGCTCACCTGTACTGCGATACATGGGCATCAGGTCATGATTAGGCTTGGCACCTGTAGCTTCAATTACTTTATTTTAATTCATAATAAAGAGACAAACTATTACAAAAAATTGTTATTCTAATTTAATAATCCCAAACACACGTATTTGTAATAAAATATAAAATAAAAAAAAGATATCTGTGTAAAGCGTAGTTTAAGCAGGAAAATTTTCTTGAAAATCTGAGTGTCGTACTTCATAAGATATGGAACCTAAATAACAAGTTTGATATTTAGCCGGATTTTTGTTTTATTATTATTATTATTATTATTATTATTATTATTATTATTATTATTATTATTATTATTATTATTATTATTATTAATTATTATTATTATTATTATTATTATTATTATTATTATTATTATTATTATTATTATTATTATTATTATTATTATTATTATTATTATTATTATTATTATTATTATTATTATTATTATTATTATTATTATTATTATTATTATTATTATTATTATTATTATTATTATTATTATTATTATTATTATTATTATTATTATTATTATTATTATTATTTTATATATATACACACACACACATCCGTAAACCGCGCACGCTCAAAACGCGTACTACTTGGCAAAGCCATGAGGTGTATCGGGAAGAATGTGAAATTACCCAGCTGTTTACGCAAGCTTATCGCACATACACGGCGAGAAAGTGTGTGTACCTCTGTTCAGATGCAATCATGCTGCCCATATATGAGCAGGCGTGAGAGATCATCTATTTGTGTTTTATCACTGACTATACTTCTAGTTGCTATTCTAGTTGTTGTTCTAATAAACAAGATAAGAAGTGATCGCAGCTATTATGGTAGAATACTAATCCTCTACTTATTAAAAATAAATAGAAGAAAAAGCACAAATGAAAAAGGGGCGATTTGATCAGATGTCACCTCCACTAAGGCCCTCTATTCTGCCAGGAGCTTAACCCCACTTTTATTATTTTTTCTGCACATACTTACAATTTCAGCCTGATGGTAAGAGTGGTATACTTAGTATCCTTAAGCAATAAAGCAGTGCTGTCCAACATTCGTATGTACTCGGGCACATCTAACTCATGAACGGCAGGCTAGTTTAGCATGGCTACCAAGTTGTGAGAAGGGCAAGATAATTTCGAGGTTGTTACCTACAGAGAGTGAAGTGTTGTGTAATTCCAAAAATAATAAGGAACAGGTGAACCACGTGGTATGTGTCGAATTTCACAGTGATTGGTCAAGTGGTGCGTGTGTTACGTAAAATACAAGTGAATAATAAAAACCATGTTAATGTTATGGATATTTACAAACCTTCTACATGAAATATATATTTGCCGAATTTCACGGTGATGGGTCAATTTGGCTTATGTATTACGTAAAAGAAGAAGTGAGTAGAGAAAACCATGTGATTCTTATATTGTACAATAAAGTGGATAGTATATAAACCTTCTCCATGAACAAATACATGCACATGCCGAATTTCACGGTGATCGGTTAAGTGGTTTATATGAAAAAGTGAGTAGAGAAAACCGTGTGAATGTTATATTGTATAGTAAAATGGATAGCATATAAATCTTCTCCATGAAAAAATACATATATGTGCCGAGTTTCAGGATGGACAAACATACAAAGTGGCAATTCCCATACAGAATCAACAATTTTGATGTTTTCGATTTTTGGGCTGTTTCTTTTGAGCTTTTTCCTGATGTTCTCTTTTTCTAAGCCATTCCAGTATTAAGACAAAGAAACCAAAAGAGAAATTACTCAAATCGGTTGATTTATTTTAAATTTTCTGGCTATAGCTTATGTAGTCCAGTTTATCTTGATGACCTTTGCATAACTGGTAAAGCGTAAGACATAGACCAAATTTTAGTACACAAAAATATAGATCTAGTTAAAGCACAGATGTTCTGTAGAACTGATTGTATTTCTAGTTATTTAATTTATTCTATTTATTTATTTATTTATTTTTATTTTATTTATTTATTTATTTATTTTTTGTGTGAAGTAAACCATTTCGGAGATATTCCTGGTTATTTCTGTGAGTTTTGCAATACTTAAACTTTTCTCAAATGAAAGGATGTTATTCATTTTTTTATCCCAGCCGTGCAACGAGAACAGAATTCAAAGGCTTCATATAACGACCAGCAAGTGCAACGATCCGTTGCACTTAAACAAGAAAATAAGCAAATTGTATTCCCCTATTCCCCTTATACCTATAAGAAAATTAACAAATGCAAATGTTTATGATCACTAACATGATGAACATAATGTAATAAGAGTTTGTAAGACAAGTTAGTAGAAGAGTAGAGAAAGCTATGTGAGTGTAACACAATAGGTCTTTTTTTTTTTTAATGTTAATGTTATTATTCTAAACCGATGTCATTAATTTTTACCCTCGTGATCATGCAAAGAGCATAAAATTTCAAAGCCGTCACATAACTTCAGGCTTGTTAACAATCCGGCCTGTATCTCTAAATGTGAATTGAAAGTTTATCTGGATTAGTAAAAATTAGATCGGATAATAGCCTTTCGTAAGAGTAATTTATAGAAGAGTGAGTTTAGAAATGTCATGTGTTTGCAGCACACCGCACGTTTGGAGGCAGCAAGGTTTATTCTGTGGCCTTTAACTATTCTGCAGCAGGACTTCTTGTTCAAAGAGCAGAGCAAATAAAGTTGAAAAACAAACAGTACATTTGCAATGTAGAACTTCCAACACATCTGCCAATTTGATCTCTGCACATTTGGCATGGAATTTACGTCCCTTTCTTAGGTTAATGTAGAAATTCAAGGCAATGTAATCAACTTTCATTGAATTACTTCCAAAAACTTTGTGTCCTTACTATCCAGGCCATTGAAGCAATGCGTTTGTTTACCAACGGACTTCTCATTAAAGCCATTTACCATAAATATTTTCTCAGACATTCTGCTTTGGAAAACAATGAACTGATATTTTCATTTGCTAGACACTGAAACTCAGGTAGTTTGTTTTATAGCACCTAGAGTAGACCTGAAAGTTGCACCATCTTAAGAAAAGTGCTTCTATCGCAGGAGTGATCAACAGGCGAGCACACGCTCGCTTCCCCAACACTTATTTTCCCCTGCACTGACCAAGGCAAGGAGAGCCAGACGGATGGTGCGGAGTATCGTAGTACATACAATTGAATAGGAGTACGGATATTTTTGTTTTCGAGTTGAAGATGATAAAGTTAAGTCCTTGATTTGTAAGATTGGTAGTTGCGATTTATAACCTTTCCCTTGCTTACGTTCTGTGTTCACGATAAACGTTATTGCTCTGCAAAAATACGAAGAACCTTTGAAGCAATTGTAGGGCACATTCTCTTCACAATTTGAAGATCTAAAAGCATTTGAAACCAAAATCATATTATTTTGCACTTTTGAAGTCTCCATATAGTGAGGCTTCACACGAGCACAATATGAAACTACTTGCATTGCAGAATTCCACAACATTCCAATATTCTGAGAAAGAAGGGTGGGAATTATTTAGGTCTGCCCTGCTGTGAGTATCCGAGATTTCATTTGTTTGCATCTAGTTTAATGACAGTCATATCTGTGAACAGACATTTCCAAAAGTGAACTATCACAGCTAGATAAGCGAACACCACCTTGCTTATATTTTGAGACTGTGCACTTCATATTTTGCACCAAATATTGTAGACCTTCTGATACGTAAATCGTGCCAAACAAGTAATCCTCAGAAACATTGTGAGTTAATCAGGATTAGAATATAAATGTGTACGTCTTTGACTTCCTGTACATAAGAATGTGATGCCACTGAAACTCAGAAACCAGGGATAGCTGTCATTCTGTCCCAGCGGTGGTAAGAGGTGATTTCGACCTCCCCTAACTTGTCTCGGTTGGGCACCGCTGTTTTATCTCTTTAAACAAGATTTAGCTTTCTTCTCTAGAGTTTGTGAACTGAAAGGCTGTTGGCTACAAATAGGTGTGCTTTTGGTTAAATTGTACTTCAGATTATAGTTTTGTCTACTTAATTACTGTTAAATAAACCAATTTAGCGATTAATATATTTTCTTTATTTAATAATTTTGATCACACTCCAAATTCATACATTTAATTTTAATAATGCATTATGTTTCCAGTTTTATTTATACGTTTAAATAATATTTACCTAAAACAGCAAATTTTTAGATAGTGTGTGTGTGTCATTGTCATAAGTGCATGACTAATAGACTCTGCAGCTAATGTATTGGAATGTAAATACCGCCTTAGGTTTAATTTAGCGTGAAGTTGTTAGCAAACATTTAAATATGCTGTTTACGTGCACGGGAAGAACTTGTCTAACGAAACACAAGATGATTTTACATTTTAGGTCTAATAAGTGGCCGATGGCCACTTCGTCCTGTACTTTGCAGTTTAACTTTTCGACATGTTGACTTCCAACACTCAAACAGGCAGCATATCTCAGAAACGTGTTGTCAACAAAGCTCAGCAGTAGGAATATTGATGATTTCTTGCATCGTGTTATCACTAAGGTGATTCATCAATCTTTCAGACTCAGTTTAACCCTTTCCAACCTTGTCCTACACACGGCTATTGTATAGAAGAACAATTAATTCCTATTGATTGACCATACAGTTGATTAAACTAAGAATCCCGGGATTTAAGTGCTTACAGCAGAGTACGTTGCCACATATTTGAGATCTCCTTGTGTGGTTTACCAGGAACAATGCGAGTGAATTAGAGAATTTAATGTGGTGTTGGTACGTTGCCATGGTAGCTCACTGGTTAGAGCGGCCACGTGGAGATTCAAATCTCGGTTATACCATTGAATTTTTCAGTTCGATTCTACCGTTCACAACCATTATATTTATAAAAGTTGAAGGCGATAGATAATTGGGATTGATTCCAGTTAAAACATTTCTCTCCCAGGTTAGTCACGATGTATGAGTAATAGTAATCTAACTAAAGCTACGAATCGGTTTGAAACTGCGGATGAATTTTTCTGGGAGAAAAGTTATCTAGACAAGCAAAAAGTAATACGTTTCATTCATTAAATCTACAGAAAAAAATCTGATGTGTTGCAGTCACACAACTTTCTCTACTCTTGTGCTAACCATTCTTATAAACTCCTATTCTTATATCTTCTTCGTGTCAGTTAAGATAAAAATTTGCAGAAATTTTCGTATTGCTTATTTCCTTGTAGGTGCAAAGGGAATGTGACAATACATTACACTTTGAAAGATAATCTAATGTTTTAAAGCTTTCAGATTTCATTCTCTTGGCACGGTTAACATAAAAAAATTAATATGTACAAATATGTGCCAAACCTGTATAGCAATGGACTGAAAGTAACTGCAAGTAAAGCTCCATCGTGGTTTATCTCATGGAAAGAAGATGCTGATGCTTTTAGTATTTCGTTATTGAGCAAGATATCTCCGCGGTAACGTGTGGGACACGCATTCGGGAAGTCTTGTGTTGAGTTCCTGTGGCCGACTTTCCTGAACCATGGGTGTTTCTTTTCGAGGGTTTTGCCGGATCATCAAGCGAATGCTGGGATGGATAATTACATCCGCCGAATTTCCCGTCCCTCCAGTTTATTTCATCTTCCTTTCAATCCGGTCTTTCAGGGTCGGAAGTGTTGGCGATGGAGGGGTTAGCGCTGCCTTGTGGAGTATTTGCGCACTGGAACTGCTGTTCTCGACGGATGGGGGCCTTGTAGTTGCCAGGTCAGGGGGATCTCTGTCGAAACCTATGCAGCTGATAGTGTTTGGCGAACCCCAGCGCCTAGGTGAGGAATCTCCAGCACACCTTAGGGACTCACACGTCGGTTCGCTGCTGGCTCCAGTTCCCTCCCGTCATTCCATTCCTTCCTCTCAGGGGTCTGACATACTATAGCCTGTATAGGTTCAGTGTGGAATACCCTCCGTACATACTCTACCTCTAGTACTTTGTTATTTTTATATATTTTTGGTATCTCATCATCTGCAGTCCACAGCAATCATTGGTCAGCCAAAACTCTTTTTATTGGTTTGAAATGAAGTCCAACACGCTCGCATTAGCCGATGAACAAACCTCAGGCCTAATGAGCGGCAAAAATGGAGAAGTAGTAACCATTTCAGCGCTGAAAGGTGTGTTTCGTCACGACTAGTCATACCAGTACCTGCTTGATTACAATTGGTATTGGTGTGATGTCAGAAGTGTGGCACTCAAACGTTAACCTATGAACATACGTTATCTTCAGGCCCAGTAATGAAAGCTTGACGGGGAAAGCAAGCAACGCAATCTTTAAGGGAGTGCTTGAGCCAAATATGGGATGGGGTTGGGACTGCTAGAGAGGTTTAGTATTTCCTTACCAAAATAAACTACTGCACATTTTCTCGGTATTATACTTTGCATTCGACAGTTAATCATCATCATTATCATTATCATTATCATTATCATTATCATTATCATTATCATTATCATTATCATTATCATTATCATTATCATTATTATCATTATTATCATTATTATCATTATTATCATTATTATCATTATTATCATTATTATTATTATTATTATTATTATTATTATTATTATTTATTATTATTATTATCATCATTATCATTATCATTATTATTATCATCATCATCATCATCATCCATCCCTAGCTTCGTAGTTTAGATCCAATTGGCCCCTTCTCACTCCAAACAAATTATAAAACTGCTTGCTCCAACGATTTTCTAGTTATTCTCTATTCGTTTTCCCTCTACTTGGATTGTGATGGAATGGGATACATAACAATCTAGTTTCGTTCATTTTGAAATCATGACTTAGGTATTCCTCTTGTTCCTTCGAGTTTCCTTAATTCGGTTAAGTTCTAATAGTATTACTTCATTAAAATTCTGTCCATGAGTTTTTCACTTGCAACTGAACCTAAAAATTTCATTTCAGCAATCTCAGTTCCTTGTTCTAGTTTATTTGCTGAGGTCTAACATTCAAATATGTGAAGCAGATTGGAAGTACCGATATGCTCTAAATTTTTACTACTGACTGCTTGTTTTACAAAGCTGGGTACTTTTTCAAGTGCCACACAAAAAACTAACACTATTGTTCATTCTGATTGTTTGAAGGTGCTCACTCGACTGTATGTGTATAAATTTTTCCTCTTGGGAATAAAATATGTCGTTATATTTTAGAAAATCGTGGCTCTGATTGGTTACTATTTAACAAAAGTTTACACGTGTCTGAGCATGGATAACCTAGCTGCCTGAAATAGTAAGGGCAATACAACTAGAATCATTCCATAATTATTCGATGAATAATTTTGCAGCGAAACCAACGAATTATACATAAAAAATTGGCTAAAGCCTAGATCTATTTATACAATAGCTCGGCGAGGTACAACATGCTGGAATTATATTCCAGAGTGCAAACCCTAAGAAATCTGTAAAGTGGATTTTATTGATGTGGGGAATTATCGTGCTCTATACTTCCACTGTAAAGCTCTATTCTGTTTTATAGCTCTATGCCGGGAATCAACACTGGCAGATGAAAGCTAAAATCCATTCGGTTTATGATTCCATTGTTCTGTAGTATAGAACCAAATGCCTCCGTTTTAAGTATTATCCAAGGCTCAGCAGACTTAATAACACATAAGGGCAAACACTTGAAAGCTTATAAGCTCGTATTTCACACAGCGGATAGTTTAGACAGTAATTAATTTGTTAATCTGCGTGTTTAACACTACATATTGGTACAGGAATTATTTTAGATTATTTACAAACCAAACCATCTAATTCGAGAAATAGTTATAATTCTGTCTCATTTTTAAAAAGCCACCCCTTTCTGATCTTCAGTGTATTATGTTAATAGTTAACTGAATAATATCCAAAGTTAGCATCTTGGAAATTTATGTTCTATAGATAACTTTCAGATCTATACATAAGTGATCGTTAGGGCTATTAACTGACCTCAACTTTGTATTTAATTAATTTACAGAACACTTTTTTTATTCAGGACTTGTTTCGTTTATAAAATAAACGCGTGTAATATGTGAACCGAAAGAATGTTTTTGATTTTATTTATGTACTTTAAGACTTATTAACAAAATATTATGTAACAATCTCTCATGAGGTTAATTAATTCTAATATACTGACCAAAACACACTTAGCAATTTTTTCTACACGTAATCAAGTTCAACATCAGTTTTTGTCTATGTCATAATTTTCCAATAGAAATACTGATACTCATCTGGAATGTATTGTAATGTTTTTCCATGTGATATTTTCTTATTGTTGATTGAGAATCCTGAATATTTCGAACCCATCTTCTTATTTATTCTTAGAGAATCACCTTCAGAACTAACCACAATAAGTAACACAAAAGTAGTTAATAACGTTGGAAAATTCACTGAACTATCAGTTGACAAAAGGAATCAAGTTAATAAATAAGCGTACTACTCACACACATTACTCGATCTATACATTAAACAAGTAATGAATCCAGTAACTCTTTGTAATTAATCAGTATAAATGCAGTGCTGGACTTATTTCTCTTTTAAAATCAAACGAATCCTTAATCGGCTGTAGAAGTCATGCTTTATACAGGACAAGCTTCTGTTTTACACTAATTGATAGCCTGATGATAAAATATATAAAACAACTCATTTTTGCAAAAAAAAAAGTGGAATTCTTTCCTTTTTCAAATCACCGATACAATTATTGTTCAGGTAAAATAAACTAAAAAGCAATATATAAATAAATTAAAAACAAATAAGTAAGGAGCTGAATTTGCAAAAGTAGTACTACAAACAATAAACCAAACATTCAAATACTAGTGTCAACCATTAAACTTAGCTGGTAACCAGCTATTGACCGCCTCTGCCTGCGCAGGCTGCCTCTGGCGGAGGACCCCGGTTCGATCCCCAGTACTGGCCTGGGGATTTTCCCCTCTGGGAGGACGGGTTCGGGGTGCACTCAACCTCGTGATGACCACAGACTCCATACGGATCACCCGGAACCAAAA
The DNA here is from genome assembly GCA_030765045.1 of Tenodera sinensis. Taxonomy (NCBI): domain Eukaryota; kingdom Metazoa; phylum Arthropoda; class Insecta; order Mantodea; family Mantidae; genus Tenodera; species Tenodera sinensis. The sequence goes on along the minus strand of CM060961.1, from coordinate 128,374,449 downwards.
TGGAGATAATATACCTAGATCCTATCTACTTCTTGGAGTGCCTGACAAGGAGATTACGGATCACTGATGGAATCTACCTGGCGACCGTGATATCCAGCGTAGGCAGGTATCAACACTTGGGTGAACCCATCGACAAGTTTAAAAAAATAGAAAAAAGAACCTTTTACCAGTACTAAATTTTTAACAAAATAGATCAACTTTCCTAATATTTATATTTTCACAAAAAAAAAAAAAAAAAAAAAAAATCCAGGCTTCTGCTTGTTAGAGATTAGAAAAGAACATCAAGTCAACTTAATGCTTTCCTTATGAATAATAATAGTACATATCATAGATTGTCACCACACGCCACTGCTGTACGTTTAGGTTCATTGTGCATGCTTCACTTTACAGCAGGATAACGGAAGAATACTTTTCGTGCCTTCCATGGTCCACAGAAAACCAAATGTTTTAAAACTGCGTTTAACACTGTCCGTGACACAAAATTTATCGTGCAAATTAAAATCGATTTTCGCACATAACCGAATGTGATAACATGAGCTCACTGGGAGGTCGAAAAGGGAGGAAACGATAAAAGGATGAAGGGTGATGAAAATAAAATAGAGGAGACAACGAAATTTGGTGGTCGAGTCTTTACCTCGACGAATGTAAATTTAATGTTAGGTCTACTAAAGGAGTAACATACAATTCACATGGTGTAGCGACTGACCCGTGCTGGGGTAAATGAACCATCACACGTGGAATGCTTTTGCATATTACTCACGAGCTGGAGCTAAAGATTAAAGGAGATCACTGCATGAAACAAGCGAGCTGCAGGGAAATAGATAGCACTATAGCATTAGTTGAGTAAGGAGAATGGTGCAGTAAGAATGCCTCATTATTGTAAATAGTCTTGGTAAGTTCCCATTTATGAAGATAAAACTTTGATTAAAAAAGCAACAGTGAAGTGTGGTAAAAATGTGAATACCTCCGGCTTTTTGATTTGTTGAAACGTTATTACACTGTGACAAAACTATAATTAGAGAAACTCCACTTCTGGCACCAGTATGACAGATCAACAACAAAGTCCAATTACTTCTTCTGTCACTTTATTTGTCTTCTAAAACCGAAGGACAAAACACAATTCTCTTCTACCGCCGTTAACACAATATACAGTTCCTCCTGATTTTACAACTTACAGCTGTTCAGTATTCTTGTAGCCTTGACACATACTTTCCTGTCTTTCACTTCTGTCTCGATCTCACAACGGTTTGATGACCCAGTCACTCAACCCACTAAAAGTGCTTCACTTCAGGACTACGACGTGACGTTGAATGCCCTAAAATGTCTCTGTCGACATATACAGGTCTCTCACGTCGACGACTGTACGCGCGCGCACGCACACACACACACGCACACACACACATACACACACACACACACACACACACACACACACACACACACACACACACACACACACTGCTAACAGCTGTCTCGTTCAACACTCACGATTCCATCACATACACTGGTACTCTCCCCTTTGTTTCACAAGCTGACCTCTCGATGACCTGCAAGCTTTTTATAGGCAAGAATGACGTAGTACGGATCTTTCTGGAAATCCGCCTTTTTGTCGAAGTTTTTACAAACAACCCAGCAGTTGGAAGCATCGCGAACGTTCCGAAAACCCCTTTATCCTGCCGCGCTGATTGCTATCAGTTACGTAATCACAGGCAGTGCTGTGAGGTATCTTGACTTTAGGTCTTTTGATGTGCGGCGTCACAATGTTTAACACTTGCACATTCAAATGAATCTTTAAGGTAAACAGTTTTAAAGTTTCAAATAACTATTTGGTCGTGTACAATTTAAGTAAAGCACTTCATTCAACTTAAATCAATTTTCTCACATTTTCAGCATTCTTCTTCTGTTCAAAATCCTCCTTGGACCACAGTATGTAACTTACTAGCTTTAAACTTCGAGGAGAGTTTCAAGAATGATGGATTTAAAAATTGTTGTACTGGATAAATATATAAAATAATTCGGTTAAAAGCAACCCTGTCATACTTTGCATTGAAAAAGTTGAGCAATTCAACAAATCTTTTCATTTAACTAATTGCAACAAAGAAATGCCTGCACAAAAATGTTCTTATGTTTCTGTATCAGATTCAAGTTAAAATCTTAGGAGGCATATAAAAAAGAAAGTAACATTTCATATTTCAAAAAGGTTTAACAATTAATATACAAATTAATATCTTAGCAACGTGTTAACATGGGTCTTTAAACGTTTTATTTTTGAGTATACTTTAAAAATTCAAAACAATCCGAAGAAGGTTGTAGACATTTGTATTTTCAGAGACGCATTGCATTAACACTGCTTTCGTAATTAATCTTAGACATGTGCCTCCAACCTATCGAAGTAATTACACTTGATGTCTATGTTCCTGTTAATGCTTTGTCATGATCATTCACTTACAAATCAATCTACCTTGAAATGGTGAGAGTCTGACATATTTCTCTCTTTGTAGTTACATATTTCCCTAGTATGATTAACTACATATATGTTTAAAAGAAGAAAGAAAAGCATCTGCTACATTCCTTTGGATTTTTACGACACTCGAAGTAAAGGAGATATGCTCTCAGGAAATAAATGGACAGGGTTAAAATAGATTTAACCTAAGGATACTACATTTTGGGTATTTGCTGAAAAGTAAATAAGAAAGAAAACCACAACGGTGACTAGTATTAACACAAATCACATTTCTTAACAAAATGATATTTTCTCATCAGTTTTAGTAAGTAGGGGAAGTATGTATTCGACTCAAAATTTCGATAGTGAGATTTCATCGGAAATATGCGTGTTGAGATTAAAAAATTAACATTTTTAGAAAATGATCCGAGTGTGTGCATCTGGTGTGTGCGTGTATATATACAAGAGTTTGTGTACGTGTCTGTGAATAGCATAATTTAAATACGAAATGTGTGTTAGAAACCAAAATTAATATTTAAGTTTAATATGTTTCAAGGTGTGACACGAAGATTTTTATAAACGTTCCTCCACCCTAAACTACACTTCAAATGGAAGATTTCTGTAAATGTTCTATTTTCTCAAAAATGGCTCAATGACTTTGATTAAAGTGTCGTATGTTTAAGATATTTTTATGGCAAATAAAACGTATATTTCAAATTTTCTTACAATAGCTCATGTAGTTCTGTTTACTCTTAATAACTTTTGCATAACTTGTAGGATATGTAGGTCTTGTTAAAGCACACAAGCTATGTCCAAATGCATATTTTGTGGAGTGAACCATTTAGGAGATATTGCTTGTTATTTGTATGAGTTTTGAAATCCACTAAGTTTTCTCATATGGAAGCTCGTTATTCACTTTATTATCCCTTGGCCGTGTAAAGAGAATGGAATTTCAAAGCCTTCATATAGCGACCAGCTTTAAAAGATTTGATTGACGTCAAAGCCTACTGTATTCCCCTTGTATCTACAATAAACTTAGTAATACGATAATTTCTGTAAATGTTTATCTCGACTAACACGAAGATGATAGAAGAATAAGTGTTTGTAAGAATAGTTAGTACAGGAGTAGGGAATGTCATGTGAGTGCAACACATCAGATTTTAGTAATAATATAAATAATGTGTTCTCGGCTGCTATTTGGCAGAACAAGGGATAGTTTTCAAAGTCGGGTCTCCTGAGCTCTGCTCATCAAAAACTTACCTGAGAACGCATTTGTAGTCGCTGGATCAATTTCTAATAACTATCATAGATGGCGACAGGCTCTGATGCGAGTCAATTTAGATTTTATTTCGTCACAAGTTTGCCCATCCAAAAGTAAAAAAAGAATCACTGAACGATACAGCGATACAGCGAATGGCTGACTGAAATTCCTGTCAAATCCCACATAACCTATATCTCAGTACCAAATTTCTTCTGGCAACGTGTAAAAATGACAGGACACGATGGTAAGTTGTCTTAGCAACATCATCCTTGTTGAACCGTCCTCATAATCTGACTAACCGATCGTCTCTTGATATGATAGCTTTTACCACACTTGATATTACTAGAAAGGGTGTGATGGTTACATTCACAGATCTTCCTCTATCTAGTCTGTATTACTAAACCTTATTATTCTAACTACTCCATGATAATCAGATAAACATTTGTAGAAATGGTTTATATTTCCTTGTACTTAAAATGGTAATTAGAGAAAACAGTAGGCTTAAGCGATAATCAAGTCTTTCAGGAACTGGTGGCTAACTGAAATTCGTTCTCTTTGCATGACCAAGAGCAAAGAAACGAATAACCGCTTCCAATTTGACAGAATATGAGCATTAAAAATTTCAAACCAATAGCAAGGAAAATTTCTGAAATGGTTAACTCCAAACAAGGTGTAATTGATATTTATTGCATGATTAAACGAGGTCTACATTTTCTTGTGTGGTAAGTGTCTTTACGATTTACTATCTATATAAGCAAACTGATAATTAAGAGCACTTCAGAGAGTATTTTCACGATATGCATTTCATTTGCCATGAAAACATCTATAACATAAGTTGTAATCAAAACCAGCTGAACTGTTTTAATAGCATTAAATGTACGAAGCGTTTTCGATGTAAGGGGTAATTTGAGGTAGGACAATTTTCTTGAAGATCATAGTGTCATATCGTAGAAGTTGCCGAATTTAAATACTAGGTTTGGTGTACGAAAGGCTTTTGTTTTTCAGTTTTGCTGTTCACTTTTCCCAAAGAATGCTTTTGTTTTGGAGTGCAAAAACCAGTGAAATCTTGATATTCATTTTAGGACTGAAATGCTTTTATTTTACTGTTTAATGACTGTCAATTGCCGAAGTCACATCAGCGTTGCCGGTGTGCTAGAATTTCGTCCTGCTCTTTTAGAGCAAATCTAGTGACTTGGAGCTGCATTTTTTAAGGACACTTAAAAAGCAAAAATAGAACTTTAATTTCCCATACCGACATGAAACACACCACTGTAGTTTGAGGAATGAATGTGCCTCTTTAAATTCAAAGCATCAAACCCCAAACTCCACACTCGATTACGTTTCTATTTGATCCATACAGGTATTCAAATTTACGTTTAAACATCAAATTCAATTTTATTATGTAGCATACAGGTACGATAAATTACATCGTGTTGCCACCGCACTGGAACGCCTAAACTTATACCTCAACGTTTTCTCACTGAAGCCGAGGATGAAATAGCCAATCACGGTCGAGGAATGCCATCGTTCCTATATTGAAGAGAAACTACGCATTGGGGAGGGGTTACCTGCAGCGTCCAGATTCCATTTTCCAGTGACTGGCTTCTAACTCCATAAACTTTTATATGCGGTTTGTTTCCCCCATATCTCTCTGTATGAGGAATTACTTTTTCTACCGCCGCCTTTGTGGGCCCAATCTGTGACCGAAGGCGCAACCTTTGAGAGTAACATTCAACATTGGCATCATAGTGAAAAAATGTGTCATTTTATGACACAAATGTTAGAATAAAAGCTTCAACTATAAATATATAGTGCTTATATTCTTAAAGAAAGTTCAAGATAGTCAACTCATTTGTAATATATGTTCTAAAACTCTTTCATTCTCTCTGTGAAGTGATTCAGTAATTCTTTCTCTCTTCTCTTTGTATTCCTTGTTTATTGTTTGCTGCTACTGCGTTGATTTACATTTACACCCTACCTGAATATTCGAAATATATTTATATATCTAACATATTTACATTTTACAACTTTTACGTTATATAATAGATTTTGGGAAACATAGTATAATATAAATTCCATTTATTCTCCAGGATTAGTGTAATTAGCCTATTATCCTTTGTGTATTTGATTTCTATAATTTTTTTCCAATGCTAAAATCTCTACGTTTGCAGTGTCAGAAATTTAACTCTGCTATGGCTACCTTTCCTTTATGCCAGTAAACCAATGAAAAACAATTTTAATTTTTTAGGTAAATTCAACACAAAAGTTAATCCGCATATTATATTATATAATCAAGAAGGGATTTAAGCGTGTTTCCAAAATATTTCTTAGTTTTCAAATCATTAGAAGGGAAAAGTTTGTATTTTAGTCTTATCCTAAGCTTTTCATATATATAGAATATATATATATTTAGAAATATTAATTGACTACACGTACACATTATTTTGAGTAGAGTGCACGATCTTTTATATAATTTAATGTATATATTTTAATTCCACTTAATAACACAATTGATCATATAGACATATTGGTCTAGGAATCTGTGAAAAGCAATTTAAATTATATAAAACTAATAAAACAAACTTAAATCTTTTAGCTGTTATAACGCACACAAAGAAGTTCAGAGAAACTGAATGAAAACTCCCTTGCGTGGATCATTTGAGATGAGCGGAACCGTGGAAGGAAACAGCTGAAAAAGCATACCATTTGAAAAGGAAGAAGCAGCTGCTTTTGCAGAATGGGCATTTGCGCATTCCTATGTGTACGGCCTAGAGCAGGCCTGTTGAACATTACTCCGAAAGTGTGAAGACAGGAGTCCCTCCCACCCCCTCCCTCCTTAATTGCAGCAGCACGAGTTAGGTAGAGCGTTTAGAATTTATGCTTTCTCATAAAAAATCTGAAGTGTTGCACTCACATGACTTTCTCTACTCTTCTCTACTATTCATAGAAACACTTGTTCCTCTATCTACTTCATGTTAATCGAGATAAGCATTTGCTAATTTTCTTGTAGGCAAAGGGGAGCATAAGAACACAGTAGGCTTTGAGTGATAGTCAAATATTTTAAATCTGGTCGCTATATGAAGCGTTTGCAATTGCATTCTCTTTGAACGGGCAAGAGATAAAAAAGTTAATAACGATCTTCTGTGTGAGAAAAGTATAAGTATTGCAAAACTCACACACTTACTTGTTAGTAATATTCCCAAAATGGTTTACCCCGTAGAAAGTGCATTTGGACATAAATTGTGTTTTAACGAGATATACTTTTTCTCTCACGGTTCATCAGTTATGAAAAAGTCATCAAGAGTAAACAGGACTACATAGGCTCTAGCCAGAAAATTAAAAATATACGTTTCATTTGATATAAACTTATCTTAAATCTATGGCTCTTTAATCAAAATCGTTATAGCCATTTTCGTGAAAATCAGAGTTTTTCGTGTAGTTTAGGGTGGAGGAATTTTATTTAAAATCTTCGAGTTACATTTTTGAAAGATATTAAACTTACATACCAAATTTGGCTTTCAGCTGACTTTTCATTTTGGAGTCATGACATGGATAGATATACACACACAAGCGCGCGCGCGCAAGGATCTTTTTTGGGTTCAGGGGACCTCAGAACACATTTCTGGCAAAATGTAGACCTCGAACTTTGGGCTAGAATATAAAGCATCCCCTACTTACTACAAGTAGTAGAGGAAGTAAAACATACAACAGTTTTGCTTGTGACTGTGCCTTTATACGTCTTTACGAATGTGTTGTTATTCCAAATGCATTTTAGGAAACGTGAAAGTTGTGCTTAAAGAGTCGGTCAATCACTATCAAATGTAGGCGCCATTAGGTAGCCTGTCATACTCCTAAATTAACTATTTCATATATATCGCTTATTTTTGATCGTTTATCAACGCTAATAAATTGTATTTTCATGCATTTTCTGTATCATTAAAATAAGATGTCTCGGGCACCCTTGTTTTCTCATTATACCTCAAAGCCTTTTACGCTGCACCTGATCAAATGCTTTTATGTAGTCTACAAAGAGAATATGGGTTTCTAGATTGAACACAAACTCTCTCTCTCTCTCTCTCTCTCTCTCTCACACACACACACACGCACACACACACACTTTTGATAATTTGTCGTATTATAAAAATACAATCCGAGCACGAGCTACCTGTTCTGAATTCATTCATGTTGTTCATTCTTCAATAATATTTCGGATATTTTATTAAGTTTGGTTTTTAAATTAAACTTACTATAATGATCTATTCCGGTGAGCATTCTTCCACAGGCAAAGTGTGCTGTGACGATTGCCACAGTGAACAGGAGCCTAGGTCAACTACCTCACACTACTTGGCAGCCGTCCACCTCAAAACAGGGAGCCAAGGTAAAGATACCTTACATCACTTGTGGCAAGTAAACAAGCTAACAATGGAGCGGCCGGGAACAAGTTACTATTTTTACAGATTGTTCGAGAAAAGGTTATTTTTCGAGATAATACGACGGCGTTTCGAGTGAACTATAAAACGAGAGAGCGTAGACAAGGAGCGAGTTTGTCTTAAAGTGAAACAGTTTTAGTAAGCTTTGAATGATAGATCCTAAAACCTAGCTGTTTGTGACACAAAGAGGGTAATGAGGGACAGTGAAGTAGATCCTTAGATCTTTGCACAAGGATTCAAAAAGATGGGGTGATCCAAATTAAATTGATTAATTAGTCACTCGAGTTCATAAAGATAACTGTGCAACGCTGGACAAGGCAATGAATAACACTTAGAGATATTTGGTTGTAAATATCAGTTAAGCTCTCTTTTAGAATGTAACTAGCTTTGTCTACTACACTAAAGTTGAGTTTTCCCTCCCAGCTATAAATATAGAATAACTATATCCAAAATAAACAAAACATAACATAAAGACTCATATAAAACCCGGAAATAAAAGAACTCTACGAATGATTTCTTTGTCCCAAAGTATTTGGTTGAGACTACCGCGCTTTGAGACTCACACTTTAAAGAAGAATATGTTTACAGCAACAGTAACCCATTAGAAATACAGAAGTATATTATCTTCACGAGATTGCTGCCTAAGTTCTTTGGACAGTTCCAGCAACACGTCCTCTGGAAAACCGTTAAAGCTTCACACCTGTCTGTAAGCAAGTCTACCAATTTATGTTCCCTGGAGATAGACTACTCCGGATATACAGTAAGACACATGGTAGATTGGGTGCCCTCTGGGGTCGCCATTTCTCGTTGCCAACGAATGGGCTCCTGAGAGGAAACCATAAGTCAATCACCCAAAATAAGATAGAAGACACGGAAACAGTGTCTTCTTTCAGGTAAAAAATTACGTTTCATTGACCACATTTCGCTGAAGCGTCAGCATTGTTGTGTCTTCAAGGGTCTCCTAGAATGTTTTCTTAACATGCTACTTTGACATTTCCTCTAGCAAATGGCGCATTTGCGATGGGCATTAAGAAACATTACCTATAGGCTAGAAACTGCCAGAAAAAAGCAAAATGTTTTAAATGGAACTACTGCAACATGCAATCAACACAATTTTGTGTAACAATCTATGTTAAATTCAATACCTTTCTCTGCCTACTATTGTATTTTCATATGGCCTTCAAAACTATGCCTTCAAGTGATTACGTAGGTTTTCAAGGCCTTTGTCCATTACTTTTTGGTCTTCTGTATGGGCTTTTTCTTAAACCGGCCAACAAGACACGGCCCATACCGGAAACCAAAAAATTATGCCTACAAAGGTTATTTTATTATTTAATTCGTGTTAATCGTGATACCTTTGCAGAAATACCTTTTACTCATTTCATTGTAGGTACAAAGCGGATACAGAAAGTAGAATCGATAGATGTGCTGACCTTGAAATTTCACACTCTGTTCACAATGAGAAACAACTGAATAGCTGGACATAAATTTTAAAAATAAAAGCTGTTTAAAAAAACAAACTCTAATTACGTGTACCTATATCAGAAGTGGCTCATGCGACATTAAAAAATAGCTGTAAACAAACTGTCTACCTTAAAACTATGCACAGTTTTGCGGTAAGTTTTCGTATATACCCTACGATTTACCTGTGAAAGAAATTATATAAAATTATTCCCGGATGAAGGGGATTTTTCAAGCCAATGGCGGAAAATACAGGATATACATTTAGCTTTTCCTTTAACTGTATTGAATAATCAGTTTTTTATCAAAGCCTTTAGACCTCTGTTTCAGGAAATAAATAGTTGGAAGAAAGCGTCCATGTAAAGTGCAATTTGGATTGTAATTTCTTTTCTTTTCTTTCTTTCTTTTTTTTTCTTTTTTTTTTCCCCTCTTCTTTTCAGTATTCCTGTTGGGAACTTGATCCAAGTGTGATATTTCTCCAAGTTTCCTTTTTGAGTTGTGCTGTTCACAGGTATACAAACACATCCACACAGCTATTTCTATTCAAAACCAAAATGTTGATTTATGAGGAGAAAGAAACCATTTCCGGTGACATTTTAAAATAGAATATTTGGTAAGAATATGTTTCCTATTACGTACTATAGGTAGTGGCTGAGAAATTAAAACATTAAATGTGTTGCACTACATAACATGCTCCAGCTATTTCTCAATTAACGATCCTTATAAACGCTTTCTTGATCCAGATAAATGTGAGTTAATAATAACAGGTGGCGCAGATAAAAGTGGTCCGTGTAAGAAAGACATAGAATAAACACAGACAAGCGAGTGACAAACGAATTTTTGAAATGACTCCGGGAGTGGAGCCTCCATGCCACGGTACTACCTTAAAAAGCGAAGAAATTCGTATTTCAAATTACTTTCATAATCAGAATACAATCACGCTTACAATTCTTCGAGGTGCAATGAAATGTCGCGCCAAACAACAGAAAACTACAAAAGCCGGTGGAAACTTATATGCACGTAAGTTTAAAACACTATTATATTACTATTCTATGGATTTGTGCCATTTCATATTTGGCTTTGATAGATGCGTTGTGGACGTTCACTTTGGACACCAGCGATAAGTAGAGGGGCAGGGGGGTGGGTTAAATCCGTTCCAGTTAGTACTGCTACGTTGGCAGCACATACCAATCAAACATATCAACTTATACATACACATAAGGCAAAATGTGATACCTTGCGAAGTGAGAAGGCATTTGTCATTACTCCGTGGTCTAAAAGTTAGCCGAAATTGTCGAGTGTCTGACTCTTCAAGCCTAAGATGTGATATTTTCTTTAAGTAACATAAATGAACTAAGTTTTTTTTTTTTTTTTTTTTTTTTTTTTTTTTTTCTAATTAACCCATTCTCTGCATTATGCTAGAAAACAAGATGAAACTGAACGCATGAAAACATCTGCTGTTGATCTGCAGATACATATATAGCAAAAATGGGATTGTTAACTGCTCAGGAGTTCAATAGTGTTTACGCGAAAAATAAAAAGTTCTATAGATGTGAAGTAAACAATGGATATGTTGTACTCACATGAATTTCTCTACTCTTGTACAAACTATTCTTACAAACTCTTATTCCTGTATCTTCTTCATGTTAGTCGAGATAAACATTTGCAGAAATTATCTTATTGCTGATTTTCTTGTAGGTGCAAGGAGAATATGGGAATACAGTACGCTTTGAGCGATAGGCTAATCTTTTGAAGCTGGTTGCTGCATGAAGGCTTTGAAATTCCGTTCTCTTTGCATGGCCAAGAGATAAAAAAGTGAATACCGACCTTCCATTTGAGAGAAGTTTGAGTATATAACAAGTGTATAATAACAAAGAATATGTTCGAAATGGTTCACGTAAAAAAAAAGCATTTGGACATAAATTACATGCTTTAAGGCGATTTATACTTTTTGTATCTCTTAAGGTTTACCAGTTATGTAAAAGTCATCAAGAGTAAACAGGGCTACATCGCCATATGCAGAAGATTCAAACTTCAGGTACATATCATTTGCAATAAAATATTTTAAGCACTTTAATCAAAGTCGTTAGACCTATTTTTTTGAGAAAATCAAAATTTTCGAAAATGTTTCCATGCAAAGTGTAGTTTAGTGTGGAGAAATTTGGTTCAAAATCTTTGTGTCGTATCCTTGAAGGATATTACACTTAAATGCCAACTATGGTTTTTAACCAAATTTTCATTTTTGGGTTATCCTGTTCACAGGCAAACACACACACACACACACACACACACACACACACACACACACACACACACACACACACACACACACACACACACACACACACACACACACACGGACCGTTTTGTTAAAATGCTTGTTTGTATTCAGAAGACCTCAAAAGATATATTTACGGTAAAATCTCGACATTGAAATTTTGGGTTGAATACAATACTTCCCCATAGAATGCTTTGTTCTGATTTCCATGTGACTTGTTTGACAAAGAAAATTATGGGTAGAAGGCATGTGTGGCAAGAAAGTCACGGTGGAATCACCGCAGGGGAAACCACGGAAGACCATGGAATCAAAGTGTGTGGTCACCGGGAATCCAACCCGAGACCTCAGGGTGCGAGACGCATACGTTGTAAACAGTAGCAGATAGTCATATAATTGTTGCTATTTGTAATGACGGCATCAGGTAGTACAATTTATTTGGTACTATATTGTGGAAACAGATTATAAAATAGTCCTATCTAGTTCCCTTAAGGATACGAGAGCTGCTTTCCAGAGTAGCTGAAATGTAACTCCAGAAAGTAACCAGAGACTAATAACCTTCAAAATTAAACTGCAGAGGAGAACATCTCACTTGGCCCGTAAGCACTCGAGAGTGGAGCTTTTCCCTGAATTTCTCCTCTAGACAAATAACTTGGAGTTTCTTGGAAGGGCGCTTTTAGAGCAAGAGCCAGTGAACAGAAAAAGTACAAAAACGAGGAAAGGAAAAGAAGGGGAAGCCATAAAAAAGAAAAGAAAGGTAAGACTTGGGAAGCAGAGGTAAGGTGATGGAAGAAGTGGTGGAAAGGTTTGGCTTGAGGGGGAATGATTGACAAGGATGGGAAATCGATGCTCGGCGCCGTGCGCTTCTTAGAAAATATTTAAAAGGTGACTCAAGAAGTTATAAAATGATAGTGGTTATTTCACAGTATAGGAGGTAACAAGCGCTCCTAAAGATAGAGAACTTATTCTTGCTATATTTCACAATTTGTAAATATCTCCCGAAATAGGAAGCGCACTTGAGGTAAACAACGAGTAGAAAATAGATCTTTTGTTTTCTTTGCGGTATCACGTTTAAAATACATTAATTACTGCGTTTAATGTTATTGTAATGGACTGCATTTTTACTGTTATTTGGAAATATATAATAATCAAATAATCAGTTTACAGACACTAGGAGCTACTGCATATCAACAGCTGTTCTGTGCATTGTTTTAAGCGGAGTTATACCAAAGTGTGTTTTTTGGAGTGGACCTAGTTTCGTTATAAGATCTTAAAATTCAACTTGTCATGGCTAAGATACAGGAGGTATGAAACTGGGCTGTATAAGTTACATTGAAGCTATTTCATGACTTTGAAACTCCGTTCATTTTGCATGACCAAGAGATAAAAAAAATCTGATGTGTTGCACTCACACGACTTTCTCTGCTCTTGTACTAACCATTCTAACAAACTCTTATTCCTATATCTCCATGTTAGTTAAGATAAACATTCGTAAAATTATCTTATTGGTTATTTCCTTGTAGGTGGAAGGGGGATATTAGAATACAGAAGGCTTTGTGCGATAGTCAAATCTTTTTAAGCTTTGAGATTCCGTTCTCTTTGCACGATTAACATATGAAAAAATGAACAACGTTGTTGCATTTCGCTAAAGTTCTAAGTTTTCCGAAACTCACACACATAACAAGGAATATCTCCGAAATGGTTCACCCTACAAGAAAATTTATTGAGACATAAATTCTGTATTTTAGCAACATCTGCATCTTTTGTATAGTATGATTTGGTCAATCTCTAACGGTTTACCAGTTATGCAAAAGTCATCCAGAGTAAATAAGACTACAGGTGCTATAGCCAGAAAATTCAAGATTTACATTTCATCTGTCATAAAAAGATCTCAAACATATGGCATTTTAATCAAAATCGTTAGAACATTTTCAAGAAAATCAAAATTTTCGAAAAATTTTCCATGTAAAGGGTCGTTTAGGGTGGGGCTATTTTCTTCAAAATCTTAGTGTCGCATCCTTGAGTGACACTAAACTTTTTAACCTACTACTCGGTTTTGAGTTATGCTGTCCACAGGCACAGACACGCACAGACTTTTTTCTAAAAATGCTTTTTTTTTATTCAGGGGTCTCAAAACATGTATTTCCGGTGAAATCTCGATATCGAATTTTTGGGTGAAATACAATACTTCCGTTACTTACCAGTACAGAAAGTAAAAATGAACTGTGAACGGTTCACGAGTATTCCGAAATTCTGGCAAATAAAACAAGGAATATCTCCAAAAGAGTTCTCTTCATAAAAACCACCATGTGACACAAATTTTTTAATAACATGTTGTACAATAAGATTTGATCTATCTCTTACGGTATACCAGTTACACAAGTAATCGAAAGTAAACAGGACTACGTGTGCTATAGACTGAAAATTCAAAATATACGCTTCAATTACCATTAAAATATCTTAAACACACGGCATTTTAATCAAAGTCGTTACAGCCATTTCTTGAGAAAATCAAAAATTTCGAAAAAATGTTCCCTGTAAGCGGTAGTCTAGCGTGAAGGATTTTTCTTCTTAAAATGAAGCTATGTAAGGCAGTATATTTATACTACACAGAAAATGAATGTCATGGAGAATATGAAGTGCCTTTCCGTAAAACTGATGACCAAAGGAAGTTTGGTTCCATCCTATTTTAGAAGCAAAATATAGACTTTTGTTTTTCAAAATAGTTATTCATTATCTTCTTCTCCCTTAACGTGTATTAGGCCTTTAGATCTGTTCTGAAGCTAGTCAGATTGCTCTCTCCACCTTCTTTGGTTCATCCGATCTCTCTTCGTCCTAATGGTTAGTAAACTAGTGCTTGTCGTGACAATCTAGAAGGTTCCATCCTCTCAGCGTGAGTGTTCTACTTCCTCTGATGTCTTTTAATATGTTCTACAGTGTTTTCTTCATCTAGTTATTCTCTTATATCTACATTTAAAAGTTGATCTTACCCAATAAGGACCTTGAAAATCTCACTTGATATGTCTCCAATCTTGATTTTTCCTTGGACTTAATTATCGTTGTCTGACATGCGTATTTTAAAGAGGCTATGGATATTATTCTATGTAATCGTAACTTAATATACTTCCTCAGTTTTCTGCCAAAGTATATTTTTATACATCCACTGATTTTATTACATGTTTTGGTGTTTCCTTCATTTCTGTTTTTCAATCAACTACTGATGTATTTCATTCCAAATATTTAATGCTCAATTATTTGTCCTCCTATTGCAATTTTTGCAATTGTTCGTTTGTTATCACAGCACTTTTGTCTTTTCTCCCAAAATTTTATCATCTCATTCAAATAACACTGATTTCTGTATATCTTCCTCATTCTGTGCCAATAACAACTCATCATCTGCAAATACAAAATTAGTATTACTTAATGTTATTTGTTTTGGTTTAGATAGTGAGTGAATGACAACAGTCTTGTCTCAATCCCATATTAACTTCAAGAACTTCTTTTCCAGTGTCCATTATTATCTTGGTGTTGCAATACAATGACTTGACTGCATTGATAAAACTCATAGGGATTTTATAACCAGCTTATATTTGCCATAGCTTCAAAATGGTTTCCATTATTAATTTACCCCACTCTTCTTGATTTAATAAGAAAATCTCAATAGTCCGCGTCTATCTGTGGATAAGTTAAATATCTTGAAGTTAGTTATATTCTTACACAATAATAAAATGAATCAATGTTAAATTTAACATATTATTTCCCATCAAAACGTCATAAAAACAAGTGAGTCATTTTCAGTAAATCGTTCAGTAATTCCGCCTTCATTGCCAACACTTCAAATTACGGTCATTAATTTGCGCGTTCGTCATTTGATACTGACCATGACCAGAAATGTGCCAGAAAGTGTAGGTTATCAATCATTTGTGATTTTATATGTGGATTATAATTATGGATCAGACGTTATTATTGCTGGATAATTATCCTATGTTCTGCTACAGTAAATATTAAACACACGTTTGTGCTGTGAAAACAAATGATAAATTCAAATTCCCAATAAAGCATTGGCATTTTGAATATTTGACCAATTTACGAATTAGGAAGTAAATCAAGTAAAAGGTTATGAACTGGAAAAGCCAAAATAGTAGACCAAATATATTGAAAAGTTTTGGAAAAAGTTTTAGGAGTTTCATTCATTATGGAGTATCACCTTGCATTTGTGAGTAACGAACACCAAAAGGCAATTTTAAAATAGCGAATTGAATTTTGAGATTAATAACTGAAAGAACCGGTGTTTCCCGTGTTTGACGATTCATATCTTAAAATTTCGGACTTAGGTTGCACTTACCCAAATAGCCTTGTGCTTCTTTGGAGATATTTAAAATATTACTTAACACGCTTAATCAAATATTTAATTAAAACGCTTAGGATACTATAAGGAATAAAGACTAAACAAAATAAATAAAAACACGGGAGGACGCTATGCAAAACACAACTACAAATATCACATAAAAAAGCGAGTAGAGAAAACCGAGTGAATATAATACGATGCATTTATATTTCAAACATATAGAAAATTATATGTATTGTTTGTATAACTCGCAGTTATAATCGTGTGATACAGTTCGCTGCATTGCTATTTCAATTACAGAAAATTGTATGAATTGTATGTTGAAGGGCAAGTAGAGAAGCAAATGTGAATGTATTACGTAACAGAAAAACGAGTAGAGATATCTAAGTGAATGTAATACGTTACACAGTAAATTGACAGAATAAAAACCTTTTCTAAGAAAAAGATTTAGATTTGTCAATTTCCATCACATTCGGTTGAATGGCACAGCAGAACACAAGGGACAAACATTTATTTTATATATACATAGATTTAAGCAATGCAATTAACAAATAAAACCCATAACGTTAACTGACTACAGATATGTTTACAACAGAGATGATTTTATGAAAGACAAACACTTATTGAGCATAATTCAATCCAAGCCTAAACGGGTCTATAAGTCTAGTCTATCACAACTTTTTAAGTTTCCTTCATAACAGATTTCTATTGTAAGCAGTAAGTTTTCTTTCATCCACTTTTAATTCTTTTCTGATCTTCTGAATGTGTGTTTGTCCTATTTAGTAAACCCAGCTGTTACTCTTATTCTTATTATATGTATTCTTATCAGTCTGTCCTGTAACACTACGACCCTTTGAGTGTAACCTTTGTCTGTCGCCCGATCGCTGAATCCCCCACCTCTACTCACTACAGGCGTCATGAGCGGGGTCCACTGGTGTGGAATGGGACGTGGTCAGCGCTCCGAGCGGTCTTTGTAACCGGAGTTGATCATAGAGAGGAGCCAGGGTGGGTGATCAGTCCAAAGACTGGTGATGCTGTTAGCTAATGCTGGATTTCTGACAATGAAGTCATTAATCCTCTTGCTCTCCAATATTTTTCACTGATGGATGGGGTATTAGAAGTGGTGTGAGAACGAGGAAGTGGATGATATGAAATGATAACGAAAGAGGATAGGAAAGGTGATGATGGAGCAATTTTTGAAATGATGATGGGGATAAACGGAGAAAGCAGGGAAAACCCACCCGTGCGCCTGTGTGTCCACCAATACGAACGCCTAGGATCAAACATGGTCTCTTTGGTGACAGTCAAGCGTTCTAACCGCTCGGCCACGGCGGGGCCCTGTATTCTGGTACTTTATGTTCTTCTCAATGACCATGATTCTGAACCATAGATCAGTGCTGGCACTGCCATAGATTTATACAATTTAAATATGCAGTGTCTAAGGTTCCTCAAGGTCCTAACGAGGCTGAGTGTACTCCGGACCAGGGCTCCCAGCAGGTGAAAATCTGCTGATATCGGAAATTGAACCCGGTTCTCCCACTTGGAAAGCAGCAGCTCTACCACCGTGCTAAGGAGACGACCCACATTAATAATACACTTTATATTTATTACACAAATGTAAGAGCATGAAAGAACGCATTTTACAGGTAAGACAGGCTAATTCGTGATAAGGCACTATCAGCAAAGATGCAGCCTTCTTCTTGGAAGTTTTTCCATTGATGGAAGAAATTAATTGTCCAATAGGTTTTAAGGTTAATGTAGGATTCGAATTTTTCTCAATTAAATATAAAATATGAAGACGTTTCATTTACAGACGCTATTTAATACATGTGGTTCTCACCGTCGCATTCTACATTGACCACTTAATTTTGATGAGAGATCAGTATCAAGCTTCAGAATCTTTTACGTGTAGTAAAAATACGACGGCATCTATCGATTTTATTGCCCATCCGATAGAAGGCGTTCGTCTTCCGTGGTCTAGGGTAGCATGCTAGCCTCTGCTTATCGAGGTCACTGCTTCAAACAAGACGACGTCGATAGATTTTTTTTTTTTTTTTTTTTTTTTTTTTTTTTTTTTTTTTTTTGGCCATAAATGTACTTAACATTACTTCTTTCGGAAGCGAAGTAAAACCGTTTGTCCCGCGTTTATATGTATTTACGGCAGATAAAAGAATCTCAAGGCTGAAAAAGGTGCTTTGGGGCAACAGTAAAGCTGTTTTGTCGTCCAGTATAGAATTTGACACTGAGAACCGCAGCTGTTAAAAAGCGTTCATTAATAAATACAGTTTAATTGTCCAAAGGAAGGCACGCTCATGAATTTTGCGGAGTAGGATTTAACACCTCGACCAAAAAGCGATCCTTTGTGCCTGTGCTCCTGACGGGCACCCCCGTGGAGGATGGATGAGCCAAATGGATCCTAAGGGCGGCCGAAACGTTGCCACGAAACAACAGGTGGCAAGGTC
The DNA here is from genome assembly GCA_030765045.1 of Tenodera sinensis. NCBI lineage: Eukaryota > Metazoa > Arthropoda > Insecta > Mantodea > Mantidae > Tenodera > Tenodera sinensis. Next base: position 128,355,769 of record CM060961.1, on the reverse strand, counting down.
CCAGTTAGAAGCACCCCGGCGGAGACTGGCTTAGTTCCCCTCCGCCCCCTCGGGCTTGTACCATCCAATGGTGGCCCGGAAACTAGTGGCTCATTTTTCAGCTCTGGGGACGAGATTTCCAGAGCGCATTTGTTCTACCTGCCGTACTGCTGCCAGGACGCTTGCTGACGCTTCCAACCTGAAAGAAACCTAAGGGGATGAAGGGTGAAATGAAATGATTAATGTAACGAAATTCCGGGGAAAACACAAGAAAAAAGAAAAGAAAAGAAAGAAAAGGAAAAAAAAAAAAGAAAGAAAAAAGAAAAGAAAAAAAAAGAAAATAGAAATACGTGGGCCAGGAAAGTCGGTCATGGGGATTGAACCCACATTTCTCGAATGTGGGCCACAGACGTTACCGCTCGGTTGCGTCGACAAAATCCATCGCCTCCCTGTGACCTAAGGAAGCGGAAATTCCTGGTAGAGGAAGGCGTGGGTCTCTTACATATTGCAACTTTTTGTCTAAAGAAACCTATATTGTTATGGAGCGTAACAATAAAGGAACTACTCCACTGCCTAAGGCAGCAGTTGCATTTGTACACTCCCATTGTCCATTCGGTGCTGAAGCTAAGGTTTAAATGAAAGCACTCAGAGAGTGCTAAGCATTCCCATTTCCAACAAAGGAAAGAGTCACTGTGGACCATGAGAATTTCACTGCCACGTTACAGGTGTGCTATAAACTGCAGCTCCCCGGGTGGTACTGCCTGAAGCGATGAAAACCTGCAGTTCACTAACAGCTGCGCCATTTATTTTTGGATCACCAAAATCCCATCAAAGGTTATATGGAACCGTTATTCTTCATTACTGTCAAAACGTTCTAGATGTAAGCTAGGCACACAACAGATGTCACTGGCGTAAATAATATTGGTGATTTACATTCATATGACCTTCGCTACCCACTATCGTTTATTTTCATCTCTCTCTTATAAGCTATTCCCTTGAAATCTTATTATAGAACCAACTACATTTTAACTGAAGGTAACCCTTACAGAAATAATTTCATTATACATTTCGTTATAGCACAATACAGACACAGAAAGGAGAATATAAAGACATATTATGTATAAAGGCGAGAAAACTATTAGACTCGTGTAGAACTTTAGACGAATCCGTGGTAAATCACCAAGAGACCCAGTAATTAGTGTGATAAATGCATGAACAGTTTTACACTAATCAGAATTAGAAGAGAACGTCTCTATAAAAAGAGAGAGTAAAATTAGAGAATCCAATTTTTATATTGATTTACAGGAAAATGGAGATATATTTTTCTTTAATGAAATGTAGGAAAATTGATTTGCCAAAAATGGAACTAAGATAATCAACAGTTAAATTCTTGCCCCCCCCCCACCTCCCCCCAGAATTATTATCTGTACTATATACATTTCCTTGGATTGGAAACGTAGCGTGCCACCAGGAACCACCACAAATATAGCTTTACAAATCAATAGTTTTTAAAAGATCATATTAAATATTAGCTTTAATCTTATTTGAGCAAGAGGAATACTATCAATGAAAACTAGTTGATAGCCTAGACCTGGAAATGAAATCGAGATAAAGTCTGACTTGACTTTAAACATTTGCAATTTATTTTCAAAACCTACCTACAGTACATTTTACCTTAAATATGTATTCAAGTTTAATGATATTGACACCTCTGTGTATGGTGGCCTTAAAATTTCATACTATTTCCAGGATATCACGAAGAAAGTTAAGAAGCAGTAACGCTTTAAAAGTGACAACTTATCTTGGAAACGGCTAATGACAAGGAGAAAGTTATAGAAATACTTATCATTACTTATCAGCTTATCAAGCAGAAAATCTGGGTTTGATTCATGTTACCGGGGCACACTGGGGCTCCTGAAGTCCTTGGTAGCCAATTAAGGAGCTAGTTAAGAGCAAAGAAGTGGCTGCAGGTTGGGCAGGCTGCATTCACCGTAGGGAGAGACTTAGGGTGCTAACCATGTACCACCCCTCCAGCACTACATCCCACTCGTAACACCCATCGCGGGCGGAGTTGGTGGACGTGGTGATTCGGTGGTAGGCCTTAGTGTGGCATCGCACTATTGCATCGTATAGGTTAGTTTGGTTTAAACAGATCTGTATTCATTATACAGTTTTGTCTATCGCTTATGGTTTACCAGTCGTACAAAATTTCTTTCGAGTCAAGCCGTTCACAGGCTTTTCGCAGAACATACATGCTATTAAGTGTTATTTGTCATATACGTGTATACATATTAAATTTATTCTATTTCAACCAAATTACTTGAGCCGTTTTTGACAAATTTAAAAACGTCTAATATCTTCCGTATTAGGAAGATGAACTTGACTAGCAAGTTTGGTACGTCTCGGACATTTTATTTTTCGGTTATTTTGTTCACGTACACACACACAAACACACACACACACTCTCTCTCTCTCTCTCTCTCTCTCTCTCTCTCTCTCTCTCTCTCACATACACAGAGAGAGAGAGACGCACACATTTTTATAAAACTGCCTTTTGAATTCAGGAGAACTTAAAACATGTATTTCCACATGGATACGATTTGTTGGGCAGAATGCAATAGTCTCCAAGTTCCATGTATATGGTACGGAAAGTTTTCAATTCTGGATTCTGATAATGCTCTTTTTCTGATCTAGGTTTCTCACGGTTTGCCAGTCACACAAAAGTTATTAAGAATGAACAGCGGTTCAGAGATAATTCCCAGAAAATTCAAGGTAACAAACATTTTGTCGCGTAAATATCCTAAACGTTTTGTATTTTAATTACAATTTTACTGTCATTTCTGAGAAAATATAAAAGAGCTAACTTTTTTTCAACTATCTAGTAGTTACGAATGAAGGGACTTCCTTGAAAGCCTTATCTTATCCTTGGAAGACGGAAATATTTCATTGTCTTGTAAATGACCCTAACGTGTTTGATTACAATATCGCATGTTTAAGATATTTTAATGGCAATTTTATATTTCGACTTTTATGGAAATAGCATCTGAAGTACCGTTCATTCTTAGACTTCCGTAACGGACAAGAGGTAGAAAATGTCTTATTACACAAGAAATTAAATCTGTATACCATTTGTTAAATATTCTTTTGTGGAATTAACCTTTTTCATGTTTTGCATTTTAAAGCACACGTAAAATGGACAGCCCTTACTCATTTTTATTTCCCCTCTTTATGCAAAGAGAGTAAAATTTCAAAGCCATCACACAGTGACCTGCTCTTAACATACTTGACCACCCCTTAAAGCGTGTTGCATTCTCCTAATACCGTTACACTTAGAGGAACATATGCAAAAACCAATTTCTAATAATGCTTATCTCTATTGGCACAAAACATTGGAATAATACGCGTTTGTAAGAATTCTTTGTACAAGAGCGAATACTGAAAGTTAGGCGAGTTCAATGTATAAAATTTTATGAGGTTTCTTTGTTATACCAAGTTACATAAGGTTAATTGTGGCGTTTCTGGATTAATCTACCTTTGTGTTCCTTCTTCGCAAAGAGTTCAGAAAAGTGAAATCTCAAACAAAGGGAATAGTTTACATAGGTGCCCAGTTATACCAGTATTTAAATTCAAAATACCTTATGTTCAGTGTAGAACCTTAAAGTAAATGTCGTATGTCTTGTCTCTAGCAAGTCCCACAAGTTTGTTGTATTTCTCTCTAGCGTTCGCTCTAATAATGCAAAGCGTATGCTATAGAATTATTGGATCATTAATTCATGATTCACCTGCAGATGCATACAAATTAGAAGAGGCTGAGACCAATTTTTAATTAACAAAATTTTGGGTTACGGAACAATGTTAGAGTACAACGTAATTTGATCGGTCAATTTTCCCATCCTGCTAATGATGGGGCCTATTTGCGCTATCCGTTTAAGCTTCATAGTTCTTTTTTATTACAGTGCATGTTGGCGTAACGGTAAGAATAATTGGCTGGCTGCGTAACTCAGTTGGTGGAGCACCTGCCTGCTGTGCAATGGGTCCCGGGTTTGATTCCCGACTGGAAGGGTAGAAATTTGTCATTAGTTAGGAAGACTCCTCATCCTCCGTAGAGTCTGGGAGTATAAATGGGAGTGTGAATGTTTGTGTGTGTATGTGTGTGTGTGTGTGTGTGTTTGTGTGAATTTAATGTAATGAATGCAAAGTAATAGAAACTAAAACATCAGCATCGTTAAGTGAGTGAACACCATTGCTGAGCCATTGTTTCAAGAGGTCAAAAGTCGCCGATATAAACTTCAATGCTAAAGATGGCATATAAATGGAACAACAAAAAGAATAATAATTATATCGTCAATTTCTTTGCAGCTTCAGATGTTAAAACAAATTTGAAGCTGTTTTCAATATATAACATTATGGCCTTAAATTTATTATCTGTTAAACTATTGTTTACGCCTGAGTTTACTAAAACCGTTTAACATAGATAAATTGAATTTTTAACATTGTAAAACGTGGAAAACGCGCAAGGTGATGTGAAATTTAAAGAAATCATTTGTGTTACATTCGCATGAGGTTCTCTATTCTCTACTGTACAAATTATTTTTACGAAGGCTTATTCTTCTGTCTGCTTCTTGTTGATGGATATAAATTTTTCCAGGAACATTTTCATGCAACCCTCTAAATATATACAGGTTAATACTGTAATCATATGGCAAAGATGGAATTACCCTATTCCAAGATGCTGGGTCTTATGCAAAGAATATGAAACTACATTGTTATTTTTATTTCTCTGAGCAACAGAAATGCAAAATCATCTTACGTTATTTAATGTACAATAACTGATTTATAATTAGTTTCCGTAATTAACGGCTACTCTCAGGAAGGTAATGGTGCAAGTTGCCTGCTTGCTCGTGGGTTCATTATGTCAGACATTAATAAATAAAATGTTGTAGGTTGCTATATCTTAAGGTTTACCAACTATGCAAAGTCCATTGAACATGAATAGGGGCTTCAAGGCTTTTTCAGAAAAGCCAAAATATACATTTTACTTGTCATTCTAACATCTTAACATACGTTTCATCATCATCAACACCATCATAATGATCATCATCACCATCATCATACAAACAAGGATTAGACCAGGGTGATCTGTTCCGACTCCAAACTAAAGTTGTCCTATCCATCTTCTAGCAGGTCTTCCTCGACTCCGTTGTCCTCTTGGCCTGTAATGTTACCCTTTGGAGAATCCTGTCATGTTGCATTCTGCAGAGATGGTTTGTCTGTTTGAATATTCCCAACTGTTCTCGAATATCTACATTTTTCTGTTTGTCCATTAAAGTATGACTCGCCACAAACCTCAAGAATTTCATTTTCGCTACTTCCATCCGTCTCAGAACATCTTTATTTAGAGTCCAACACTCAGAACCGTATAATAGGATTGGAACTGCTAAAATGTAGCAACGTTACTTTAAACAAAATCACTGCAGCAATTTGTGAGAAAATAAAAAATAATGGAACATATTTCACTCAAACAGTATTTTGGAGCTAAAGCAATTTCTTAAAATTCTTCGTGGTGCAACTTCGTTCAAGTGGGTTTTTGAGCATATGCATTGTCCAAAGCATATTTCTGGTGAAATTTAGACCTCAAATTTTTAGGTGGAATACAATGCTTCACCTGCTTACCACACGCAGTAGAGAATGTAATGCTGGAATAATGGCTTTATTACTAAGTTGGAGGACTTATTTTGAAACTGAATATACGCTTCTTTTTGGAATGCCAAATTTTAACTACACGAAATTCAAAATTAGCGTTTAAAGCCGCTCAAAATTACCCAGCCTTCTAGCAACGTGACGTCAGCCATGGAACATGAAATACACAGGATGCTTCCCGCACGGAAGTTCGACGTTTAGTGTTACATGGGTACTCCGTGTCAATGGGGATCAAAATCAAAGAACCAAATGTAATCGAAATCTGACATGGGTTTGTTATAAAGTAGGTTTTATGTATAAGGTAAAATTAATTACCGTTGATAATATTTGGATGTATCCTTTCTTAGAATACTTCAACGAGATTCTATTTATTATTACTATTATTACTAATGGAAACATTATTTTTATTTCATTTAATATACTAATATATATTAATGCTGCTTACCGACCGGAGACCCGGGTTCGATATTCCCGATATCAAAGTTGGAATGTTCTCTCGCTGGGACACCTGGTCCCGGGTGCACTCAGCCTTGTTAGGTTCCTGAGGGGCCCTGGTTGCAAAGACCACGTAATCAGCTGGGAGGAACCAGGACGCTCACCACGTTCCACCTCTGGTACTACACCCCACTCATCACGCCTATGATAGGCAGAGGTGGGGGACACAGCGGTCGGGCGGTAGGCCTAGGTCCGGAAAGAGATATTGTACTTCGGGATTATTATATATTAATATATACTGCATAAATAATATATTAATAATTATTTTATATATTTCAATGTATTATTTATTGTATGTTTATGTTCATTACTACTACCACCACCACGATTATTATTATTATTATTATTATTATTATTATTATTATTATTATTATTATTATTATTATTATTATTATTATTATTATTATTATTATTATTATTATTATTATTATTATTATTATTATTATTATTATTATTATTATTATTATTATTATTATTATTATTATTATTATTATTATTATTATTATTATTATTATTATTTAATTTCGTTTGATTGCTTTTTTTGATTTGTTAACGACACTATCAATTACCAGGATAATTTCAGCGTTGTACTGAAATTTTGCCCCACGGAAGCTTCTTTAGTAGGCAGTAAATCCACCGATAGGGGGATGTCTTTTTAAGCACACTTACAAATCATCGGTCTGGACCGCGTTAGAATCCGCGACCTTCGGATCAGAAGGCCAAAGACTAACCAACTGAACCACTCAGACTGACAACCCTGTCAAAATATGAACCGTTTCTAAGAGTCAATATTTCTGGGGCCATAAGCTCTATTTCCTTAACATACTGAAAGTTACTTCTCCTTCTGAATTAATGGTGACGATGCAGGAAATTAATTACTTAATTTCATCTAGTTTCATAGCTAACTACACACAGTTCATCGCAGAAATTAGCGAGTTGGGACTGGTTAAAATTGGGTTATTCCACCACATATCACGAGCATGCAAAACCACCCCTGTGCTTATGTTTCGTTTTGCTAAACTGAACAAATGGCGCATTTGACAGCCGACGTGCTCACGCCAACTGCAGCAGCTAAAGGATTTCCTTCTGACTGTGAAATTTAGTGGAGATGTCATTATATCCATCTGGCGCTATTTCCACGGAAATACGACAGACTTTATATACCTGTCAACTTCCAAATGCGTTTCACAAACACGCTTGTTTGCATGTCAAAACGGCTATGCAAAATAAAGAAAGCCCAATCTTTTATCTTACAGTAAGAAGTTATTTTAGCTGTCAATTTCCATATTACTTGCTTCATTTTAATATTTATTTGGGTAAGGAAAGAAGGAGAAGGTATGGTTAAGAGCACGAAAGCTTGCCAATGCTTCTGGCGTCATGTAGTATTTTTCTTTGCTTAATTTTGGTGTTTTCCATACAAGGTACTGCTTTATTTCTTTGAATTGAAGTTCAAAGTTTCTTAATTTAGACGTGATAAATGATTTAGTTTAGAAAAGAGTCCAAGGATAGTCTGATGTCAGTCCATGGTAGCGGCAACACAACAAAGGACGGTCGGTCCGGGCTTACCCACCACAAGGCATGGCACGTAACGAAGGTCAAGCTTCCCACACCACTCATGCGAACCACAACACAAAGGATTTTCCAGGCCATTTAAGGAGTCCCCGGCTTGTTTTTAGTCGTTCGAGAAAAATATGGCTGCGCCTCCGCCGGTAAAAAATGTTGAGAAGCCCGTGGAAGCAGACAGATTTTTTCAGTCAGTCAGCGTGTCAGTGAGTACGAGACAGTTCTGTGTGGTACTGTCGTCATGAAAGATACCTTGCATCGTGAGAAAGGCAGAGAAGGGACTGAGTCAAGGTTACGAAGAGTAAACGGTAGTGAGTTGTAACATTACGAAAGACTGTAGACTATGTTAACATCAGTAAAAGAGAACTGTGTATTTGTGTAGAGGTTTAGAAGAAAATTAAAGTAATGGAAAAATAACGGACTTATTTAATCGTTTTTGTTGCAATATATTTTTAATGGATGCAATGTCTGTAACAATTTAGGAATACAAATTTGTGATGACCGTCCTACTGAAATAAAATTCTGACAGGAAAATTCAGACGAAAGCTTAAATGAAATGTTGAGTTAGAAAAGTCAACACAATTATTGCACAGCCATGATAACTTGTTAGTATATGTATTCAATGTTCCTAGAAGTCTGTTGGCTGTTCCAGATTAGATGGCAAAAACGTGGAAATAAGGAACAAAATGGAATATGAAATTTGTATTCAGGAAAAAATTGAGACAAAAATTATAAAAAATGTATTTTAAAAGTGTAAGAATTGGATGTCATGGCCGTGCCAATTTAATTCATACTGAGGTCACAAGTTTCTGTTTAAACTCTGAGTCACAGGTGAGCAAAATCGGATTCATGAATCCGTGTGATTCACAACACAACGGTACACCTCCCTTCCTTAGTTGATTTCAGGGTCACTTCTAGTCGTTTCGTGACCGGTATCAGGGGAGGAATTATGAGACGTGTTCGGAAAGTAAGTAGCGTTTCATTCTAGCGCGGTCGGCGATTCGCGCATGCGCAATAGTCTTCCTTGTTCACTGGCTCTTAACTGACACCATTTTGGTTGGTCTATGTTGCGTTTTCTGTGCGCATTTAAAATGTTTAAGACGATTACTGATCTCGCCGATTGTGTGATTGGTGCTGTTATTCGATTTTTGAACGCAAGGAATGTGAAACCAGCCGAAATTTATCGCTAACCTAAATCTGTTTACGGTGAAGCCGGGATGAGTGACGGAGTGGTGAGAAAGTGGGTTAGAATGTTTTGGAAAGTGGAAAAAATGTCCACGATGAGGCTTGGAGTTGCCGGCCTTCTGTTGTCAATCATGATGTGGCAAGGAAAGTTGATTTTTTTTGTAGTGCTTAACGCACGCTTTTACTACATACGGTACCGCAGGCGGTAACATTGATGATACATGGAATGAGGATAGAGCACCGATGGAATGAAATGGCGGGGGAAACCGGAGAACCCAAAGAAAACCCGCCCCGCGCCGCTTCGTCCTTTGCAAATTCCACATGTGGTTGCCTCGGATCCAACCCGGGCCGCTTTGGTGAGAAGCGAATGGTCTAACCACTCGGCTACGGCTTTGACAATGACAGCGCCTTCAGGCAAATTTCACGAACTCCTATGGAGTCGTGGCTGTTGTCACTGGCGGGAAGATTCTATGTAGAAGATACAGTTTAGCTGATCACACGCTACAGGTGTTTGAACATTGGGGGAGAAATAGTGTAAAGTATACTCTTGCATGTAAAAATAAAATTGGGTTATTAATTGTTTTACTCTTTTTTTTTTTTCAAAACGGTACATACTTTCCGCACACTCGTATGTTTGTATGAAACCCGTCTACCTCAAGAAACGAAGATTTAATGTCAAGCGGGAGGAGGGATTTTTCTGTTCTGCGGAAGAAGACAATGTAAAATGCCTCATTTGTAACAAGATACTGCATGGTATTCTTCAAAACAACATTATACAGCTTTATTGTAAATATATTGTCGCATACAAAGAAAAAACTAGTAAGTGGTATTGATCTACGAGGTTACAAATTATTCCTAACTGGAATCTAAAGTAAGAGTATTTTAGGAGCAGGAAATACTCGAGCTAGAGAACGAAATATGATTGAGCAAACGGGCGTTTCTTTGCAACGTATGTCACCATCTGAATGAGCTGAATCGTAATCTACAAGGTACAAAACATAGCGTTATAGAGACGTATATGTACAATTATTTATAGGGAGATTGTACTTGTGGATTAGTCACAATAAACAGAATTCATTTATTTCAAATGTGTAAACTCTTTGGTACTGTGGCAGAGCATACATTAATTAGTTCTATTCCCATTCTTGAATAGTTAAAATCTTCACTCCAGATATGCATGTGAAAAAACAATTTCACTGGTGAACAAAGCAAAATAAAAAATGAGATCTCGCGCACCTCTCGGCGCAACTGCATTACAGATATTACGCCAGAGTTTGAGCATCATCTCATATGTTCGAATGATGGCAATTAAGTGACTAATTCTGATTTCACATGACAAATGTATGATCACCTCTTTCCTGTTTGAAGCAAACGTGCTGATCGTTGACTGTATAAATCCACAACTGTCAAGAGTTTAAGAAGCGAAGAACTACCACTCCTCCAACCAGTCAGAATGTTACGTAGTTGTGTACACCGTGGATTCGGAGCAGACAAAATTCTACCTACCCCTGCTCTGGGCCAACAAAATAGTTTACAGGTCAACTTGTCATTCTGACATGCGGTGTTGAAGCTGGGGTAACGATATCAATGAGAGATTTACTATAAATCAGACGGTATGTTGACCTTTAAACTCCTAGCCCAATTTGGGAAGTGCTAGATGCATAGGCAGGAAGAAGAACAGTTTAAGGCAACATAGTGATAAACGCTAAAAGAGCAATAATCAGTCATAAAATGCAAGTCGTTCTAATAAATTGACACAGGACCTTTTTCTATTTATTACTACTTAAAATAATTTGGCGGCATTATAGCCTATGTTGAAGAATATGTAAGGTAACAAAAGAATAAATTATTAACTATAAGGTTATGTTTTGAAATCATAATGAAGGGTTATATTCAGCAAAATTAAATGGAGCGGTTAATATGCTTAAGAAATTCTGCTTTTAATGTTCAATGTGATAAAAATAGACATCTTCAGCTTTAAAATGACATTTATATAAGTGGACTTAATTTGCCAAGTTATTCTTGTCGGTACATAACAAGTCGACCATTGTACTTTTCCATTTTTCTCAATTTCCCTTAACTTAATTATTTCATACTTATAGTGCAATTTTCTCAAACATTATTCAATATATGCACACTAAGATATTTATGGAAACAACCTTTTTATGCTAACGTACGTTTGGTTGTGGTTTTAAAATAAATATAATAATACAATTATTTGTGAAAAAATATTAGCCTTTTTATGTTGCATAAACTGAATTATTCCTTATTCTGGATAGGACTGGGCAACTGGCGCTTAGAGAGCGCAGATTGCGCACGACCTTGAGTGATAGCTGTATGTTTGGTAAGTAAAAAGGACGAAGGTCGCTCAAGGTAATCGCCCAGCCCAGGAACAAAATATGGAAAGAAATGTTGTTTTGGCTATGAAATTATGTTTTATATGATATAGAGAAAATACGTATATTGATCATAGAAATAAAATCATAGGAAGAAAATGCAACTCAAGTATGAGGTGCAACATTTTGAGGTATGAACCAAGCTTTATATCACTTTCGCACGTCATCTTAAAGCAAGCATTAACCATTGGTTTTATAATTGTTATTTATAAACTTACTTGAAGTGTACCGCGCAACACTCCTAAGCGGACCAAGGCCTAGCGCTCGTCCCCCACCTCTGCCCACTACAGGCATCATGAGTGGGGTGCAATACTGGAGGGTGGGACGTCGTCAGTGCCTTAAGTTCTCCGGGCCGGTTATGCGGTCTTCGCGTACTCAAATAGCTCCTCAGTTGGCCACTCAGGGACCTACGGAGGCTGAGTGCACCCCGGACCAGACCTTCCAGCGGAAGAAAAATCCCCAGGCCGATATTGGAGCAGGTGCGCTACTACTGCGCTACGAAGGCGGTCTTTCTTGAAGTATGGCCAACAAAAATTTTGTTAGCATTCATTCAGTAGCTAATGGATAACAGAATTTAAATTAGTGTTATGTTTTAGCTTTCTTAGCTCCTAATGACCACCCAGTTCCTAATGCACCCAGCTCTAAATTCAAGTTTGTTACCGCAGTCCTAGTTTATATCGTCTGATATAAAGCCAAGCTAAAATGACTTCACTGTAGTGACAGGCAGCGACTTGTCTTTTAAACTCTGTGATGTGGATAAATAAATAGCGAGAGTTAATGTAGCAATATGGCGGGCATCCAGGACCACACATCTCGAAGTTACCAGCTCGCGTTTTCCTATGTAGTAATAAGCATCAGTCTGAACATTCTGTGCCAACATTCCTTGTGAAATATCAACTTCTATAAATGCTACATGGACAAGAAGCTGGCAATGTTTTGCTATTGATCTCTGCAAAAGTGAAATGCACATAAAATCCTACACCAACCTTGAAAACCTAGATAAGAAATAAGAATAAGACATGAAATAATCTCAAATGTTAGGTGTCCTTTTAGTCGAGTACTCGAAATAAGAGCTCTCTTCAAATAATAAAAGCATATTAGCATTAAAAATCCTGTGTGCTACAGTGCACCTCTAAAAGCTCGTTTGTTTTATATATTATAGAACTCGAGTAATTTTTCAATCCACATTGTGGTATGCACACTGGAGTGAATGGAAGTGTGACCATTGATTTGGTTTCCTATAGAAAGGTGGCAAACAGTTAATTTCGGTTTGCAGATATAACTATTGTAGTTACATTAACGGTTATCAGTAGGGTTAGGATGTTTCTGACCTAGAAATGGAAAATATTACTGCAAATATGCCCTTAAATATGACCAGAAAATCCTAAAATATGACCTAAAAAGAAAGTATTTTCTTAAAATATTCTTAATTCAAAACTTTCAATGACACCCAATTATGACATTTGCCACATGAATTCGATCAGTCAATCTCATTTTAATAATATTAAAGGTGATTTACAGTTTTATCTTTAATATACTTACTTCTAAATTTAAAGCATTTACTCGTGTTTACTTGTTTGAGCGGTTCCAAACAATAGTTTGTGGACTATTCACTTGCTTCTAAAATATGAACATTTGCGTTAATTATAAAATTAAGTTGTCTATTAGTTAGGGAATAAATGTTAAATTAATGAATTAAGTTTCTGAAAATTACGTACGAGTTTTCAGTTTCCATTTTTGTCTGCATTGTGGTATATAGACACGTGCATTTTCAGATTCTCAAAGGAATCTTCTCCGGTTGTCATTTAAAACTTAGCTTTACTTAAAACTTGTCTTAAAACTTGAGAAGCTCCTTTCAACGTCACAGGTGCATATTTAAAATGGTCAAGTCATTGCAATTTAACTTTGGTTCATCTTCTTCCAAAACAGCATCACTGCCACTTAGAATATTTTTAATTTTGCACAGTGTTACGTATCCCACATTTCCATCCAAAACGTTACAAAGTTTGTTCTTTACAACAACCCCAACACTTCCTTGAGCTTGCTCACTTTCTACACCTTTTACTCGCTACAATCTTCCATATAGCTCCAAACCATCTCTAGAAATGGCTCTTGCGATAGCTCCATAATTTGACTTGATGCATGCCAAATTTCGCTTCAAGCTGCTGGAGAACAATTCTTGCACAATTTTAATGGAAGATGCCTCCCGATTGTCAAACTCATTGACAATTTCCTCAAGAGCTTCGTAATTTTCGCAGCAATATTCAGTTGCACTATGCCATGTATCCCATCTTGTCAGTATTGGCTGGGAAGGAAGTGGAAGTGATGGTCGTATTGTTGAAATATTGTCAGTGTCTTTGGAGATTTTAGAAATATTTTTTTCACATTTGATACCGATTTATCCACATCATGAAAATGCACTCTTACTTCCTCTGCAACTCTGTGCAAACCATGAGCAAAGCATGTTAAATGTACCATTTTTGGATAGAGCATTTTGAGGCCTTTGCCAGCTTTCACCATGTTTGTATGGCGCAGCATCACTGACAAACAGTAAAACTTGTTCCCGTTTTACTTCACCATCCCACAGCAGCTTCTTAGCGTTGTCAAAAAGTACAGCAATTGCAGAATAGTTTGCTGCTTCAAGTGCTTCACAATCGAGCAAAAATGTATCACCAGGGCGATCAGGAAATAGTGTGTCAACAATAACATTAGCTCCCACAAGCTTCTGTAGTTTCATCTATTGAAACCCAAATTCTATTGTTGCCTACAATGTTTCTGATTTTTTGCACTGTACTGTCATAACAGGCAGGTACACATTTTTTTCTCAGTGGAGATTCGTATGGAACTGTATGACTTGTTTACTTTTCCATAAATTTTATCAAGTGTCCCTTTTTAACCTCACAGGTCCTTCGAGAAATCCGACACCTTCCTTGATTTCGAAGGGGCTGTCGCAACATACAAAAATCTCTGTCTCGTTTCTTGAACTGGTTGTCTGTTTCTGCTGTTCACATGTTGGACTGTGTCACAATGCTGCTGAGCATTTAATCGATTTGCAGACGTCTCTTTCACTTCACATGCTTTGCAGTAAAGAATTTTCCCATCAGTGCTGAAATGTTTTTCTCCAGACTCTATAACAAAACTTTTTACACTTTCAGAACATTTAACTTTTAGTATATTAATACTTCCAGATACGACTTCAAATATGAACAGAAATGAGAATGTTTTAAAAACAACAAGAAGAGTTCGGGAAAGGATAAGCCGGCATTGTGATCTTAGTATCTGCGTGGTACCTGCACTGTTATTGTCCCTTCATGAAATTCCAGTTACAGTGAAACCAAATTATTAGTGACTCTTTCTCCGAAAAATGTTAACTTGACCATTCAGTGCATTTATTGCATAATTGTATTCTTTTCGAATTCATAAGCGAGATATGATGAAATATGACAGATATGATCAAAATATGATCAAAAACATAAAAATGATAGAATTCATAAGCAAAAATATAACAAAATATGACAGAATCAAAATATGACCAAAACCATAAAAATTGCAAAAATATGACTGAATATGCAAAATAAAAACTGTCTAATTAGGATTAAAAATGTGAAATTCGTGCTTACGTTGTGTTTGCGGTGAGAATGGGTGTAAGGACAAAAATATGACGTCATAAACATCCTAACCCTAGTTATCAGTAACAATTCAGTTAGTTTGGGTTGTCGTGTTCATAGATATGCTACACTGATTACCAGTGAGGTCCTCGCGAACGACAAACAAGCGGTCGAAGGGGTTTTTAAGTTTTCAGTAATGGTAAACATGAATATAAGAATTTAGAATTTTAGACATTGAAACGTTATACCTTTTCACCCGCTTTATGATGATTTAGTTCTGGTATTTGCCTCTTTGTTTGACATATTTATTGAAAGAAAATGAAGATCATGTATTTGCATACCTTCCTCTACTCACCCTCCAAAACTTTCTTGCAAAAGCTTATTCTTGTGTCTGTTTATTTTCAGTGAGATCAATTTCATTATACATTTGGTTGATAGGTGTAAAAAGTAAATACACTAGGCTAAAGACATTGCGACATTTCTGGAAAGAAAGTCACTGTGTGATAACTTTGAACACAACCACAAGAAAAATTGATTGCGACCAAGCACTTGAAAATCAATTATACAAATATGCGAAAATTTGCCTATATGTTAAGAATGAATCGAATGTTTTAGGAGCAGAAAATGCTTATTTTACATATATTGTGGACTAAAATGAGATGTATATGTTTTGTTTGGAATATTGTAACTATTTATTATGGTTTAAGGTTATACACATCATTTATTTTAAGGTGAAGGCGACTTCACTTTCAGACCAATTAATATAGGAATGGATTTTAATTACAAAAATGTTTAAAATATGCTATTAAGGCCATACATCTATGAAATTTGGTTGAAAATTTCAATACTTATATTTTTATGTTTATTACCTTGGTATTGTTCACATTTAAGGCTATATATACTATGTTTAGCGTTAACAATTCTAATCTCACAAACGGCATTTAAATACGCCAGTAATATAATTTAAGGGAAGCACTATATTGAACTTTAAACTGCATTTTCCTAGTTCCTTTCGCTTTTGTATGTCGCGTTACGATATCAAAACGTCATTAATTATGAATAAAAATGTAAACTTTTAACAATGTTTCGACAAAGCTTCAACTTTGTGCACTACATATTTAACGTTCTGAGTAAATAGCAAAAAAAGTCTATAAATTTTTAAACTTTCACGTCTGCATTCCCTGGATCAAAATATCCAGAACCATTATTAAAAATGGAAAAAAAGCTAACCAAAATGTTTTCTTAGAATCGGGGGATTTTCTTCAATAGCTTGTGTCTTTAAATTAAATTATTTTGTTGTTTAATGGCACTATCAATTGCCAGGATCACATCAACGTCACCGGTGTGCCGGAATTTTGTCCCGCAATAGTCCTTTTATATGCCAGTAAATCTACTGACATACAGCTGTCGTTTTCAAGCATACTTAAAAACCATCGGTGTGGGCCAGGTTGGAACCCACGACCTTGGGATTAGTAGACCAGCGTCTAACCAACTGAGCCACTCAGACTGACAATACTTGTGTCTATGAAGAATACGCTGAATACGCTGAATTTAGATACCAATATTAATTATTGAGTTTTTTGTTTAAGGGTTTCGTCCCCTGTTTGTTTTCTCGCGTTTGTATGTTGCATATTGAAATTATTGTAAACACAAAAGAAGCACCTATTGCTTCTACAACTCTTCCACTATTTAGAACTAATCAGAATTAATGTGTAACAACACAAAAAGGTAAAACAAATCCTTATAATGTTCATAAGTATACACCTAATTTGGCCCTCTTATCAAAAATTGTTTTATGAGTAAACTGGGAGAATAATACAACAAAACAACAAATGTTTAAAACTTTACATGATATTCAGACATAGAAACGAACAGACATACCAACACAGCACCAAACACACACGAATATTTTTTTTCCCCTAGAAGTGCTCCATTTGGATTTGAGGGATCCTCGAAATGTATATTTCAGTGAAATATCGAGATTAAATTTTTGGGGTAGAATACAATGTTTGCTCTACTTACTACCTCTATGAGAAAGTTGACAGTAGTTTCCTTCTTTAAGAGACATGCGTGTTAAGCTTTTATTGTAGTTATTGCGTGTATTTATCTGCTGGTTGAATACCTCGACAGCTTTTTGCACATATAAACCTTAAATCAAGATGTATTTCCGGTTGCACCTACCTCACTTTCACGCAAGCCCGTAGGAGGGATGGCCAGTTATCTCCAAGGTTACACGCAGAGAGAGAGAGAGAGCTAATTTCCCAGATTATGCAGGCGTGCATGCAGTAGTGTCGGATTTCCTGTGCTACAATTCTGGATTACAGTGACCACAGTGGGGTTTATTCCTGAGGACGGATGCTGGTTTCTCCCAGGGCACTTTTTGTTATATTCTAGGTACTCTTGTCCGCAGTCCAAACAACCGAGATAATCCTTCTCTTCTCTTTTTATTTCGTTCTTAAGCGCGGTGCTGGTCTGTATGTCTATAGAGAGTCTGTGTTAGGCCTGTTCTGGATGGACTCAAGTGCTGAACAATGCGCACCCGCAATAACAATAGCCTTCAACTGAGCCTCCACACCTTCTATATAATACTATTTGCTGGTGGAGGGAACTGGCTACCACAAATGAACGGCTGATATTACTTTAGAACCATGTTAGGTACATCGAAATTACATACCGGGTGGAAGGGAAATCAATGCATTAATTTAAATCAGTGATAAATCTCGATATTTGGAACACATTTTGTATCTTACATTTTTGTCTCTGACCATTTCCTGCGGAGATATTTTAGTTCTGTCGAAAACAAGTTGGAACACTGCAGATTGTGTGAGTATAACATTCCCTAGCTCAGTACAAAAACAAACTTCCTAACGGTGTGTCTTGAGAGCGGTGTGTCTTGTCCTTCCGTGTTTACTGTGCGAGTGTAGGCCAATCACAAGTGTTACCTCCCAAAACATTGCACGAAAGCAAAAACGTTTGTTTACATCCAGAAGCCAGGTCAATTCCCTGACCAACTTCAACACAACGTTGTCGACATACCTCAGGTCTGTAAGAGCCGCTCGGAGTATTCCTTGACGTCTTTTAAGTGAATAATTATTTCGAAACCCTGTGTGAAGTCTCGTAATTACTACCAAAGCTTTGTCAGAAATAAATTATTCTACGCATCTTACAAGTAATAAATTGTTATCTTCGTACATTCTTGTGAAATTACGCATCCAATTTGGATTGAAAGCCATTTATTTTTTCGAAATCGGTTGATCAAAGAACAAAATACCACGAGGTTTTTGTTTGTAATGCTTCTGTGAAGCACATATTAGAAGGAATGTAATGACTTTCCTTCCATGTGTATAGAGAGATTGGAGGAAGTTGCCCTAATTAAGGTTTGGAGAATCAAAGGCTAGGTTAATTTTAGAGTTTATGTTCTCTGCTGTATTAAGGATAATGGCGTTATCTTAACATTAATTATTTGTATTTGTAATGTTGCTGTGAACAATGTGTTTTAGGAAATTATATTGGAAATAGATTTAAGCACCGTAAAACTGCACAACTTGCACCTGGAGTGCAGACATTTATCATACTATGCACATGATTATCAAGTAGCCCCATAGATGGGTCATTCAATACAGCAAGTCAGTTTTAAGCTGCTGAGTTGTGTTGCAATCTGGTGTATACTTATGTGAGTGTTCTCCAATATGGTCTTGGCTAGATACATTTCAATTGAAGTTGTGGCTTTTAATACTTTGTTTTTATTATGAAGCTTTCCATACTGACGGTGAATAGGTAGGCATTTGTAAACTACTTTCAGTTTCTGCATGAGTGTATGAGTATAGACTAGAGTCTCTATGTTCTTAAAGTGATGTAGGGTAATTATTTAATTAATAGAAGGAATGAAATTCCTCAACAGCATACTATTAGGTACAATTTTAAACACCCATTTTTTTCCATTCTTCAAGACTGCAACTATAATTTTCAAAACAATTTTTATAACACTGCAGTCCACTTCCAAACTATATAACACAAATTATTACTCTTTCATTAATAATATTCATTAATATGCAGGTAAGAATTCTCCGCAAAGAAATATCAGGTTAAAACGAATCAGTTCCCACCTTTCGGCAGCCGGACTTCAAAATTTTGGTCACATTACTGTCGCCTTCTTCATTAACACAAACACTGGATTGTATCTAAGTTTTGACCTAAACGGGCTTCCCGAGAAAAGAGTTTGCTGGCTTCTCACATGTTTTAATTCAACTATACTCGCCATCCAAATATTTAAAAAAAAAAAAAAAAAATCCTCCGTAGGTGTGTGTGTGCCACGCATTCAAGAGATCCGAAGTTCGAAGCTCGGCTACGACGAGGTATGGAGAAAGCTTTCTCCATAGGCTTTCTTTATTTTAAGAAGTACCTGGGCGACCGAGCTTCGCTCGGCA
This sequence comes from Tenodera sinensis, assembly GCA_030765045.1. Classification (NCBI taxonomy): domain Eukaryota; kingdom Metazoa; phylum Arthropoda; class Insecta; order Mantodea; family Mantidae; genus Tenodera; species Tenodera sinensis. The sequence goes on along the minus strand of CM060961.1, from coordinate 128,336,416 downwards.
TCCCCCCCCCCCCTTTTTGTGAAATCTTGTTCTTTGGGAGAAGATACTTATTTACATAAAATTGAAAAGCAAAACATTAACCAAATAAAATTTTATCGCAATTATTAAGTCATTTCCGAGATGCAAGTGATTAAGATATACATATAAATATTTAATAAACAGCTTTATTTCAGTCGTAAAACGTCTACTGCTGAACGCAGGCCTCCCCCATAGATATCCACCTAGTTTGAGGTTTTCGTCGAGCATTTCTTCCACTATGGAGCCCAGTTCTTTGATGCTGTGGTCGACTCTATCTTCCAGGAGCATGTTAGTCAAGGTCCTTCATCTCTCCGCCGAGTTCTTCCATGGCTTCCTTAACCCCGGCTAGCCTCTCGTTAGTATTTTCCGATAGCTCTAATCTTCATATTGGACATTCCTGTTTTCATCTTTTCCGATCTGGAGTCTACATGTTTCAATTTGGCTTACATTTTTCTTTCTATTTTGTCCATTTCTGTTTCCATATTTTCCATTTTGTAGCTTACACTTTTCAATAATTCTGCTTTCATATTTGTTTCCTCTGCCGCATTCCGGAATTCATTTCGTTTCCCAATACGTTCATCTTGGTTGACATTTGTTTCATCAACTGTTCCATATCATGGTTTTCATCACACTCCCAACACCAATTGTGACGATTTTAATTTTTAACTACTTCTTTATTTTTTAATAAAGCACCGGAACGACACTCAGCAAAAGCACTGTTGAGCAATAGTAAATACTACAGGAAGAAAATCTAGTAAATAAAGTCATGTGAATATAATACGCATTTCTGGTTTAATCATATAGAAAATTGTGTGAGTTGTTCGTCGAAGACGGGGTAGTGAAAGAAATGTGATTGTCTTTAGCAAAATAAGAATAAGTAGAAAACCCGTGTGAATGTTATACGTTGCACTTATATTTCATACGTATAAATTGTTTATAGAAGAGGGCGTCGTGTGTTACGTAAAAGAAAGGGGAGTGGAGAAAACCACGTAAACGTAATAAGTTGCGTGGTAAAATCGATTGCATAAAAACCTTCTCCATGAAGAAAGCACTCAGATGTGCCAATTTTCATGGCGATCGGTCAACTGGTTTTGCAGTTTACTTACTCAACATACAATATAATATCGTATATAGGCGTTAGTGTGTATGAAGTTGAACTGTAGAGAATGACAACTGAATTGTTTTGTAAAACAGAAATGAGTAGAAAGAATAGCATGAAAGTAATACGTTGCATTTCTATTTCAAATATATAGGTGGGACGCGTTGGAATACAAACTAATATAGCTAGGGCAACTTTCTTACTGTATTCTGATAGCCCTGGAAGAGGACTTTAAAACGCTAGCTCAATTGCTGAAATCGATAGATTAACAGAGAAGTCATGGCCGAAATAAGGTTTCGAGTAATTGTGACTGTTGAGCGTAGACTAAGATAGCTAACTTTCTTCAGGTTTTCTGAAAGTGCTTCCTGTTTGTTGAAATTGGCCCATTAATAGAGAAATTATGGGCAAAATAAGGTTTAGAGTAATTATGACAGTTACACATAGACTAATATATATTAGCTATATAGCTAAGTCAACCTTCTTACGGTATTCTGATATCTAACTTTCTTCAGGTTTTCTGAAAGTGCTTCCTGTTTGTTGAAATTGGCCCATTAATAGAGAAATTATGGGCAAAATAAGGTTTAGAGTAATTATGACAGTTACACATAGACTAATATATATATATATATATATATATATATATATATATATATATATATATATATATATATTAGCTATTTAGCTAAGTCAACCTTCTTACGGTATTCTGATATCCCTGGAAGAGGACTTTAAAACGTTACTTCGTTTGTTGAAACCGGGCCATTAGAAGAGAAGAAGCCAAAATAAGGTTCAATTGCTCTGTAGAAGTGCGAATAAAAATGTTATTTTTTATGTAAAATCGCGTTTTTCAACAATCAAAACCTATATAGATAAACTTAAAAAGCAAAGCCTTATCCGAATACAAAATTTGATCGAAATCGTTAGAGCCGTTTCCAAGATCGCGGAATTTCTCGTTCAAATATGTTAGATACTATAGGGTAACTTTAAGCGCTCAATTGGTTCGTTTGAGCATTATTTCACTCTTTCGTTCATCATGTGATGTTACCTACCAAGATAAAGGACAGAAGACTTTAAAAAGGTTAAAATTGCGTACTTTATCAAACATTCTTAGACTAGATTTTGAAAATAATTGGTTTGGATTGGACCGATTTCCTTATAAATATTTGTCTTGTAGTAGTTGATTCCAGATAAAAGTCAACGTTGGTAGGTTTTTGACTGCTTCTTTTTATGTTCCTCTCTCATCACTATCATATGATGTCACATTTGAATATCCTCCTATTGCAATTGTTGTTTCTCCTAAGGTCGAAAAATCGAAGTTTTTCTTATTAAAGTACTGTGAAACTGTGATATTGCATCCGTGAATTTTAATTTAAAAGTTTCAAGTGTTTATTAAAGTAGAAAATAATATACGAAACACACGAAATTAAAAAATTCATTCGTTCAAAGAAAAAGGATTGGAAGAGATTGAGGGGATAGAAAAACAACAGTACAAAAGAAATAGAATGTCAGTAAAGACGAGCAAGAAACTTGATTCAGTTGTTCTCCCTCGAGATTTAACTATTCTCTTTCCGTCCGTACATCTATCTCGCTCTTGCTTCTCTTCCCTCGTTCTGTTCCTTAATCCCTCGTTTCATTTCCCGTCCTCAACTCCGCACGTAGCCTGCCTGACTTATCTTTCGTTCTATTTGCACTCAAGTTGCGACCCAGACCTCCACTGATATATGGAGTTGATAGGAAAACTTAGGCTCAGGTATGAAACACCAGCTGCGTAGGTATAAAGTGTGCAGATAGAATGCGGCAAAGAAAAACACACTCTGGTTCGCTTACATGGTTATCCTCATTCAGTAGCTGTAACCAAAAATGTAACTCTACTGCCACAGCTAGCTCACATATTATTCATTCTGCTCATATACCTAAAGCAGAACCCCTACTATTAGGGTAAAGGCGGGGCAAATGGACAGGCTAAGCACATTTTTCATAATGAAGGTCATACTATTTACTGTAGAGTAAAAAATATTATTTTAACAGAAGCACTGAACCTTCATTTGACAAAACTGAAAATTATATAGTCTGGAATAATATACATGAACAGAAAAATATTAATTACTTTAAGGATGTTACAATGTCCGTTTGCCCCAACCACAGGGGCAAAAGGACACTCTGTAGGGGGCAAACGGACACCAACAATTTTAGTCACTGTCATCACTTATACAATTGTGGCACATGAAATATGGATCATTTCCCGCCTCTACACACTTAACGTGGTACCAGTTTGCACCAGTTGAGGCACTGAACCCAATTCTCACCTTCCTTGTAGCAATTTCGGCATTTCTTCCAGATATCTTCTGCTTCATAGACAAGATTCTTCTTAGCTCCAGTGTTCCGGGCTTTCGCTGCTACCGCCTTTTAGCGCAGACAGTCTTCCTCTTTCTCAGATAATTTATAAATTCTGGGCTTATAATAACTTTAGACTTTCTCGAGTTTCTTTTAGTTCCTGGTTTGCTTTTAATTTCCAGAGTAGTTATTGGATGAGGACTTATCGAGTCGAGCTTGTCGAGGGTGTAGAAACTTGAGTCAGGCCTGCTGGTGTTGGTGAACTGCGAACTTCGCAATTGTTCCCATTCTCTGGGATTACATCTTGAAGAATGTCCAACGGTGCCTGATTCTTAGCTTCAAGGATCTCATTTTCAATATCAGGTTCTGCATTTTCATGTTGTTAATTCTGTAAATGAACTTGTCCTGGACAAAATACATGGTCTGTAAGACTGTTGGGATTGAAAGGATAAATTCTGCAGCTCCTGAATCTACTGACACAGTTCTACTAGGTTTCACGGAAATAAAGTGGTAAAGAAATTGTGCAAATTGTTCCCACTTCGTGTAGCCACTTTCTGATAGAACAATTTTAGATCCTGGAGGCATGCCAATCTCAAAATTCTCATTGTATCGCTGACCTTTCATTACTATAAAGGGGGGCACATATTGCCCCCTTGCTGTGGCACATGCCATCACACTAATGGTTTCACCCTTTTCACAGCTTGCCTGGCTCACTACATCTTTCTTACTGCGCTGTGATATCACTTTTTTGTTTGTTTGTTGTTTGTTTGTTGTTGTTGTTGTTGTTTTGTTTTAAATCAGCTGCAGCCCTGTTTCATCACAGTTAAAAATGTTACCAAGTTTATTCCACAAAGGCATTCTATTCTCTCTTACAGTTTTCACAGCACCTGACATGCATTTTTTGCTCCATGTAGAGCGATTTAAAGTTCTTTGCCGGTTCCGAACAATAACTACAAATCATAAACAACCTATTTTAGTTAGCGAATACTTTGGAAAACATTTTTATGTGGATCACAATTATATCTGTCTCTCAGAAAGCTTCAATAAGAGCGTGTCCGTATGCCCCCACAGCAAGCTGTCCGTTTGCCCCCTTCTACACGCCCTTAATATACAGCTTCCCTGAGAGAGTGCAGCAGCTCCTTGGTTCCAGTAAGCATAACAACATACCAAGGTGCTCCCTATGATGACTGTAACACGTAGCAGAAGTTTCTAGAAGCCCTCATAATCCGCCTAATCCTTGCAAACTCAGTGCATTTTCTTACAGTTTCAGAAATTCATAGATGTATATTTTTATCTGCAGAGCTTTGAAGCTGGATTCCAACAATTCTGGAAGGTCTACACAGGAAATATTTATACAGCTGATCAACAGAAGCCAGATGAACACTCTGCATCACACCATATACTGTTACCAACCTCGGAAGTCAAAATACGCTAAAATTACTTAGAAGCTGTCCGTTTGCCCCTCTGTCCATTTGCCCCGCCTTTACCCTATATTAGAAGGGGGAAATGTTAACGTGTAACTCAAATTGATAGACAACCCATATTACTTAATATAACAGTAGGTTTAACAAGCAAATACTCAAAAAAGTTCAATAAACACACGAGCACTATGTTGCAATTCTTGCGTAGGTACCTATTTTGGAAAATCTGATGTACAGATTTTGAACTAGTGACGTTTTATCACTTTTGCAGAAAACTACTTTTACTTCACGTAAATCAATATAACAATTTGTATGTATACTTATCTCTTCTAAGTAGGTACAATGGAAATCTGAATATTGTGCACTGAAGATACTCTGAAATCGTTTAAAGGTTGGTGGATATGCGATTTGAAACAACAGCCTATATGTCTTGTCTAAGATCCTGATATTCACTTTATGTTACGCTATCAAAGTAGTCCATATGCTGGTCGTACACCTACATAGGCAAATAAGATGTAGATTCAAAACTTTTTGGATTGTAGCGTATTTTAATGTTGGCCTATTTGTCCATCTCTGTGTACTTCAAACACGTTTTGAGGCAGGAATTGTTTTAAAAGTATTTATAGATTATTCATTTAAATACATACATTTTAAATTCATAGTATAATACTTGCACGAATGAAAGTAATTAAAGAATACTTAAAGTACCACATGTCAATGTTCACAAAAAATACGTTTTTTTATGTCTATACAGGAAAAAAAATAAGATCAGATATAGCTAAAAGTGAAACCAACACCTAACAGATGCAAATTCATTTATACAGGGTGGAAGGGAACTTATTACATTCCTTCTAATATATGCTTCGTAGAAGATTACAAACAAAGATGTCTAGTGGCATTTTGTTCTTTGCTCACCCAATTTCGAACAAATAAATTATTATATTTGTTCCAAGTTGGATGCGTAATTCCACAAGGTACGAAGGTAATCATTTGTTACTTGTAAGATGCGTAGAGTAACTTATTTCTGACAGAGCTTCGGCAGTAATCATGGGACATCACGCAAGGATTACAAATAATTAATCACTTAAAGAAATGAAATAATATTCAGAGCAGTTTTTACAGAGGTAAACTAACTTGAAAACGTTGCGTTGAGGTTGGTTAGGGAATTGAACCGGTTTCTGAATGTAAACAGGTCGGTCGCTTGCAGGGTGGTGTAATGTTTTGGGAGTTAACGGTTCTGATTGCCCTACATTCGCACAGTAAACAGGGAGGACTCGCCATGGTATTTGTTTACGTTCATAAGACACCACGCTGCGGTGATTGTTTATATACTGGCCTAGTGAAAGTGACACCCACATAATCTAGAGTGGTGACAGGTTGTTTTCATTAAAAATAAAATACTTCCGTAGGAAATGGTCAGAGACAAAAACGTAAGATACAAAATGTTTCCAATTAGCGAGATCGCTCACTTGTTTAAATTAATGTAAGGACTTCTCTTCCACCCTGTACATGGCATATAAAACTTAACGTTTACAGTGATTCTATTATTACTACAGGGAATTCAAATGGATTTGAGTTCTTATTCCGGATTGAATACTATATGGAATTGCGGATTCAAATCCAATTGAAAACTTGGATTGGAAGAATTGGGATTGGATCGAAATTTTGCTGCATGAAAACTCCTACAGGATTCAAAGATGCTAACTTCTACTATAATCATAGCACGCTGCACACCCGTCATTTTGTTTTCTTAGCGAAAGTCGTGTAATAAGACATTATGTCCATAGGTTGAAGTTTGGGTACCAGACTGTCAACATCAAACCAACACGAGACGGGATTATCCAGATATAATGTGGACCATCTTCGTGAAGGATGCCTTCCAGCCACTTTCATAAACTATTTCCGCACTCCTCCCCTTCAGCCCATTACCTAGAATTCATGTTTTATTAATGCGTGTGCGTTTAATTTCAAACCAATAGCAGAAAGAGGAAGTACTGCAACGCAAAAGTAAATCCTGCCAACATTAAGTTAACAAAAGCACTTTCGGAAAATACAAGCATCGACAGGTTTCCTTGCACGGAGTTGTACACAGTAAATGTTACAGGAAATCAGCCTCAGAATTGCGCTGAGCGCTGCTTTTTAGGGTTCACCTAGCCGTTACTATCTGTACTCAATAAAAGTAATTTAAACTCGTAAACTAAAGTGCAGCTATTTGTGCAATTTCGAATAGAGAAGTCTTAGTGATTAATCAGGCAAATTGAAAAAATTTACTGTGGTGAAAACTTTAAATGACTCTGTTAAAAAGTTGGTAACCATGTACAACTCGAGGATTTAATTATTTGACATTCGTAAAACGAGATTTATTCAATCTCTCCTTTAACTGTTACTTTAGAACTGAGTATATTTTCGGATCTTGCCTTGTCCATTATAGGCGCAATCTTGATTCTTTAATGACGTTCCGTATTCTCATCTAAACTGAAATGGAGAAATGCACGCATAGTGTATTAGTTGGCTTATTGCAAATTACAAGGTCGTATTCTTCATTTGGTAATACGTATCTTTTAGAATTAGAAAACATTCTGGCAAGTTTCTACTTAGATGCTGCAACATAGTAATTTGAAAACATAAAAAGCATACAAGGTTATTATTTAAGCTCCATTTTTAAAGCTTTGGCAGATGTTACTTACCGATCTTCGGTTACATATAGAAATGACATCATAGTACATATTGTATCTAAGGCACAGACTTGGGTTCAAAAATATGAAAGGCGCTCTCGCGAAATTGATTCTTGCTAGATTCTAAAGCTCAATATTGAACATTTGGGATGGAATTTCTAAAATTTGCCGAGTTGTTTGTAATTTCTCCTGGATCTTATAGCGCAAACAGGACCAGGTATAATTGCATGAAGTGCAAGGATTCAAGATGACCATAGCAAGGAATTTGCATATAGAATAGCCAAAAAATATAGCGCTAGGTACTCAGCTTCCTTTAAGGTTTCTAGGTCCAAAGCTTAAGTTTGGCTTAGAACTTCAAGTCATATAGATGTAGATATATAACGAGTTGCAAACATAACGGGTTAAATTTTGAAGTAGGTAGAGTCTATTATCATTTTTCACTGATATGAGTATAAAAACTTTTTACCCGAGCTAAAATAGAATGCTTTTATACTGAAAATAAGGCGGCGATAGGTTTTCAAACTCATGAATTACCTGCAGTTTTGGAGAGGGTCTAAAGCTTAAATGTCCAAGGTTGGCCCATATGGGAGAGGGAGAGAAAGAAAGACAGAGAGAAAGAGAGGTTTAAAGGCACTCAACTACTTGGTCATGAGCACCTTTATAAAATGATCATCGCAAAAGCCAGAGATAAATTTCAATATAAAATTTGAATGTTAGTCAAAAAGAAAATATATACAAGTATACCAAACAAAGAGGCAACAGTCGGAATAAACAAACCTTAATATGTTTCAAAAAGTAATAAATAAAGATATCTAACGTTCTAAATCTTTACATTTATATTTACCATTGCTAAAATTAAAAAACTATTTCGACCGCTTGCTTATCGTCCGCCAGGACCTCTGCAAGACTAACAGGTAGTTGCAGGGGATCTTGAATGTGCGCTAGGCAAACACATTTTAGCAGTACGTGACGGACCGACTGACAAAACGTTGTCGCACAGCGCACAGAGAGGAGCGGAGAGGAGAGTGAAATCGTAGTGGACAATGCGTAACCGAGTCATAATCATTTCTATTTTCAGCTACTGTAAGAAATATGGCCATACTCCTTTAAACCATTTTGTGGAAAATACAAATCATATGAAGGTAGAGGTCACAGATAAACTTCTAGCAACCCTATTTCGTTGGAGTTGGCCAACTTTCATTCTTCAGCTTTGGCCGCATGCTAGCGGTGTGGACTATTTTCTTTTCAGCGACTCTAGCTAGTCAGTTCTGCCACCTCGTATAAGAACTACCACGTTCTTCCGTATTTACTCTCCGGACGCTTGTTTCAGCCTCATGTAGTTAAATATATTTGCGACGTTTAAACTCATTTATTTTGGTCATTAATTGAATGAAATTAGTCAGGCAACAATCTGACTTTCTGACTTCTTTTTTATGTATACATCCTTCAGAACTATACCAGTCTAAGCAAGTAGAACTTATGTGTGTCGATTACAAAAGACTTTGAGAAAGTCAATCACAGTTGTTTACTTGGAAGAATTTCACTGTTTGTGAAACTTCAAAACTCAAAATTGTAACTACTGAATCATATCTGCTAACTTTGGAGGTATGCAAACATTGTGGTTAAAAATAGTTAAACATATTTGTAATATCAATGCGCTGCGTGAGTCGCAGAATGCTAAGTGGAAATTTCTCAGGCGGGGACCGTAAATCAATATAACACGAGCGCGGCAGTTGCCTTTGTGGCTGCCGGTAATCGATCATGGTAGATACTTCCGTCAAATTGTAAAACCCGAAAGAAAAGACATAGATTTTAGAAACACTTGCTCTTTTGATAACTTAAGTGCCGCCAACATAGCTAACTCTACCAATGTCCCTAGATGATGTTGTTAGATGTACTAATATACTCTAACTAGCTCAATCCTAAACTTAATTCTCTTTCTAACTTTAGGAACAATAGTAACTGCAGCTCCATATGGATTCTCCTATCAACATAACTGATTTCCACGGATATCTTCAATAATTTTCTTCGCTACCTCAAATTCTAAATTCTATTGCTAATGACTTTGTCACCACAAACTATTATCTTAGACTTATTACATTGCATTACATTATTACATTTTATTTATCTCCGTATCATTTATTTACAAAACTTTTCATTTTACGTGTCAGTAACTGGTATAACACGCACACACACACACACACACACACACACACACACGCGCGCGCGCGCGCACACACAGACACACACGCACTAGCTGTACCTGCCTCACTTCGCTGTGGCACTTTATGGTTGCATGGATGAGAAATGAGGAACAAAATAAAGCATGCGTTTCAAAAAAGTTTAATTTTGCAATACCTGTGAGTATACAATGTTTTTTGCTTTTCCATTCTTTGCGTAGATATAAGGGCTATCTGGTTTGCCGACACGGGAACACTCAACATACAATTATCCATGTGCGAAGCAATCCGCAACTAAATCTAAACCACACAATTCCAAAGATTGACCTTCAGCTTTATTGATTGTGGTTGCAAACGCCAAGCGAATTGAGAATTGTAATCTTTTAAATTGGTGTATCGGTCGGGATCAGGAATGAGGACATCTTCGCTTTACAAAGACCCAATTAATATCGTTGCTTCCACTGCGATGTTCGTCAATTTCTTAATTGCGAGCCTAATGCCGTTACAGAGCTTTTGGCTGATTAACATTACACAACATGATAACTAGCACACCTATTTTCAATTTTAATGTGTGTGGTGGCATTCCTGGCAGATCAAGAGACTTCGGAAACTCCGATGGGTAATTAACTACTTCATCTGCTTCCACAATGGTGTCTATCGATTTATATATAATTTCCTCACTTTGAATACTGGAGTGCATAAAATTATTGAGCTAATACACGTCTTTATTCTTCGCGGCAAGTACAGTTCGTTCATTGATCCAGTCATGATTCGTATAACTAATTTTAATATTATGAAATACTTTTTCGATAAGTTCATCTTTCGATGTTACTAAATTACAAACATTATTAGGAAATGATATTCGTCTGGTCCCATCTATTGGCAGCTGTCCGTTTCCAATGTCTAGTAACTGTCTTGAGAATACCTCGGTTGATTGGTCGTTTTGAAGCTGGACACGCATATTCGTAGTCAACTGTAAGTGTCGCCGCACTGTTGAATATTTTATGCAAGCATTTATTTCATCTGCTGGTGTTACCACTATTTTCAACAAACCCTGGAGAGTGACTACAGAAAGAGTGAAAACAGAGAGTGCAAAGATTACAAACTGATGCTTACTTTTGAACAGCTAAATAATTCACTGTAATGATTTTTCTGGCACTTCTAGGAGTATTCATACCTTACGATTATTTCCTTCAAATTGCGTACCACCGTTTTAACAAAGTGCAGGAAGCTATTGTTTCCATTAATTACATTTATTTGACTGAATAAAGAAGCTATTCTTTGCTCTTAAAAGGCGCGGTTAGCAGAACAAAGTAAAAACAAAATAATAAGCAAGGGAAACGTAATAAAATAATTATATGTAATGTCCTCTTCTATCCACTTTCTCTCTCTCCCACTCTTTCTCTCTAGTTCTCAAAGGCGCAATTACATTAATTTTTATTGCTCCACTGTTTTGCTTTTCTCTCTAGCTTTTCCAGTTTTATATTTTCTTGGTCTAATCTTACACACTACAGCTTAATTTTCCTCATAATGGATTTTTATTGCTCACTGACCCCTTCTCTAAAATGCAGAACTCTATTTTCTTTCTAAGTTCGGATTTTTTGACTCCTTCTCAACTTTAATTAACTTTTTCAATATTCTTTTAACCCTTAACTGAAAAATTCCTTCCCTCGGTATCACTTACGTTTTACCAATTGTGGTAATTTAAGTTTCCCCCTGTATTTAGACGGATACTCCTAGGTTGGTTTTCAGTTTTTATTGACTACATCCTAAGTCAATATATAAGCAATAGAACGTAAACTAACCTTTAAAGGTATTTTACTAACTTGTGTAGATGTAAATTATGGATCACTGTTACGAACTCTCCATGCTAATGGTACCTCTTTATTCATATAGCGTGATTTATGAAGCACTGACACATTTATTTCTTTGTTTTAAAACGGGTCATACTAACGACAAGTTATACGTGAAATTCAGAGGAATTTTAGGAGAATATTCACCTGTATAGCAAATGTTGAAAATGTCTTTCATCCTGCATAAGACACAACTCGACACGTCGTTGTAGATATTGGTCACTCGTTGGAGGACTCTGTTGTCAATAGCTTGAATCTCCTGTGTAATGTTGTGCTTCAGATCATCCAACGTCTGGGGACGTGTAGCATAATACCCGTCGTTTAAGTAATCCCATAGAAAGAAGACCGGCGATGTCAAATTCAGAGATCTCAGTGGCCACAAGTTCCTGGAGATTATCCGGTAGTCAAAGAAATTTGCAGTTAGTCCCACGGGTTCATTTGATGTATGGCATGTAGTGCAGTCCTGCTGAAAATATCCTTGACTCAGCTCTACATCATATAGGTGCTCAGAAAACTCCATGAAAATCCATCGGTGCAATTCACTGCTCACATTGTTAAAAAAAAAACTTTTATTTTAACAAGGTGCATAGATTCTGCATAACTAATACGTGGATTTTAGCTGGCCCAACAGCTTGTGTTATTTGAGTTCACATAGCCGGATAAATGGAACCATGTGATGGACACAATATGGCAGGATTTTGCACAATGAGTGCCTGAAACCAGCGTCAATAATTCCGTCGTCATCCTTAGCGCGTTTCTGGACAACCGTAATCCTATACGTCTTTGTCTCAAACGTCTTAATGATTTTTTGGGTGACTGCTCCAGTCGTGTTCTTACATCAACAAGAATCGTGCGAAGCCTACATGCATGATGTTTGCCTTTTTTCGCTAACCAGAGGTCCACCTGTTTCGTGTTTCTTTACCAGTACCTATGTTGTGTTTCATTGGGAAGGATTCCAAACAACACGTTCTCTCTGGTATGCTCCTTGAATAGCTGTAATTGAATTCTTAATCCAGTATTGCTTTACCGGAAGAGTCGTTCATTTAATGAGTATTCCATTTTCACGTTGACTAGAACAAATTTTCAAAAACGTTTGCCGAAAATAAAACTAACAATTACGAATAAAACATGGACTTCTGTTTATCTAGTAACAGGAAATCAAAATTCCAAAAGACACTGCTTAAGTTGGCACTAAAATGGAGCCACAGTGAATTTCGATCAGAATAATTAAAAAAAAAAAAAATAAAATAAAACTACATGTGTTAGTTCTTCATAAATCACTCTGAATAAGACAGAAAGTATTTGCTTTGACCACTACATCTGTGGAAGTGGGAACCCGCTGTCTGCGTTACATTCATGACGTTTCGATTTGGAATCTCGTTAAGGGTGAGGTATCTGTATAAGGTTTCGGTATTTTCCCGTAAGCCGTGCTTTGCTCCAATCTAAAACTTAACTACAACTTAAAATTTTTCTGAATTTAATTGACGGCTGAATCTCTTATCATTCATTCGTTTGTCACTAGATTTTTAAGTTTTCCACCAGAAATCTTGGAGTCGCAAATTTACATGGCAGTCTTTTTTTTTTTTTTTTTTTTTTTTTTTTTTTTTTTTTTTTTTTTTTCCAGTTCAGTTCAGTTGAGCCTGGACCAACTGAGGTGAGGTTATGGTAGTGGTCTTGGTTCTTTTACTTTGCAAATTTGGTATAATGCAGGCAGCGGCAAACATGTACTCAATGAGGTATCAGTATGACGTCTCAACATGCAACCAGCAATGCACATGACGTAATGTAGAACAGGGGATAGCATTGACCTTCGTTCAAAGTCAGTGGTGGACTCGCTCGCTACAGAGTACAATAACGAATAATACACATACTTGAATCCAGCTATTTTGGTCTACAATACTTTAGATAGGCCTAGATATTTGAGTAATATATTTCAGTTCACTTCTATTTGCAATGTGCCAAGAAAATCTAGTGATATATCAAAAGTAGCCACTCTCAGTATAGCACGCAAATTAACATTTGTTAATCGCGATACAAGACTTTTTTGGATTCAGTTTCTTTTCTTCTACACATTTCTTAAATGCTTGAAATAATTCTGTCCCTGCTGCATGTTCCCAAGTGAAATGACTGCAAGCATAATTATTCTTGTATAGAGAGGTTGTTAGGAACTTCACGAATGAAAACTACCTGTTGTACTGTGTCAACGTTGTCAGTGCTTTCATCCAACGCGAGAGAAACGACTATAAATTCATGGACCTCAGTTTTTAGTCTTTTTTCGGTTATTTCTGCTATTTTATGTATCCTTCTCTGTATGGTTCGTGGTGATAATGCAATATTACTAAAAATATCATATTATTCAGGGCAAATTGTTGGCAACTTTACTCTCACATTTTTTATGAAATCTCCATCACTAAAACACCTCAGTGCCTAAGCAATCTCCAAAGCAACAGCATAGCTGACTTGAAGTTGTCTATCAGTTATAATATTTGAATTAATATTAGGTGTATTTTCTGAATATTGCTCTTTGAGCTGTTGCAGTTGGTTCGTGCAATCTAGACCTAGGAAAAAAAAAAAAAAAATAAAAAAAAAAAATAAAATGAATAAAGGACACTACGTCATTGTTATGCTACTTTAAATCGTGGTGTAAATTTATGAATATATGCTTGTCTGTAATTGTATGGTGATCTTATGACATGTATCATAATGCCGCTTGATGTTCCATTGATGAGTGTCTTTTTGAACATTAGAGCACAACAAACACCTTACGTTGCTTACATGATGAGAAAAGAAATCATCAAAGTGCTATTCTAGATATCAAGTTTAGTAGACCAGGAATAATTAGATGCACTCTAATTCTATAAATATACTAAGACTAAGTTAAATAAACTAATATCCTTCAAAGTTATAAATAAAAAAGTTTATTTAATTACACTTTGACAGACATGTTTAGTAGTGCAGGTAACTAAGAAAGGGACAGTCCGCCCGTGATCGGTGTGTATGCAGTGCCAGTTAAGGCTGTGAGGGAGGGGGAGACAGAGTAAGTGCTGCCCCTGACACGTCATAGTTGCGAGGCCTCATTGAGTACATGTTTGCCGATGCCTGGCTTAATGGGTGGAAAACGAAAGTTTTCACGCAGTATAGAGGAAACTATTACTGATTGGTTTCGTCAGAACGAACTTATATAGGAGGTTGCAGAGTATAAAAATGTAGAGAAAAAATAGACTGAAAGGAAACAAAGGAATAAACAAAATCAAGTACATAAATAAATAATATTTTGTGTTTATGGATAACGTTTAATAATTTTCAGTTTATTTCTGCTCTGAAAAAAAAGCGTGCAAAGATTGTGGAATAAGTGCAACACAACAGTGTAGTATGGTGGGCACAGGTAGTCATCCAACCATACGTAATCGCTTAGTAAAGATTGCGTATCTGCTAAAAGAGCTGTTTCAATAGAAATACTTTACCCGGGACGTGCGAATTTAAAGGTTACGAAACATGATGATGCCTCGTTGAATTCGTTGGGACCACCCACCATCTCTTAAGTGACCTGATTTGTATAGCTTTATTTCATATCTATAAATAAATGTATAAATGTAATCCGAGTGGGAATTATTGTCAATTACGTGCATTGTGCAACAATTGGGTGCAATATAATGCTACATTTAGGAAATAAGCGGAGTTGAGTGATTTGTAACTTAGTTATGTTGTACTAATACAAAACATAGTCATCAAGTTCATCAAAGCATGCAAAGTTAATGTTTAAATTCATTGTAAATTTCATGATTTGTTTCCTCCTTTTTTTCCTCAATGTTTAGTCGCGATATGACTTTTATGTTGAAGCGACTTCAAATAATAAATAAATTTAAAAAAAAAATAAAAAATGTAGACATGTTGATATCAAAAAATACAAGGTTATGTCAGTGCATTCTGGAACTGACTAAAGTTCGTCTATCTATATATAGCAGAGGCAATATTAAGACTGGATTTAATTCTGGTGGTTGACAAGTACTCCACGAACTTTTGTTCTTCAAGTGTCTCATAACCAAAATCTCATTGGCACCTTCGGAATTACGATTAGCAAACTTGGGATGTACTTCAGAGGTTTTCCAAACTTAGCTCTTTATCAGTATTATGTGTTAATTCATCGACCAAAGTAAACGAAAATATCAAAGTTTCCAACTAACTCACTTTCTTTACTGTCATGTAGTTTTCTCAACCACATTTTGGCCATTTTACCTAATAGTATGGTATTTTTAGTTCAGTTTTTTTTCCCAGTCCAATTCCTAGGAAGCATAACAGAAAACTAAACTGAAAGGATCTTAACTTTTCAGCTTTTAATTCAGCTCAGTTTATCAGACTGGAGGAAAGCAGGGTTTTATGCTGACAAGAGGAATGTAGGGTAACTTTAACCTCTATGGACGGCTCAATTGAGCATTAAGATCTATAAAGTTAACACAGATACAAGGAGACAGACAGACAGACAGACAGACAGATTTCTGTACAACTTTGGTTTCTAACCGACTTTTCGTTTTTGAGTTATGCTGTCCACAGACCGACACACACACACACACACGAGCGCGCGCTTACCTTTTTTTTTACAAGTGTTTTTTTCTTTTTATGCAGGGAGTCTCAAAACGTACATTTCTGATGAAATCTCGACACCGAATTTGTGGGTGGAATACAATACTTCCTTCTACTTACCAGTAGAGAAAGTAAGAAGCATGTATCATATTGCCTAATGGACGCAAGGTACAGTATTACGAATGTGATCAGCCATTTTGCCCAAAAAGGGATAATACATACCTGCACGGAAGCATAAATTTAGAAAAGAATACTATGTTTTGCATTAAAATAGCTTATTAAATGTTATTCATTATTTATTCCAAGTGGTATAGTTACATTTTGACATTTTTGACATCTTTCATTCGCAAGAAAGGATTAAGGGTAGCCGACATGTTAAATTTCTAAATCTTGCAGTGATTCAGTCATTCGTTTTATTTTATTTATTTATTTTTTCACAATATTGTCACATCCCACTCTACCAAAATTATAAATGTGTTTTGAATTAGGTGCAGATATATTTAAAAATTTTCGAGGGGAAAAAACTTTCTATTTTACTTTACTGTGTGCAGGAAGCAGTTGTTGCACACAATAGTAAAATCGTAATTTTAAAATATAAAAACAGAACTACATTATGCAAACATCGATGCACAGAACTAATGCATGGAAACATTTTCACTCTCCTGAAGAGGAAAAGAAGAAAGAGTTTAAATGTAATTTTTTAAAAACTTCTTTTACAATTTATCCTCAACGTTCAAATGTTATATCTTGAGTAATTTCAAAGTGTACCTTAAGGGATATTTTAGTTAAGAAGTTTATTCCCTCAGAACTTCTGTTGAAAATTTTAACAAGATTGGATTCACATTGCATCATATGGAACATTTGAATACGCAAAAGTGTACGAAAATTAATGCTGACTAAAAGGCATTGGAAATATACGTACTTCTTCAGGCAGTTTAAATTGTTAACGATTTGAAGTTTTAAAAGACTTGGAGCTAGTGTAGAATTGAACATATGTATGCTTCAAATAATTTTTTGGACCTATTCTTTTATTTTGACCAAATTTCAGCTGCATCTACCGTTTACAGAATCAACAATAACACATTTGCCATCAATTTTCGTTTGGAAGTTTCCACTATTATCCACTTAAGGCTAATGAAAAAGTGAACAGAACATAAATTGTTTCATATTTGTCTATGAAACCATTAAGAAATGCACAAGCAGAAGTGCACTGATGCTCATCAGGTTTTCTTTTACAGATATTTCTATGACATAATGAAACCATTCTTTCGAAATTATAGAGTTCTAATAACCTCTGGGTTTCTTCGTTATCCGCTATAACGAAATACACAGCGTCAGGATGTGACTTTATGATCAGAAGCGCATTAAATGAAGGCAAGCTGAGCTCTCGGGAAAATAATTAGTGGAAAGTCTGAAAATGTTGTAGCCAGTTTGAAATCTATCGGAAGAAACCGTAACCAGAATAATTTCGGTGTTCATTAATGCAGAGGGGAATAAACCAGCTAATGAAAAACGCTGCTGGAGCATTTTTAGGGAGGAAAAAGTGAGAGAAACTAAATTACGGCGACGCTGGGCTGAGATTGTAAAAACAGAATTTCCATTGCATTCCCGGAGCGGGTAAGCGCAGGAGCATTACGGCATTGTTTGCTTTCCGCATAGAGCAGCAGATGATGTTTTGATTACAACTTGAAGGGTGCAAAATGGCCTCCGTTAACAGCTCAAGCTTATTCTCCTTCGCATCCAATATGGTTATCAAAGTCTGATATTTTCCGTCTGGGTTGTATTCAGAATATCCTACTCCGAATAATGTTTGAGAGCTACCAATATATATCGAAGTAACAATACATGGCGTTATCTTTTACTTTCTCTAATACGTATAGAAGTATTGTATTTGACCCAAAATTTTGATGTGGAGATTTCGCCGGATATATCAATTTTGAGGCCCCTGAATCAAAATTAAATTTAGAAAAAGGACAATGTGTTTATATGTCTGTGTGTGTGTCAACGTAATAACTCTAAAACAAAAGTCCGTTAAAAACCAAAGTTTGTTTCAAGGATGCGACATAAAGATTTTGAAGAAAATTCCTCCACCCTAAATACCCTTTATATGCAAAATTCTTTGAAAATTTTTATTTTCTCAAAAATGCATCTGATGATTTTAATTAAAATGTCATTAACTTAAACTTTGAATTTTCTGGCTATAGCCTATGGAATTGTGTTTACTCTTGATGGCTTCTGCATAACTGGTAAATCGTAATAGATGGACCAAATCTTAGTATACAAAGGATGTAGATCTTGTTAAAACACACGTTATGTCCAAATGCATCTTTAATTGAACCATTTGGGAGATACTTCTCATCACTTGTGTGAGTTTTGCAATACTTAAACTTTTCTCAAATCGAAAGATTTTATACACCTTTTTATCTTTGGCCAAGCAAAGAGAACGGAATTTCATATCCTTCATATAGAAGACTTGATTATCACTTAAAGTCTACAAGAAAATTATCAATAAGACAATTTCTGCAAATTTTTATCTCGACTAAGATGAAAAAGATAGAGGAATAAGAGTTTATAAGAATAATACAGGAATAGAGAGTCATGTGTGTGCAACACATCAGATTTTATTTCTTTCTTTTAATAACTGCTTGGGTTGATGTTTCGAAAATCTTTAAACCCAAATATATACTCACAGTCACTTTAAAACTTGCACACTCTAAGCAAAGTAAGGAATAATCCTGGCTAAAGCAACATTTCCAATCTCCAGTTGAAAATTGAATCTCGAACCTCTGGAGAGAGAAACATAGCCCTAGGGCCTCTGCATTTTTAACCACACTTCTTAAAGCCACTTGAGATGCTTCTGCAGTCCCTTTTTGCATCTCTAAAATATTTAAAAAGTTATACGCTTTATGCTTAAGATCTTGGGTCTCAATTTCTGCGTCCTTATGCACAAGTAAGCCACACACAAATCACGCAAGTTCACCAATTTCTATTGATATGGGAAAAGGTGAAAATGAATTGGAGTGTGGGAGAGCGTGGTGATACGAGAAATGCGACGAATGATGTTGACTACATTGGAAAGGTTCTAACGCGATTATATGTTGGAATATATTACGACGTTGTCACGGAACGCCTATACAACGCTAAACGTCGAGCTCCCGTGCGGGAAACACTGATGTTTTATGTGCCATGGGTTGACACCACTTGCTAGGAGGCAGTTAGTTCTAGACAGCTTTTAAATTCCGATTATAAAGTTTGTGTGGAAACGCAACCAAAAGTGTACTACGTGAATTTCTGTGACTGAGGTCATACCTGCTGTAATTAGTGGAAACTAAACAATAAAGAGTAATTGAAAAATGACTGAACATGTAATTTGTCACAGCATAACTTTAAAACATATCTACGTTACAGCTGTGTGTATTTTCCTTTGCTTTGTCGATGTAATATTGCCTGAAGTTCCTTTCTTTTCTTTCTTTTTAATACTGAATGTGTTCTTAAGGTCACCATGGAGCTTTTTAATTAAAATTCATTATACCTTTTGGTCACAGTTGTAATTGTTTGGTGTGTCAATTTCAGGTTTTCATTTAGTGAGAGAAACTGCATTGGAATCAAATATAGGTTTGCATCAATATGATACTGAATACAAATATAGATTTATTAGTGTGTTTGATGATTATTTATAGAACAAGTACTAAGTTCTAATGCATACAATTAGCATACTGCAATGCAAGTTTTGTCCAGTGTTAATATACATATACTAATTATCTAGTGATCTATATTTGGTTCAAATGTACATATATCACACGAGACAAACTTAGAGTGCACATATATCCTGTTCTGAAGAACTAAAGGTATCGATAGAAATTTTTTGTAGCTGTCTTGACTTTCGGTCATTATTTCTCTTACGTCGATGAGCTTAATATATTTTTCTTTTGACAGAGTCTTCTGTTAGTTTTTAGATGTGCCTCCTACTCCCTTACACCTCTACAGGTAGACGTTTATCGATTCTGCGAATTGGTCGTTGGCCTACGTGTACTACCAGCATGCTTAGAAAGTAGTTCTTAATGGAACGCAGTTATGTTGTTGCACTGACAAATATAGCCCCACCCTCTTCCAGTGACTCCTCTGTTACTCTCCAGCATAATTCGTGCCACTGAATTGACAAGGATTTTTACGTCCCCCAAAAACATGACTCAACTGCCGAAGAGTAACACTTCAAGCTGGTTGTCTGTGTTCTGACTATGGATTATAATTAATATTTTGTTGAATTTTGCTGGAGAAATTAAATGTTATTTAATAAAATCGTAGAAATAAAGTATAAAATTAAGTACATTTATTTATTATTATAACAAAATGAGAAAATCCAGTCCAGTTACTTTTCTATTTGTCTTCTAAAATTTTATGGAAAATACAGTTTTCTTCTCGTCGTTTACACAGTGTACAGTCTTTCATGCTGTCTGAACTAAAAATTTTTGCTTCTCGTAACCTTGCAGAGTCCTTTTAGAATCTTCCTACACTTCCTCTGTCTATAATACACCAACTACGACGCTGCAATCACTCGACGCTCTTTCAATCCCCACTACCTCGTCCCGGTGTCTCGCACTCACTGACATACTCATGTCTGTAACAGTAAACTCTCTCTTCTGCTGCTGTCTGGCCTCTTTATAAAGCGGGGATGTCACACAGACCTTTCGCGAACTTCTTCAAACAAGCCGGCCGCCGGACATTCCTCGAATCATCTGGAGAAAAACCGTTTTGGTTTTGCCACTCTGATTGTTGTCACGTGTTTGTGAGAAAGTGGTGTGAGAAAGCTTGACCGTATTTTTTGTAGTGTTTAACACCCGCTTTTACTACATACGGCACCGCAGGTGGTGACACTGATGATAAATGGAATGAAGATGATGATCCTTATGGCCCAGTCCATAGACTAGGTGGAGTCAAAGATTGTTTACCTGAAAGTAGAAACTTTGCAAAGTGCTATTGCTACCTATGCGAGAGATAGTATTTTATGTACCTCAGTGTACCGGTGTGACCAAGGAGACTGCAATTCTGCCACTTTCACTTGAAATACCACATCTCCATGCACACAACCACATAACTTTCGCTTTAAGGTATTAGCTGTTATGGATACTCTACCGTGATGATATTAACTGCTCAAAAAGTTTATATTACGCATGAACCTAGAACTGTGGTCTGGAAACTTTACCACGTGGCATCCCCATTTTGCATACTCTCCAATCCCTCAAGGTTCGCCCACGTTCTTAAACAATAGGGAGATAAACATAAAAACGAGAAAAGTAAAAAATGAAATAAAACCTGCATTACTACGTAAGATTGTATTGTTATTTCCTATTTATTGATTAATAAATACTATTACAAAACGACAAAACCCAGCCCAGTAACTTTTCTATCACTTTATTTTCTTCTGAAACTTTTGCACAAATATAGCTCTGTTCTACTGGCATTAACACAGTCTACAGTTTTCCGTGATATTACAACTCATAACTGTTTACTTCTCGTAATCTTAATGCAGGACTTTCAATAAATCTTCTTCACTTCGAAGTGGCTTATCTTTCACGACAATTTACCTCACACACAGCTGCCTCACACTCGCTGACCGACGCATCTCTCTAACTACTGTCTGCTATTTTCTCATCTCCTTATACAGCGGGGATGATGTCATGGGACCTTTCACAAACTTCTTCAAATAAGCCGAACGCAGAAAAATTCTCGACTCATCTGGAGAAAACTCCTTTGGTTCTGCCGCTCTGTTGTCCTGTGTTTGCTCACATGAGTAGTGTGGGGAAGCTTGTCCGTGAGCGCCTTTGATACCGCCGTGCCCGTTATTATTACTCAGGTATATACAAACAGTCCTGCGAGGTAGCCTGACCTCGAGCGCTTTTGTTTGCTCGCCCGCTTGGAATGTGGTTTGAAGTATCATAGCTACGATCATGCTTTGCTATGCGCCGCGCCCAGCGTCACAATGTAACTCGTTACAATTTGTTGCAGATTAGGAAAAAATTAAGAAAGAACAACGCCTGCTGACTAGAGGAAACAACAAAACTGCAATGTGAGAGTAAGAGGTTGAAGGTAATTGAACTCGAGACCTATAGAATGCCTCACAACTTGCCGTGGGCCCAAATCGCTAGGTCGTACTACATTCAAATACCGATGGAAGAGAAGTCAATACATTAATTTGAACCAGTGGTAGATTTCAGTGTTTGGAATACACTTTGTATCTTACATTTTTGTCTCTGATATTTTGCCACGGAGATATCTTAGTTTTGTCGAAAAGAACCTGGCAACACTGCAGATAGTGTAAGTGGTCACTTTCCCTAGCTCAGCACATAGACAAACACGGTAACGGTGCGTCTTGAAAAAAAAAAAAACTCATACCTTTTCCTGTCCTTCAGTGCTTGCTGTTCGTTAGCTCCCAAAACATTACATTAAAGCGAAAGCGCCCAACCTGTTTACCTTCACAAACCAGGTCAATTCCCTGAACAACCTCAACGCAACGTTGTCGATTTCTTCACGTCTGAAAGAGCTGTTAGGAGTATTCCTTGACGTCTTTTAAGTGATTAATTATTTCGTAACCTGTGTGATATCCTATAATTACTACCAAATCTATGTCAGAAATAAGTTACTCTACGCATCTTACAAGTAACAAACTTTTATCTCCATACATTCTTGTGGAATGACGCATACAGTTTGGATCGAACACTATTTATTTTTTAGAAATCGCTTGATCAAAGAGCAAAATGGCCTTCGGCTTTTTTGTTTATAATGCTTCTAAATATCAGAAGGAATATAATGACATCCTTTATAGGCACTTTCTGATAGCACATTGGAGTAAAAATCTTGTCGAATGCTCAATATACTTGTTAGCTTGTAGTTTCCTGTTGTGTTATATGCAATGTTGGTAGAAACACCCATAACATGCATTTGGAAATTAAAACATAAATATATAGAATTGCGCATTTATATTTCAAGTACATATTCAGGATAAATGCATTAATATATAGTCGTACTGTTTTAAGCTAGTAATAATAATGAAGTTAGTGTTAGTTTAATGTAGCTACATTAGCGAGATATATGAGTGAGAACGCTATACTTTTTATCCCATTATCTCTGATTAATTGTATTCTTTACGCACCGGAGTTGGTCAGCAGAATGTTGCAGATAAAAGAAAGAAAAAACACCAAAGTGTTGAAATTCATAGCCCGGGGCTGCTCTTTGGCTGTGCTACAAAGTCGGCTTAATGAAGGCAATATTTCAAAGTCCAGAATGTGATCATAGAAATATATTTCCAGAACGAGCTAGCATTTTCAAATTACTTGCCATTATAGTTCCAGATATAAGAATTTTTTAGCAAGTTGCTCCAGGAAAATACCATTAGAGTACGAGCTAGAGGAAAGTTTTAAAAGGACCCAGGGTTTTCGTTAAAGTCTCATTAGAAACTCGCGCTAGACTCAAAGTTGGGCAAGGCTTACTAATAGCAGCAGTGGTCGTATCTTGAGAACGTTGGGTAACTTTTCTAACTGCATGTTGCATATATCCTTATGGGCAGACTTGCGTTACTGATAGAATTAATTACACTGATCAGCAAGTACTGGTAGTGTAGCACTTAAAGGGTATTCATGGACATATGTCTATGTTTAAAAATCGGAAGAATTTTTCTATTCTTGTACTAACCATTCTTACAAGCCCTTGTTCCTTTATCCTCTTTATGTCAGTCAAGATCAATATTTGCAGAAATTATCCTTACCAATTTTCTCTTACGTGCAAGGGGAAGATGGGTATATAGTAGGCTTAGAGCGGTAGTCAAATCCTTTTAAGCTGGTCTCTAGGTGAAGCCTTTCTTTGCTCGGCCAAGAGATAAAACAGTGAATATCGACCTTTCATTTGTGAAAAGTTTAAGAATTGCAAAGACCGCCTCCGTACCGCAGTTGGTAGCGCGCTTGCCTCTGGTGCGGACGACTCGGGTTCGATCCCCGGTACCAGCATGGGGATTTTATTCCCGGTGGGAGGTCTGGCACGGGGTGCACTCAGCCTCATTAGGTTCCGGAGGGACCAATTGAGGAGTTACTTGATGGAGAAGTGGCGGCCCCAGGTCGAGAAGACCGCATAACTGGCCGGCAGGGCTCGGGGCGCTGACCACGCCCCACCCTCCAGTACTGCACCTCACCGAAGACGCCTGTAGTGGGCAGAGGGAGTGGGGGCGCAGCGGCTGGGCTCTTTGTAGGCTTTGGCCCCTCATGGGCTGTTGTGCCGGGTTTTAATAGTTAGTTAAGTATTGCAAAACTCACAAAAATGACAACGTAAAAGTTCATTCACAAAAGCTACACTTGGACATAACCTGTGTGTTTTAACGAGATCTACATTTTTTTATATTAAGATTTGATCTAACTCTTACGTGTACCAGTTACAAAAAAGTCATCAAGAGTAAACAGGACCATATAAGCTATAACCAGAATATTCAAAATAACATTTATTTTGTCATAAAAATATCTTAAGCATATGGTATTTTAATCAAATTGTCACAAACATTTCTGGGGATATCAAAATTTCGAAAAATGATCCTTGGAAGGGGTACTTTAAGGTGAAGGAATTTTCTTCCAAAATTTTCGTTTTGCATCTTTGAAAGATATTAAACTTAAGTACCAACTTTGGTTTCTAATCTAGTTTTCATTTTTGAGTAATGCTTTTCACACACTGATAGACTCAGACACACACACATACACGCACGCACACACGAACCTTTTTCTGCAACTACTTTTTTGGTTTTGGGCTCTCAAAACATATATTTCCGGTGAAATATTCATACAGAATTTTTGGCTCGAATACAATACATGCCCTACTTACTATACGTAGTAAGGAAATTAAAAATGGCACAGAAAATGTCTGCAAGTATTGACAAAAATTGCACTTCTAGAGACCCATGAATCGTCAAGCTACGGGCACCGCAGGATATTTCACTTACTTATGACTAATAAGCATCTGCTCCTTAAACAGTTCACTGTCGGACCGTTCTCCTGAATACTCAATTTACTTGGAATAAATGAGTATCTGAACCAGTTTTGCCAGCATTTATAACGAATAACATTAGAAAATCATAAGAAAAACCAAATACATGCGGTTGGGAAAATTGTGGCAGCCAAGTGATTAGACCATTCGCCTCCCACCAGAGTGGTCCGGGTTTGATACCAGGAGACCGCACATAGGATTGGTGATAGACAAGGCGGCACAGGGGCGGGTTTCTTCAGGGTTCTCCGGTGTCCCCCGATGTTTCATTCCACCGGTGCTTCATCTTCATCTCATGTATCATCAATTTCACCCCCTGTTCTGCCGTATATAGTAAACGCGGGCGTTAAACACTACCAGAAAATAAAAAGAAAAGAAACATTGAAACATTCCCTTATGCATCTGTGATTATTTTTCTTCCCAAGTGTTTCTGATTAGTTGTATAAGTACAGAAGCAAGTTGGTCATATTTAAAGAATCCTCAGTTGTAAAACTTCCTTGCGTGTCCACTCTTAGATAGACTGTATTTTTTCTAGCTTCAACCCAGTGCTGGGTTCATAAATATGACATACACCAGTAAAATATAGTTGCTGTAACAAGGTAACACAGGCGTGCACACACACAGAATTAATTCCCGTAAAATTTATCATCATACTGTCGGATCTACAAGGGCATCGCAATTTATTGGAAAATAAATAAAGGACATAAACCATTTATATGAGTTGTAATATACTTTCAGTGCTGGCGTCCCTAGCTCTATCGTTTTTAAACACTCTTAGCACAAGAGAGAGCCTTTTGTACCATATTTTTGCTTTTTTGTCACGGGTATTCTTAGATTAATAATGTAGCTAAAGTTGAAAAGATTAACAGGGTATTAGTGTCCCATTAACAGAATCATATATATAAATACATTTTGTATCTGTGAGTTTGAATTCCCTTAAATTAATATTTTCAGGAAAAGGATACCCTGAGTGTATTGTATCGTGCCGATATAATGCGCAGAGATTTATGTTGGTAAGGAAGTACAAAGTCGTCTCTGTTTTGCCTAGTCATTGCCCTTACATGATTTCAGCATTCTTCTCGGTGTTTGTCTTCCCATTTCTTTGCTCTTGAATTAGAAATCGAACTATGTGCACAATCTGAGGTTTAAATTAAAGAACTTGATATTAGCCAAAATCCAGATGGGGTCACCCAGCAGCTGGTGTGAGCTGACATGGCTTTTTCGGAGGTTTCCCCAGGTCGCAAGACGAATGCTATGGCCTCCCTTTATTTCGTTACATTAATAATTTAATTTCATCTTTCAGCCTGTTAGGTTTCTTTTAGGGTTGGAATCGTCGTCGAGTGTCGCGGCAGCAGCACGGCAGGAGAAACCAATGTGCTTTAGAAATCTCGTCCCTTTAAGTGGAAGGCGAGCCAATTTTCGCCCCCTCCACCATGGAGTGGTAAAAGCCCAAGGGAGAGGAGAGCCGGTTTCTTTGGGAGTGCCAAACCCAAGAGACGGGATAGGAACCGTGTTGAGCCAGCCTTCGCTGAGGTATTTCCAACTGGGAATATGTAGGGGCCCTGCCCTCTGCTCTGTGGTGCAACATTCAAGCCACCCTACAGATCCATTTCCTTTATCCATTTCACAAGGGTGCCCCATCAGAGTCATTGACACAAAAGATCGCCTTTATGTCGAAGTGCTAAGTCCCCTACACAAGTTGTCATTGAGTCATTAAGTTAGTAAAGAAAGTAAACATGGCTAATAAAATAATAGTAGTTACTACAAAAATATATAATTTTACACACCAAAATTGCTCCACTAAAAACTACTACTCTAGCCAAGGTTCTAAAATTGGCTAGTTCATGAATATTGGAATATGAGCTACATGCAGCTGATGTAGCGGACAATTTTGCAAATGGCTGCTGCATACACAACAGCTAGCAATCTCTCTGTGTGAGGAATAATAATATTACAGAAAGAATACATTATGGTGCACAATAATAACACCACGTCATCTGCATACACAATTTTCTGGAGCCAAGATAAATTATGTGGGGAAGATAACACATATGTGCCAAATATGATATTAAACCTGTGAATGAAAACCAGCACCGTATTGGGAACCTCAAATCGTGACCAGGCGTTAATGCCTGAGCAGAGAGATAGATTGCATTAGGATAATGCAAAACGTGGTGCACTAGCAAATGTGCTAGTATCCCCTAATGGGATTAAAAATAACGAGAATATACAACAAACCACTTATGTGTTAAACCTCGCAATGTATTTCTCAGTAATCTAATTGAAAGTGTCGAGACACGAGGTTTTTGCGTCCCAGTCAATCACTCAATCACTCAATAATATCAATAATAATGATAATATTAACAATAATAATACTGATGATAATAATAATAATATAATAATACTGATGATAATAATAATAATATAATAATAATAATATAATAATAATAATATAATAATAATTATATAATAATAATTATATAATAATAATTATATAATAATAATTATATAATAATAATTATATAATAATAATTATATAATAATAATTATAATAATAATAACTATAATAATAATAATAATAATAATAATTATATAATAATAATTATAATAATAATAACTATAATAATAATAATAATAATAATAATAATAATAATAATAATAATAATAATAATAATAATAATAATAATAATAATAATAATAATAATAATAATAATAATAATAATAATAATAATAATAATAATAATAATAATAATAATAATAATAATAATAATAATAATAATAATAATAATAATAATAATAATAATAATAATAATAATAATAATAATAATAATAATAATAATAATAATAATAATAATAATAATAATAATAATAATAATAATAATAATAATAATAATAATAATAATAATAATAATAATAATAATACCAATAATAATAATAATAATAATAATAATAATAATAATAATAATAATAATAATAATAATAATAATAATAATAATAATAATAATAGTAATAGCTGCAATAATAATAATAATAACAACTGCAATAATAATGATTAGGACAAGGCAATTAATGGTTTTGCATCTTTTCCTTATGAAGGTTGAAACATTCCTTGCATATACGGAAAGGTATGGTATTGACTAACGAGTTAAATAAAAGCAATTTGTTAGGGAATTGTTGTGCATTTTCTTACTTTTTTTACGGATAAGTCATTTTTTTTGGTAATTTTTAGGTCATTTTGAGCATTTTTAACACTTTTCCGGAAGGTTGGGAGATTATTTGTATTTAATTCATTTTTTAAAATTAAAATTCAGTATTTTTCCTTGTCAATACAGTTTCTTGGATTTAAGTAAGATTAAGTAAGATTTTCAAGGAATGTGGTTAATGGAATTGCCCACACTCCTAAGGAAATTCCTGTATCCAGGTAAACTGGCATTGTTGTACTGTTAAGTGAGATGATCAGTTGTTTCTATATAGCGTTTCACTCTTAGAAGACAGTATGGAGTTAAATGGGACATCTCTGTCTCTATCTAGCGCATACAAGTTGCCATTAGCCGCGTCCTTTTCTACCCTCGCTCTGTTGCCAGATACCTAATAGTATGGTATAAATATTCATTTGTTATAAATTTCAGGTTTGAACACATTATCCTATGCAGAATTTTTTTCTCTATCAGGTT
This sequence comes from Tenodera sinensis, assembly GCA_030765045.1. Classification (NCBI taxonomy): domain Eukaryota; kingdom Metazoa; phylum Arthropoda; class Insecta; order Mantodea; family Mantidae; genus Tenodera; species Tenodera sinensis. The sequence goes on along the minus strand of CM060961.1, from coordinate 128,307,563 downwards.
ATATCCTTTTCAGAGTCATTATACATTTCTATAGGTCCAAATTTCTTCAGAAAACGTTTTTTCAATAGAAGTCCGATATTTGCTGTTTCTACACTCATCACGCAATAACTAACAAACTAACTGCTAGAATGCATCTATATTTTTTTCTTAGGTAGATTAAACTATAGTGCTACTATCTGCCCACTTTGAATTCTCTATGTTTACCCAGTTAAGTGTTATAATTTTTTAAATTAAATGTTTTCGGAAAATTTTATATCTGTGCACTGCAAAAGTTACGCAGTGTGAAACTTTTTTGTTATTGAGTTTACATCAGGGAACCAGCGAGAACAAATGTTGAGGAAGGTTGGAGAAAGTTTTTAAAATAAACCAAAAGGCAGTAACCTCTTTCTTTTATCCAATAAGGCAAACAAAAGGTATTCATCTATTCAGCGTCAGGCCTGACACAGAAGATAGTATAAGGAGCAGCACTAACATTAGTTAGAAAGAAGCCGTGTGTGTAACTGTGAGCTGTTATTGCATTATTTGTTTAATATTTTTGTAAATATTTGTAGTTATGGAGGGTGAAGCTAGGAAGGGACGATATGTTGGTAAATAAAGAAGTAAGGAACGCCAAATAATTATGAATGTGTTAGATTATTTTTGAAGTAAAATGCGTGTAAGTAAGGCAGTAAAAGAAACAGCTAAGGCTATCGGGTGTTCAGAAGCAGTAGTGTATATGATTAAAAAGGAACTAATGAAAGGACCTCTAAGAACGCCATCGAAAAAGAAAGCAAAAAGGGCGGGACTACACAAAACGCTAGGTTAACGCAATATGATTGAATAGTGCAAGGTGGAGTGCGGCGAATTGTTCATTCTTTACTGTTTGCAAATATTCCACCCATGCTGAATATAATTTTGTCACAGTTCAACAGTGATGAGACCCTACCAAACTTCTCAAGGGCCACTCTGATTTGGGGTTCGAATATGAAAGAAGGGGTAACAAGTGCATATTAATAGAAAGAGACGATATCGATATCATCAGATGGCAACATAAATATCTAAAAGACGTAAAAGGCTTAGGGACCAGGGGAAATCAATTGTTTATACAGATGAGTCATTTGTAAATTTAGGTCATACAGTAACAAAGGCATGGAGGGATACCAAAGTTAAAAGTGCCCGTCTCGTCAAGAAGCAATTGAAGGACTAAGTACAGGACACCGGCCACCTCGGAGTCGCTCGCGGAGAAAGATTCGCAACTAGTACATGTTGCAACACTGCGCTCCATTTAACGTGTACTGTCTTTTAAGGGTGAGACGCGCCTAGCACCTGTACGAGCACCATAAGAGCAAAATGCCTAAAGTGAAGGGAAGTAATAGTGTTAAATTAAAGGCATTTGTTTCAAAATATGGAGAAAATATTTTTTCCGCGGACGGTCATATATTATTCTGCAAGATCTGTGATGTGAGTGTGATTGCTGAAAAAACGTTTACAGTAGAACAACATATGTCCTGGGAGAAGCATAAACGTGGCCTGCAACGACTTGAAAATAAATCCGGTGTAAGCTTACAGCAGATGCTTCTGGGCGAAACTCGTTCAACATTTTCGCCATTTTGTGAGAAATTATGTGAAGCATTTCTGTTTGCCGATATTCCACTTCACAAGCTGAATCCTAAGCTGCGCGCTTTCTTAGAAGAGGAGACAGGAAAATTAATTCCAGATCCCAGAACATTGAGAAGAACCTACGTGGATCGGTGCTACAACAAAACTTTGCAACAAATAAGAAAAAGGATTGGAGAAAAAAATATATCCGTATCCATCGACAAGACAACGGACTCTGTAGGCTGTTATGTAGTGAATGTTGTTGTTGGAGTGCTAGAAGCACACAGCCTCGGAGAACAATTTCTATTACATGGTGAGCAGCTGGACAAAGTGAACTATTCAACCATAAGATTAGTATTTGACCATGCATTGAGAATACTTTAGCCTAATGGGATTCAAAATTCCAATGTATTGCTTTTTATAACAGACGCAGCACCCTACATGGTGAAAGCTGCTGCTTCTTTAAGTGCAATCTACCCAAAAATGGTGCATGTGACATATTTAGTGCACGCATTACACCGGGTCGCGGAAGAAGTACATGCAAATTTTCCTGAAATGGATCAAGTAATTGAATGCGTCAAGAAAGTATTCTTGAAAGCCCCTTCTCGAGTTGCAGCATTCAAAGCAGAAGCTCCAGAAATTCAACTGCCCTTTTCACCTGTTTTGACTAGATGGGGAACATGGCTCGATGCTTGTAGTTATTATTGCAAGAACTTTGGCGTTGTGAAGAAAGTAGTTGATTCTTTTGATAATGCTGAGTCTGTGTCAATCAAAAAGGTGCAAGAACCGCTGGCTGATAAAGAAATTGCGGGTAAACTTTCTAACATAAACACCAATTTTGGATTCCTTCCTGATGCAATAACTTCTCTGGAAAAATCTTAAGTGACATTAATGGAACAGCTACAAATAGTGGATAAAGTAGTGAATGATTTGAGTCGTGCATATGGTAAAGTGGGTGATGCAGTGGCAATGAAAATAAAGAAGTATATAGACAAGAACAGGGGGTACAAAGCATTGTCTTCAATTGGCAGTGCTTTGTCTGTTGAACAGTTTTCTCTTGCTGAGTTAAATCCAAGAGATATTGCTTGTTTTCAGCATGCTCCAATTGTTTGCGTTGAAGTAGAGAGGAGCTTTTCCATTTATAAGTCAGTACTAGCAGACAATAGGCAGTCATTTTTGTTTGAGAATATCCGCCAATTTGTGATTAATTGCAACTCAAAATTTCTTATAAAAGTGCACTGAAATGGAATTTCTTCAATAAAAGATACTCTAATATGTACATTTATAATTCTCTTTTAATAATTTGGTTTTATGTTACATTTTATGTAAGTGAGTGCTTAATGTAGTAATAATAAATATAAATAGCATTTTTATTGGCAATGCTATATTTTTTGGTAACTTTAACATATTACGGGACATCTTTTTGGGACATTTTTTTGTAATTTTTAGGTCATAAATGCATTTTTTATTTTGCACTTTTTACCAAATTATAGGTCATTAAATGCCTGGCCCTAATAATGATAACAACTGCAATAACAACGATAATGATGATGATGATGATAATAATAATAATAATAATAATAATAATAATAATAATAATAATAATAATAATAATAATAATAATAATAATAATAATAATAATAATAATAATAATAATAATAATAATAATAATAATAATAAAAATAAAAATAATAATAAAAATAATAATAATAATAATAATAATAATAATAATAATAATAATAATAATAATAATAATAATAATAATAATAATAATAATAATAATAATAATAATAATAATAATAATAATAATAATAATAATAATAATAATAATAATAATAATAATAATAATAATAATAATAATAATAATAATAATAATAATAATAATAATAATAATAATAATAATAATAATAATAATAATAATAATAATAATAATAATAATAATAATAATAATAATAATAATAATAATAATAATAATAATAGTAATAATAATAATAATAATAATAATATTAAAACAATGATAATACTAATAATAATAATAATAATAATAATAATAATAATAATAATAATAATAATAATAATAATAATAATAATAATAATAATAACGATAATAACAACAACCACAATAATAATAATAACAATAATAATAATAATAATAATAATAATAATAATAATAATAATAATAATAATAATAATAATAATAATAATAATAATAATAATAATAATAATAATAATAATAATAATAATAATAATAATAATAATAATAATAATAATAATAATAATAATAATAATAATAATAATAATAATAATAATAATAATAATAATAATAATAATAATAATAATAATAATAATAATAATAATAATAATAATAATAATAGTAATAATAATAGTAATAATGTAGCAAATGGCCAATTTGACGAATCCTACTTTCTGACAACAGTTGACAAAACGACAAAATCCAGTCCAGTTACTTTTCTATCCCTTTATTTTTCTTAAATGCACAAAATACACTTCTGACGTTAACAAAGTCTACAACAGTACTGTCCAATTTTCTCATGTGCTCGGGCACATTTAATCCATGCCTAAGAAGGCGAGGGCGCCATCACAACCACCGTTAGGGCAAGTACCCTTCTTTTCAGGGTAAAAACGAAAAGCACTGGTTTAGGAAGTAATTAATACAGTTTTAAATGTACAAAACGTACTTCATATGTGTACACTGGGAAGAGGTTCTGAAGGAAATAGTTTGGTCTTGAAATTTTACCCAATAATATTAGAATATTAGAAATCGTCTGGGTAAACATGACCTATTTATGAAGGGCGCCAGAAATATACATCGTGGGCATCACGGCGCTCGCGGGCACTGCGTTGGACAGCAACGGTCTACAGTTTTTCGTGATATTAAAACTCCCAACTGGTCTGCTCACAGCCTTGACTCAGTCTGTCTTAGCCTTCTCTGCCACTCATGCGCTAACTCCGACGATGCAATCACTTAACACTTGTTACAACTTCGTTACTTCAACGCGACGTACCTTTCACAACGATAGTGTACCTACCTACACACAACTGTCTCGCACTAACCGACACACTCACCGATTGACGTGTGTAACTCACTCCCCTGCTGTTTCCTCACCTCCTTATATAGTGAGAATGACGTAATGTGGACCTTTCTCGACTTCCACATCACGCCGGTTGCTGGGTGCCATTCGGAGGTTCCAGAAAGCCTTTGTTAAGCGTCGCGCTCATTGTTGTTAGTCACGAATAGCGCGAGCAGCCTAACCTTGAGCGCCTTAGTTCCCTCACCAGTCTGGTATGCGTTGTGAAGTAGCTTAGCGCTGGCTATCCTTTGTTGTGCGCCGTGTCCGGCGTTACAATAATCACAATAGCATTTATTATCTATTATTATCATAATTAGAATTAATATTATTATTGTAATTTGAATATATTAGAGCTTCTTAAATGATTAAAATTTACACACGACAAAAATTTCAATCCCTTTGAATAGAACCTCTTTGTAATAATTGAATCGGTTGGTGGAGAGAGGAACTAAGTCATTTTTTTTTTCACTTTTTCATTTTTTCGCGCATTCACTTTAATTCGACTGCAATACATCCTCCTGTGTTGAAAGGAACTATGTCCAACGACTGCATTCATCAGGAGGAGAAAGGAACTATGTCAGTGACTTAATTCGTTTCTCCTCACTTCTTTGATGTGAACTGCAAGCGAGGCATCCCTGTTGCATCAAGAATGTGCTTCGACAATGGGTGGCATATTACGTCTATGTAATCATTCTTGTTTCTCTGTATTTGAGACTGCAACTGTTTAGTCAGAAGCTTGTGAAGGAATCATGTCACCAAAAAGAAAGAGAATCGAGGAGCAGCACAAAAGGGGAAAAAAAATAAATAAAACATGCAAGAGTGCATAAACTACTGTATGCCCACGACAAGAAGGTTAGAGGGGAATGAAGGGCAGAGGGGGCTTGAACTGTGCATCTACTCCGGTAGCGGACCTGTTTACTAGGAAATGGTGTATGAGAGTGCATATTTCTAGCTATCGGTGAGTTATGTGACAACATTGTGTATTTTAAACGAGCCTAGCATCCTTGTCATTCTCGGAAACCAGGCATAAACACCGTGCGGGAAGTACAAAATGATTACGCTACACATTCCCAAGATTTGCCTTCTTGTCCTGGGTATACAGTACCCTACTTGAACTATCAGGGCAATCCTGTACCTGGGAACAGTGTCAGCGCAGATTGCAAGTAAGTAAATAAGACAATAACTATTGCAGCATGAAATGTGCAATACATTACGTCTATATTTTACAGAGAGCTTTATTACTGATACTAATGTAATTCGATACTGTTTTCAGGTGTCGGATGGAATGCTTCCACCATATTAATGATACGCAACGCCTGATCATTCTGTCAGATTCTCTTAACATAGAAGATAAAAATTCTCAACATCTACATCTACAAGGGCTAATGTTGTTAAAGAGGTGAAGCAAAGGTGACCAAGGAAACGGCAACACGGACCTGCAGGTACGTGTCGTGTATCTGTATCATGAAGGTGAGGGAAAGAAGGGGGCCAATGAAGTATGTTCCTTTTTATACGATAATAACAAGACTACTCTGCCAGAAACTATTACAGAACTACACTTCTTTGATGGAGCCCCGGGGCAAAATAAAAATCTTACTCTAATCCAAATGTGCCTAGCATTGACACAGCTGAAAAAATGAACAAGATCGTTCATCGATTTCCAGAGAGGGGTCAATCATTCCTTCCATGTGATTGAGTGTTTGGTGTACTTAAAAGAAAAATCTCAAAATGTGATAGAGTTTATGTGAGCTGATAGCTAATAGTATTACAGGAATAACTGCGACTATGGTACAGACAGAAAGCATTATGAATTTTGACAAGTGGTGGGCACAATTCTACAAAAAGAATGTGATTTCTATGAAAACAGCAAGTAAGCATTCAAGAATCATTTGCAATTTCCCAGTATAAGGAATTTATTTACAACACTACTAAGCCTGGAATAATAAGAACACGTCCGTTTATCAATAGTTGTCTGACACATACATTCTGTTTGCTGAAAACACGTTCAAATTTTCACATGGACCTGGAGCCAGCTTATCCACAGCTCGAAGTGCCCATTCAGAAAATGAAAATTGAGGACATACAAAAGCTGGTGAAATATGTATATGGGAAAGATGCACAACAATTTTATGAAGATCTATTGCAGTGATCAGTGATTTCATAAAACATTCTTTAGGTACAGTTGAATGAATCAGGTACCGTAATTTGCAAATTACCTCTCCAAGATTTTTAAATGTACCTACTACAAATGTTAATGTACTTTTTCAAGTTGTGTAGTTTATGGTTGTATTTATGTTATTCAAGATGCTGAGCATCAATATTGTAACAAAAACTAAACTTTTAAGCAAATAAACGCATTAAACAGTGGTAAACCTATCGTCGAGTGGAGAAAGGAACTAAGTCAATTTTTTTCAAAATCAATTTGTGCAATATTTACTAAGAATTAAGCGAGTGCATTTATACACATCTACTGGACTGCAATAAAGAATACAATAAAACATCAAACAGAAATTTCTGAAAATGCGTTTATCGGCTAAACAGTTTTTTGTCTCTCCTAAAAAGTTAAAAAATTGACTTAGTTCCTTTCTACGCCGACCGATTCAATTTCTCAGGTGATCAGTCATTTCAAATATATAAATTCAAGCTTTCGGCCATTTTGCAATCAATGGTCTTCGTCAGGAACTAATGCCAGCGTAGAAAACATGCTAGTACATATACCAAAACAACATGCGCTCTTTGTATTCCTTCCTTATCTTTACAAACTTGTAGGATTTGGGTTTGGGTAGGTATTGGTCGGCGATGCCGTCCATAGCTCGATATTCTCAATACTTGGTACAATAGCAGTAGTTGACAATATGTTCAATTCGTGTGTTATTGCAGAGATCTATAGCCATGAGTAGTTCTAGATATATATGCTCTCTGAAGATAAGTTTTATCGTTTTCCTGTCAGCATCTTAGTTTGACGATTATCTTTCAGTGTGGGGATGCTTTGTTTTGAAGAAAGTCTATTTGTGCGAAAGAACTGTTCTAGTTTCCTTGATGTAGCCCGTAGCACCTTAGGGACGTTGTAAGGAATTTCACAAACAGTGATTGTTGTGTCATCCCCTAATTTCATTGTAATGCAGTATGTGGCCTCATTTGAATCCATTGCATGCCATTAACGATAGGCTTCTAAAGCAGATGTGACAGAATGCTTCCCTGTGGGCAATGATTGACACCAGTGACCTGCACGGTCTCTCCCACGAGGCTGTAAACTAAACTGCTACTGCTGGGCACAGAAATAATCCATGTAATGAACAGATTTGGTACCCTTGATTTCATCAGCGCTGTGGATATAACAGCAAGCACTGAGACCCAATCGAGAGCTCTCTCTACACCAAGAATTAATGCTTCCAACGAACATTCCTAGTTTCACCGGTTCGCTCAACGCTACAATCACATGCGCGGCGTCTTGCATGAATTATGTGATGTATAGTATCCAAATAGGCAAAGAATTCCCCAACACAAGGTCTCCACTGATTTTTCAAATATTTTTAGAACAGGGTATACAGAATAATATAAATTAACCATCCATAACCAACTTTAGTTTGTCTACGTGTAGGTGTTAAACTGGTTTCACTCCACAGCATTAGGATAAATCATAAGTCTAAGTACACTCTAAGAACTAATAGGAAAGAATTTCTTTGCACATCTTTTCATCAAACTCAAAAATATCAAAAGCGTTAAGGCTTATTAATTGCCCCTATCCATATGGAAGTTACTGAGGTATTAATTGTTTTATCAGTACTTCCCACTCACATATATATGCAGATAGGTTACATAGAAATCTCAAAATTTGTGCGTTTTAGGTGAAATACTACACGGAACTTAAGGTTTACAAGTGTCGTACATGTTTAAAACTTCCTGTAACCTGTGCAAAATATAAGGCGCCTTATATTGCAAAGTTCACAAAGGGTGTTTCTTTAATATGGGCGACTTTATATGAAATATTTAAGCTTTATTTTGTGTTTGAAAAAAGGTGTTGATATATAAATTTACTTCAAGGGGATACAAAATTAAGAATACTTGTATCAAGATATATGGAATGCAGATTATTCAACTAAAGGAGACACTTCGTGTATAGCAGCTACATAGGTATATTGTGGGCTGCACCCCCCAGAAGGAGGAGATGAAGTGAAGGAATCACAGAAGGCTACAAGTCGTAGGTACACAGGCTATAGAGACGCGCGCAAGATCCTCACAGTTCCGAGCTCGAAGAGCCGGCCAAGAAGGGTGATTAATGAAGCATTTTGAGTGTTCCACCATATGCCACAAGACCCATAGTGCATCTGAAAGATGAGAAAGAAACAAAATTATAGCATTCACCTGCCGCCCACGGAAAACTACAAGCAATCCAAGGTAATAACGGGCGATTGACGGGAATCAATTCCGGGACCTCCCAAGTGCCAGCCCCATACATTACCGAGGAGCCATATTGATGGGTAATTTAACACTACACATGGTCTTTAAATACTAATTTACTCACATCAACCGTAACATACAATAATAGAAATGAGGTCATTTACGGTTTCGAATTTCTTCATTTTGTGCTGATCGCACTTATTTTATTATGGCACCTCCTTTTGTTTCGCAACTCTTGTTTTCCCCGCTGGGATGCGCTAGTGTTTTTTCTTTGGGTTTCCTCTCGGTCTCGCGGTTGTAGGGACAGTCAGTCGGAGTGCTGCTTTCTCGGCGTGCAGGGTAAGTGGTCCCGTTGTTTGGTTTTAACTAAGGCTCAGGCCGTGAATTACAGATTGGTTTTCAGACCGTTACTTTCCTGGGAGGTGCTTCTAATGCGGACGAATTAAATGTAATCTTGTAACAAGTAATTCTTGTAACCCGTAGGATATCCACGCGAATCATTTAGGCATTTTCAGATAGGCTTGAAGACTACCCAACTCCTCGCTTTGAGGGAGAGTTGAATGGGGTTATGTAAATTGGTTTTGTTTTTACCCGTATTTCTATTGTATGTTTCCATTTCCATTTCTGTTTTAAGGTTTTCTATACCGATTAATCATTCCTGTTAACAAATGTATAATTTATTGATCCATAAATGTTATAGTTCTTGAAATTTTTAGTGGTCTCTTCTCTTCAATTCCTTCCCCCCCCTTTCACGATTGTACCTACGCCCCTATGGTGCAATAAATGGTAGCAGAGCGTGGTTGTCTTATGGTCGAGTGGGGCAGTTAAATTGAGCATTGGGTTATTGTTTTGATTAACCATGTCGAGTGACTTTCAGCTGTTGCGTAAGAACGAAATACTATTTGAGTTGAGGATTCGTGGACGCGATGACTTGTCGTCGGCAGACGTTCTGGCCCTATTAGACGCACTTCGTAGCGTGAAGGTTTACGATTATGTCGTGTTGCCGGACAAACATTTATCGGTAACTGAATCACCGTCATTATGTGAGGCCGCACGGCTGGAATTTGAAGAGTTGTTTTCCGAGTCGAGTATTGGCTCGGGGTTTTCGAAAGCGCAGGTGAGGCGTTTGACAGCCAGGATCTTGCATTATGTGCAGCGGATTGAATATTTCCAAAAGTATTGTCCTAAGGTTAAGTTCGGGGTTGACTTAGCCGAGCTGAAGGGGCAGTTTAGGAGATATTTAGGAGTGCTTGCTCAGAAAGGGGATCGGGTCGAGTCGGCTACTGTCACACCAACTTTGACGTCTCAAATGACGGCCTTTAAACCGCTAAAGTTACTTCATCCCTTACAACAGTTGGTTGAACCTTATCAAGTCTTAAAGGTTGTGCGCAGTATAATTGGGCGTATTAAGGGATGTGTTGATCCAGTCTCTGAATTGCATGACAGTGTATCGAAGTGTTTCATTCCTCGTCGGGAGGTACATACATTAATTCAAGATCATTATTTGAAACCCCAGGGGTTAGGAGAGTCTTTCTTCGAGTACATTAGCAGGTTTAAGTTGTTTGCGCGTATACTACGGTTGCCGGATAGCGAACGGCAGATCTGTGACATCATTATTACGGGGTTGACCCCGGAGGTACGTTCTCTTTTGGTATTTAGATCTTGTCCTGCTACGTTTAAAGATTTAGAGGGGCTATTGCCGATCTTGGCAGAGTATGAGGCGTCAAATGCGGCACGAAACCGCGAATCATTGCAAGTGCCTCTGCATGAGCCGCGGCAGTCTAACCGAGGAAATTTAGCTCGAGATAGTTTTCGCTCGCCAGAATCTTGCTGTAGATGTGGTTCTCCTGAGCATTTGGTTAGACAATGCACGGTAGCCAGGAAGCGTGGTGGCGTTTTACTACCCGTGGGTGTAGACGGTCAAAGGCGCCAAGATTGACAACGAGCCCCTTGCGGAATTTCTGCCTGTTGTCGGATATTCCGTCGGATAATAGCCAAGCCCTTTAATTTGAAGCCGACAGTACAGGTGACTGTTGGGAAACGACAGTTAATCGCTCTCTTGGACTCGGGAAGTTCCTGCTCTTTGGTACACGAGGAGTTTAATTATAGCTATCTTACTAAATACTCGGGCAAACCGCGGCAGTGTAGCGTTGGGTGCGTGTCTGTAAATGGTCATAAATTTCAGGTGAATGCCAAGGTTCTGTTCACCGTGCGTATTTCGCGTTTTACGTGGAAACACTATTTCTATCTTCTGCCGGACCTGCCATTTCGACTGATTTTAGGCTCGGACTTTATGACTAGAGTCGGCCTAAGGCTTGATTTTCGGGATGGGGAAATCACCTTTGCATTTGCCCCTTCCGAACGAGTTGCATTTCAGTGCGGTCAAGTCATCAACAAAGTACCTTTGGAGGAGAGTGGCGGGCTACGTCACCATATATACGACGTTAGCAATGCTTTCCCCCATTTGACAGAAGAGCAGGGCCGTTCGCTCGAACAACTCTGTGCGAGCCATGAGTCGTTGTTTGCTGACCGTTTAGGAGTAACAAATTTGGTGGAGTATGACATACAACTAACAGACGACACCCCTGTAAAGTTACCGCCATATCGTGTCACCCCACCTAAAATGGCTATTCTTCGTAAAAAGATCGACGAAATGTTACGAAAGGGAGTGATCAGGCCGTCCACGTCTACTTATAGTAGTCCAGTATTTCTGGTCCCTAAGGGCAAGGACGATTTCAGGGTAGTGGTGGACTACCGGCACTTGAACAAAAAGATTAAGATCGAGGCCCAACCAATGCCACATTTAAATTCGGCGGCGCATTATTTTGCGGGTGCCAAAGTATTTACTAGTTTGGATTTGAATAGCGCCTACTACCAGGTACCCTTATCGGAGTCGTCTAAGCCACTAACGGCCTTTGCTGTCCCGTGGAGGCTTTATGAATTCCAACGAGTACCCTTCGGAATTGCTACTGGAGCGCAGGTGTTGTCGCGGTTATTAGACGAAATATTTTCGGACATCAAGTTTAAGTATGTGTATCACTATCTAGATGACGTGGTTGTCTACTCGCCCGACTTTGAAACCCATTGCCAACATTTAGCGGAGGTCTTTGACCGGCTCGAGCGTGCAGGCCTTACCTTGCGCAAAGAGAAGTGTAACTTTGCTGCGGGACAGATTTCTTTCTTAGGTCATATTGTATCTCCGGCTGGGATAACGATTGATCCGGAGCGGACCAAAGTTCTACGTAACTTTCCTCCCCCTAAAACCGTAAAGGCATTGGCCAGGTACGTGGGCATGGAGAACTTTTTCAGCAAGTTTATTCCGCATTTTGCAGCGCGGGCGGAACCATTGAACCGTCTTCGGCGGAAGGGAACTCCGTTTAAGTGGGGTGAGGAACAGCAGCAGGCCTTTGAAGACCTTAAACAGGACATAATGAATCCCCCGGTGTTGGCTTTTCCTGATTTTTCACGTAGATTCATCCTTCGGACCGATGCAAGCAGGGGATCGGTGGCTGCTGTTTTACTCCAGGATTTTCCTATGGGGCGTAGGGTTATTGGATATAGTTCACGTACCCTTACTTCAGCCGAGCGGAAGTATTCAGTTTACTAACTTGAAACTTTGTCTGTGGTATTTGGTTTGGAAAAATACCGTGAATATCTGGAGCATGTTGAGTTTACTCTTGAGTGCGATAACCAGGCGCTAACGTGGTCGCTGGCCTCACCGCGATCTACAGGCAGGTTAGCGCGTTGGAGGGTACGCATTTAAGCTTTTAAGTTTGTCCCGATACATATACGTAGTTCAGAAAATTGTGTGGCTGATGCCTTAACAAGAGTATTCGAAAAACCGAGGGAATGTAAATGCGGAAAGGAAAATGTTTTAGCCGTCTGTGAATTTCCGGAGTTGTTCGAGGGTTTGCACACACATCAGAGGAAAGATCCGGATCTGCAGGCCCTTATTGGTCGGCTTGAGGCTGGTGAAGTTGTTACCCCTTATTGTTTGAAGGAGGGTGTTTTGATGACCCAGGCTACCGTCGACGGCAAGAACAAGGTTGTTTTGCCACGGGCCTTAATTTCCATGGTGTTTGAATATTTCCATTCATCTCCTGTAGGCGGGCATTTGGGAATAGCCAAGGCCAAAGACAAGTTTCGGGAATATTTTGTGTGGCCGGGCATGAATAAAGAACTTGCTTCCCGAGTTAGACAGTGTCAACTTTGTGCAATGGCGAAACCGGCGCAATGTACAGTATGGAAGGGTTTAGCATCGGAGGTGGCAAGTAGACCCCTGGAAAAATTATTTGTGGATTTTATCGGTCCTTTTCCTCGTTCAGCCCAGGGGAATACGTATGCGTTAGTCGTAGTAGATTCGTTTAGTAAGTTTGTATGGATGTCGGCCTTACCGAAAGCGAATACACGAGGGGTAGTCAAGGTTCTCAGTTCAGTATTTGCGGCCTTTGGAGACCCTCGTTATCTGGTGACAGACAACGCCACTCAATTTACTTCTTTCGCCTTTAGAAATTTCTGTTTTAGTTGGGGCATTAAAACCATAACTACCACCCCTTATTACCCCCGTCCTTCCCATGCCGAAAGATTTAACAGGAACCTCAAATCAGCATTAATAGCCTTTCATCATGATAATCATACTAAGTGGGACACTTATTTGTCTCGGTTGCAGTTGGCGTTTAATTCGGCTCGACACGAATCACATGGCGTTACCCCTCATCAGCTTATGTTAGCCTATATACCTAACTCTCCGCTGTCTAACCTTTGGCGTTTGGACGATTTGCTTCCCCAGAATATTATTCGCGAGGAAATATGTAGAGTATGGAAGGCCGCTTTTCGGAATTTGAAGAAGTCACTTGCCCAGGTAAAGAAGCGGTATGATGAAAATAAACGGCCTTCACCTTATGCCGTTGGCCAGAAAGTACTGTGTAAGCTGTACACTCAATCTTCTAAGCAAAATGCTTATGCAGCGAAGTTGGCTCCTAGATACGTAGGGCCGTACGAGATTATAAGTTTCTTCAAAAATGTTTCTGTGCGCTTAAGGGACCTCCGCACGGGCCAAGAAAGGAGAGCTCACGTCTCACAATTGAAACCCTTCCAGTAGTTTGGTATCTGTTTTCCGTATGTGTATGGGTTTCCTTTGTTTACTCCTGTATGTTTATGTTGTGAATGAACTGTTTTGTTTTGAATGTGGGTGTTTGTTTATGTTGGACCGTGCCATGTGTGCGCCGGGCTGTATACCTCTACGGCGCTCCTGTAGTTAGTTTCTGCCGGGCGTGTGGAGTCGGCATTGTGCGCGAAAGTGTAATTTGTTTTCGTGTGTCTTTGTATGGAAGCGGTGTAAGGTGTTTGGTGTGGTATGCTTGGGGAGTATTTATGGGATGTTTGCTGCGTGCTTGCGGTGTGTGTTTTGTGTAGAAATTATGTGTATTTCGTGTTTGAACTCTTGTGTTGTCTGGCCAGTAGGGATTTTGTTTTATGCGCATTTATTTTTACAAGGCCTTGTTTATTTTGTTTAACTTGTATATGTATATATATTGTTTAGCCTGTTTTAATTTGTCATTTGGAAGAAATTATATTTAATGTTATTCAAGTTCGTTTATATTGTTCTTATATTGTTATGTTCATTAAACAGTTTATGGTATGTTATCACGCTTGTTGATTATAAATTGATTCAAATTTTTTAATTTACTGCTATTTATGTATTTGATGTCATCCACAGTTCTGTAAAAAACCTTCATTCATTCAGTTTAATTTACCCCGAGATGTTATTTTGGGGCAGCAGCCTATTTGAAGCCTGCGTTTTGTTCCCTTTCTGTTGGGTTTGTTCGGTGTTACAGCCTCGCCAGCTCCTGTTCGTAACCTGTCCGGAAAGCACCTAACCACCGCAGTTTGGCATTTTGTAATGTTAAGCCTGGCTGTTACCATCTATATGGAGTGTTACTGCAGCGGTAAGGTCCGCAATGGAGATTTCTGGAAGCCAGGGAGGTGACGTTGGAATATGAAGGGGCTTGTGTGTGGCCCACATTTTGGGTTTTGACTTTCTCAACGTCTGATTGCAACGAGAGGGCATCCACATGCTCAAACCCAGAACTGGTTAATTTCTCTGGAACAACGAGGGATCAGTACGCCCAAGGAGCTGTGCATGGTCTCTCCCGTCCCGGAAAAACAGAATTGTGCTCTCTGATGTGACAGTGGCCAGTGATTTGTAGTGACAGTGTTTGGTGCCAGTGCTTTCACAGTGACCTGTACAATGACCGGGCGGTGTAAGGTGTGTCCTTCCTAATATGATACTTCTCATACAATATCAGTCTGTTCCTTTCCAGAATGGCGAGCGCGTGTTGTCAGATGGGGGTGGGAGTATTGTGCTGATCGCACTTATTTTGTTTTATTATGGCACCTCCTTTTGTTTCGCGACTCTCGTTTTCCCCGCTGGGATGCGCTAGTGTTTTTTCTTTGGGTTTCCTCTCGGTCTTGCGGTTGTAGGGACAGTCAGTCGGAGTGCTCCTTTCTCGGCGTGCAGGATAAGTGGTCCCGTTGTTTGGTTTTAACTAAGGCTCAGGCCGTGAATTACAGATTGGTTTTCAGACCGTTACTTGCCTGGAAGGTGCTTCTAATGCGGACGAATTAAATGTAATCTTGTAACAAGTAATTCTTGTAACCCGTAGGATATCCACGCGAATCATTTAAGCATTTTCAGATAGGCTTGAAGACTGCCCAACTCCTCGCTTTGAGGGAGAGTTGAATGGAGTTATGTAAATTGGTTTTGTTTTTACTTGTATTTCTATTGTATGTTTCGGTTTCCATTTCTGTTTAAAGGTTTTCTATACCGATTAATCATTCCATAAATGTTATAGTTCTTGAAAGTTTTAGTGGTCTCTTCTCTTCAATTCCTTCCCCCCCCCCCACCCCTTTCACGATTGTACCTACGCCCCTATGGTGCAATTTCTCTGTTTGTCTAGAAGGCTATATCCAACTACTGCTCACAGTATTTTCATCTCTGCTGCTCCAATTCTGTTCCTATCTGTCTTCTTCATAGTCAGTTTTCACTTCCATATATTGCCATTCCCATTACTTTATAAAATTCCATTTGTTTCCTTTGACGTGTTATTTATCAATGTTCAATTGTCAAAATATCCTTAATTTTACACTCAGGTATTTGTTTTTGCTAATTAATACTGAGACGAGTTCTATTATTTCTTCATCGTGCATCTTATATGATTTATCCCTTTAAAAGCCATTGATTTTGTTTTGACTGTTCATATCCTTGTTGTATGCCTCCATAGTACTTATTATACTGTAATAACAAATTATGGTCTGCTCTGTGCCATTTATTAAAGAGCAATGCTGTTACAACACTTTCTTCTGTTTTACTAGGAGCGTTCCTGATATACCGTAATGCCACTGTTATTTTTATTTAGTATTTGTTTTTATTAGCTAGTAAACTATAACCCCAATATGCATATATGTGCACCACAGGGCTGTAAATAGTGGAAACAAAAGTCATAACAAATAACAGCGAAAGAATACCCTCAGGTTGAACGTATGAGCATCAGCGGTCTAAATCATAGCAGAGCATATTCCTGCTGTTGCGATTTTGTAGATATATTCAACTAGTATTTTTTAAATTGTCCTACTAGACGTATTCGCTACAAAAATATATAGATAGGAAAGCAAAATAAAAACAAAACTTCGGGTGAATTCGCAAAACCATTTTAAGGCAGAATAGTCATATGCAATGTTGGGGTGGGAGCTCAACATAAATATGTCACTGATCGCTAGCTCTATTCAGACTTATTTCACTTAAGCGTCGAACATGAATAAACTGGATACATTTCGTTTGATTTACATTTAATACACGAAAGAGAAATGTGACACCATTAAGCTCAAATTTATATGTAAGCGTTATTTTTCCTCCGAGCTAGAAAAACAGATGAAAAGTGCATAGTAAATGTGAGCAAATGGAAGTCTAGCTACTTATAAAGCAAAAGCTGCAGGAAAAAACTTGCCACTAATTCATCTAATACATTCTTAAAATATTACTTAGTAAAATTCTGGTATTCTGGTATTCTATAATAACTTTATAATACACCATTAACATTAATGTGAGAAACTACAACAAGAAGCTGTAAAATGCTAAACTAAATATCATTGCAAGAATCATTTTTCAAATATGATTCAACTATTAGAAAATCTGATGTGTTGCACTCACATGACTTTCTCTGCTCTTGTACCAAGTATTCACAAAAACCCTTATTCCTATATCTTTTTTGTGTTAGTTGAGATAAACATTTGCACAAATTATCTTATTGCTTATTTCCTTGTAGGTCCAAGGGGAATATTATAATACAGTAGGCTTTCTGCGACAGTCAAATCTTTTAAAGCTTTGAGATCCCGTCCTCTTTGCGCGGATAAGACATAAAAATGAACAGCGATGTTCCAATTAACGAAAGTTTTAAGTTTTCTGAAACTGACATACATAACAAGGAATACCTCCGAAATGGTTCATTGTACCAAAAAAAAAAAAAAAAAAAAAAAAAAAAAAAAAAAAAAAAAAATTAGGCATACATTCTGTTTTAGCAAGATCTACATTTTTTGTATAGTAAGATTTTGTCTATCACTTACGGTTTACGAGTTACTCAAAAGTCAACCAGAGTAAACAGAACTACATCGGCTAGAGCCAGAAAATTCAAAATACGCATTTCGTTTGTCATACAACTATCTTTAACAATTTTGATTAAAGTATAATATGTTTGAGCAATTTTCAGGAAAATAAAAATTTCAGAAGAAGTTTCCATATAAAGGGTAGTTTAGGGTGTTGCTATCTTCTACAAAATCTTCGTGTCACATTCTTAAAAGGCATTAAACTCTGGTTTTTAACCAACTTTTAGTTTTTGACTAATGCTGCCCACAGACTCACACACACACACACACACACACACACACACACACACACACACACACACACACACACACACACACACACACAAAACACACACACACATAAACACACACAAACACAGACTTTTTTCTAAAAATGCTTTTTTTATTCAGCGGGTCTCAAAACATATATTTCCGTTGAAATTTCGACGTCTAATTTTTGTGTGGATACAATACTTCCTCTACTTACCAGTAGAGATAGTAAAAATACTGTTCTTTAAAACTGTGTAGAATTATTGCCATTTCACAAATACGAACAGGCTTTCTAATGATTGAGTTAGAAAGGGGAAATAAATCACAAACACACAAGGTATTTTTCATAACAAAGATAGTTTTCGTGTTCAAGACATTGATTAATCACACAGTGAAATGCGCAGGTTTTTGTTAAAAAGCTATGAAAACGTGTTTTTCTGGTGCCATTTTTACGTAAAATTTTGTAGTGGAATTAAAGGTCAAATGATAGATTGTCTAAAATTATACTAAACATAAAAAGAAGGGGAAATAATGTATGGGAAACAATATAAAGGCTAAGAAGAACTATATGCCACCTATAGTTACTTAATCTGGAGATTTGTTGTTTGAGTTTGTTTCACAGTGAAGCCAAACATTAAGAGATAAAGAATCAACACTCACTGTCATGCGAAAACAATACACAAACCCACGTTGAGGATACTCAAATGAAACACAAGGTAAGTTGCTAATCAACTGTGTAATCCTTTTAAATGTAATATTGTATACCTTTAAATTGGCTATATTTGTCTCATTGAAGTTCTATATAGGAAAGGATGTGCGATGATGTAGATACCGCCTGGAGAAGTTAGTATGAAGAACCAACCTTGCGCTTAAACATAATGTTTTGTCACTTGTCCATAAAGCTATAGAAATTTCATATATACGGAACAGGGAAGCGTGTTTGTCCAGGTGTTTCCACTAGGGGAAGTTTTACCATAACACATATGTAATATTAACGTAGATAAGGTAACGAAATTAAACGCTAAGTTGAGCGCAAAGCTCTAACTGATGTAGAAGTAATTATGGTAGTAAGGGAATTCAAGGAGTGGGTTTATGTACTCTCAAACAGAAAGTTAGCATCGCCCATTTCTTCAGATTACCTCACGGGATACACATCGCTCAGTGAATGAGAAATGTGAAGGACGCGAATTTAATTTGTTCACTATGTACATGTAGCGAAAAATTTTTGTTATACAACATATTAAGAGTAGAAAGTAACGCGAATGTGGCATGGCTTTTCTTAGTAAAGTTATGAGCAATATGTATGCCAGGATCAGAGAAGCACTCAAAAATAATTCGTGCTTTGAAATGGAAATGTTGCAAGTTACACTCGACTGAGTAGTCCAGGCTAGCCCAAAGACAAATAGGCAGCGAAATTAAAACAATAGAGGTTCAACTTTAGTCATACCAAAGAAAAAGAACCGGTACCACTTATACCAAACTGTAGCATCTGTGAAGATTAACAAGTCTCTAAATTAATGTTTTACAAATCTACTCGAAATCAACTTTCTTACCAAACAAAACTTATGAAATTTCATTTGATTTTCAGCAGTTTTTAGTTAAAATATCACTTGTGAAACAATTGTTCTCTAATTGAGAATGGATTCATTTTGTATGTTAAAGTACAATTCCCCAGAGAGTTGTTTAACTATTCTTAACTTTAAGGCATAACCTAAAATCAATGTGCTGAGTTGTAATGTAGCGAATATAATACATCACTGTCTAAAGATATATACAGAATGATCTACCTGTGTTTTTGACTAGTAAGCGGTTGAAGTAACTTACCAGTGTGTAGCAAAGAGACAGCCAAACATCGCTCTTACACTTACCTGTAACAAACAAGACAATCACATTCAATTGTAACAAATACAATTAATGAATTAATCAACTTATAGACATTTGAAGTATGAACAAACATGATAACGTATACAGATTTATGACTATCTTGACCTTCAAGCACTGATATTTCTCTATTGTCAATTTAATTCCTAAAGAGTATCCCAGTTACATTTTGGTTGTATTTGATTGCATGAGAAAGCTAAACATTTTAAAACCTATTTTTCGTCTATTGTAAGAATGCTGTGATCTTTAACACCTCAAATTATCTGTTTAAAATGTAGATATTCATGTGTGTCTCCCTTATTCTTATTACTCCATTCTATTACTACTTTATTCGAATTTTTGAATTTATTTTCTTTACTTTAAACCATGTTTTGTTTTGTAGATATACTACAAAAGCACCGTTTTCTGACAATTTCTAGCGTTTTAATATATTTAGTACTTCATTTCGACTTGAATTAACGTTACTTGCGAATTCTGACAGTTCCTTCAGCATGCGCTCCGTGGTTAAGTGGTGGCGAAGTTGTCTGTTGGCACGACAACCAGGTTTAACCCTGAAACATAGCCTTCGTGGCTATGCAATTCCGCATATATTATCATTACTATTATTATTGCTATTATCATTATTATCATTATTATCATTATCATTATCATTATTATTGATATTGATATTATTATTATTATTATTATTATTATTATTATTATTATTATTATTATTATTATTATTATTATTATTATTATTATTATTATTATTATTATTATTATTATTATTATTATTATTATTATTATTATTATTATTATTATTATTATTATTATTATTATTATTATTATTATTATTATTATTATTATTATTATTATTATTATTATTATTATTATTATTATTATTATTATTATTATTATTATTGTTATTATTGTTATTATTGTTATTATTATTATTATTATTATTATTATTATTATTATTATTATTATTATTATTATTATTATTATTATTATTATTATTATCAATTTTCGATGATTTCAGGAATTTTTTGAACTATTTAAAAATATTTTTTTTTTGAAAAATCTGTTGTAGGTTCTGAAAGGTAAGCTTAGTTGTGTTACTAATCACTTCCGGTACACACCACAAGAGGTCGGTTTAGTCGACAGGTCGTTCATTGCACATCCAGCAGTATGACGAGCCTTCGAGCCTTTAACTGTTAGGGACCTCCGCGAGGCTCTGTGGCCCGACTGGATGTGGCCTGTAGCCTCACTTGGCTCCTTTGCTTTATCTCCCTACCGGTTGCGGCATGTCGCAGTGCGCAACACAAATATAACCTCTTCTAATCTAATTGCAAAGTACTTTTTACTTTCTCTACTGGTAAGTAGGCGAAGTATTGTATTCCACTCAAAAATTCGATGTGGAGATTTCACCGGAAATATATGTTTTGAGATCCCCTGAATTAAAAAAATGCATTTTTAGAAAAAGGTCCGTGTGTGAGTCTGTGGACAGCATAACTCAAAAACGAAAAGTCCATTAAAACCAAAGTTGGTATTCAAGTTTAATGTCTTTCAAGGATGCAACACGAAGATTTTGAAGAAAATAGCCCCACGCTAAACTACCCTTTACATGGAAAATTTTTCAAAAATTTTGATTTTCTTGAAAATGGCTCTAACGATTTTGATTAAAATGTCATATGTTTCAGATATTTTTATGACAAATGAAATGTATATTTTGAATTTTCTAGCTATAGCCCATGTAGTCGTATTTACTCTAAACGACTTTTGCATAACTGGTAAACCGTTAGAGATAGACCAAATCATACTGTACAAAAAATGTAGATCTTGCTAAAATACACAATTTAGGTCCAAATAAATTTTCTTGTAGGGTGAATCATTTCGGAGATATTCCTTGTGTGTGAGTTTTGGAAAACTTGAAACTTTCGTTAAGTGGAATATCGGTGTTCATTTTTTTTTTTATATATGTTAAGCGTCCAAAGAGAACGGAATCTTAAAGCTTTAAAAGATTTGACTATCGTACAAAGCCTGCTGTATTCTAACATTAACCTTGCACCTACAAGGAAATAAGCAATAAGATAATTTGTATAAATATTTGTCTTAACACGAAGAAGATATAGGAATAAAAGTTTTTAAGAATGGTTAGTACAAGAATAGAGAAAGTCATGTGAGTGCAACACATCAGATTACCTTGTATCCAAGTTTATACTAATGCATATGTCACTTTTTTACCACCATGTAGCTGTATGTTCACCTCGAAACACCAGTTTTAAAAGCCAGCAGCTATATTTCGTTGAAGATACTTTGAGGCTCTTTCCTGTGCAACATACGTCATTCCAGTCATCCAGACAAGGATGGAAAGGTCAGCAGGCAAATATGGAAACAGTGCCTTAGTCCATAGGGGGTGCGTTATGCATCTCCCGGCTATACACGTCGTGCTGATGCCATGGCATAAAGCCAAGTTTTTCTTGGATATCCATCAACTTGGTTCAGTAAACCTGAGGGAAGTTTATGACGGGTATGTGAACAAAAAAGTAGGGCAAAAAACGCAAACAAAAATAATAAAAAGACCACGTTTCGTTTTACCTGGAATTTCATGCACCCATGCTGGATGCCAGTCATTCCCGTGAAAATACGCATGCCTAGATGTACAGTGCGTTCATAAAAAAGTTCCGTATAAGAAACATACACACAAACAGCACAAGCTTCTTTATTTCAAGAATCGCTTTAAGCTAGTCTAGTGAACTTTTTAATAATCAAGAAGTCTACACGCCTTTAGCCAACAGAGCAAGCAATTATTATATTACAATATAGGATTAGTAATACACTTAACACAATTTCATTATGCTTTTGTTTACATTCAGGCTGTTAAAACCTAAAATAACAAGTGATAGTGTCAACTATTTAAGTGCATTTACCATGTATTATTATTATTATTATTATTATTATTATTATTATTATTATTATTATTATTATTATTATTATTATTATTATTATTATTATTATTATTATTATTATTATTATTATTATTATTATTATTATTATTATTATTATTATTATTATTATTATTATTATTATTATTATTATTATTATTATTATTTTATTATTATATTATTATTATTATTATTAATATTATTATTATTATTATTATTATTATTATTATTATTATTATTATTATTATTATTATTATTATTATTATTATTATTATAGATGATTTGAACTTTCGATACCCTTTTACCGTTATATAATACCGAGACAATCGTTTCTATTAATTTATATTTCCCAATAAAATGTTTTCCATTTTGGGTTAATGCTATTCAGAAACAAACCCACGGGCGTTCCCTTTATTGTTATGAAAGTGTCGTAAAACATTTTTTTTCTAGTCCGATTGATTGCGAACCAAAATATACACTAACAATAAAAAATATATTATTTTCAACAATTAGCTACACTTCTCTACATAGTAGCCGCGCCGATGTAGAAAGTTTTCATAGCATGGTACCAACTTTCCAATTTCATCGTCATAGAAGGCAGTCGGCTTGCTTTCAGCCACTTCTCTGTGTTGATGTGCGGCGCATCGTGTGTGTCAAAATTCTGTCCTCCCACCCACCGTTTCATGTGAGCAAATAGCTGAAGGTTAGATGGAGCTGAGTCCAGGCTGTATGGTGGGTGATCTATGCATTCCATGAAAACGCTTGGGGAGCCTCTGTGTCGCACCGTGCACTGTCCCTAAAAAGACAATGTCTGATGACAACATTCATCTTCACTTGTTCTGATTTCCCTCACAGACGATCAAGGGCCATGCTCTATGAGGCTGCAGTCGAAATGTCACAATTCTGTTAAAAAAAAAAAAAAAAAAAAAAAAAAAAAAAAATCTTTTCATCGTGGTAGCACTGGAGAGAAGTTAAGATGGGGACCATTTGCCGTGTTTCGTGATGATCAGACGGGTTCTTGGGAACCTATCTCGCACACAGTTTGAGGTACTGAAGGATCTCAGTCAGGATAGAGAGCTGATCTTGAAATTTTGGGAGACGAATCACTCAAAACAGAAATTGTGAACCCTCTATTTTCTCGAATCGCCTGATCCACTCTCTGAGCAAGGTCATTTTTGCTTTCTCCCCTGACCGATTGTAAAATGAACATCTGCACGTCCTGCACCATTTGCGCACTTTTCCCTCCACATGAAAATTTCACTGTACACATTGTTCATTCATTGATTAATTTGGGTTGCATTACACCTCATGACATAAACAAATGGAATTACACGGCCTACTTCTTATTTAGCGGGAGACACTGTTATTTTGGGCATGTTTATGTCTCACTGCGCACTCGGAACTGACAAGTGCAACGTGACATGAGGGTATACTAGACAACTGTCTTTCTTTGTATCGAGTGCAATACTTATTTCACCTACAACAGTTTGTTTTTGTTTTTGTCTTTGGCCGTCAACGAATATTTACCCACCCGGAATATGTAATTCTCTGCATCCACGCACACTTTGATTTACTCTCTCACTCATACTTTTAGACATACACATACACACAAATATACATGCAGGAGCGGAACTTGAACCCGTGGTGGAGCGCCAAAACCACACGTTCTATCTTTCTACGATAAGAAAATAGTAAACCTCAACAAGAATATTTTTCAGAAAAAGTATGAAATAAATTACAGTGCGTATGAATATAAATATTACACATGTAACATCAAATTGCACTTTTGTTATTATTCTACTTATCTGTAAACTACCAGATAACTAGGATAATACTATGAGAGTTTATTTTTATTTATCTTTTTCTATTTCTTGTGCATCCGTTTTTTACTTCTTTAAAACTTACTCTTTCAAAGCTAACAAAATGCAACTAAAACTTTTTTAACCAAAGGGAAGTCCTTTCTTAAAACTTCTGCATTAGAATGCCGATCATAAAGTCGTGAATTTGGGAGAATATTGGAGCCAGAAACCGGGAGAAGGAAGAAGAAACTCTGCATATTGTTTATTCCTACTTTCCTTTTTGGGCTATTATTCTACAGAGACAAATACCAGCGGTAGCAGCAGCCTTTTTCCCCCCTTTCCGGGGTTAATCCAAAGGTTTCTGTAATTCTCGCTCGCTTTCATTTGCCAACCCAACTTGGAAAGAGGTTCATATACTTCTTATGCAACTCACAAATTCTCTCCTACTACTGCCTTACTTTACCTTTTCCCTCCGCTCTTTGGTCTTTCCATTACTTGATTTGCGTGCATTTTCTTTATAAAATAAAACTTGGGTTTAAGAACGTGGCTGCCAGGAAAGGTTTGCCAACCAATAGAACTAGAGCTCTATATGACCGAAAATGGAATTGCTGGTGGATCAGATTTCTAACTTCATATAGAAATGAAAGGAAGATAAAACATATAATTCTAATAAATACTTTTTATGGAAGACTGAAGGCATAATGTAAGAAGCTTGGTTCCAGTCGTTAGCTCATTAATCCCATATTTTTAGATGGATGCCATTAGCAAGTTCTTTATTGCAGTTTCGGTAATTAAGGCTGTAGTGCATGCAGTCGACCAAAAAACCATTAGCTTAAAGCTCAGATTGTGCAAAATCGGAGTTAGGTTGCTACCAAGATGCATTCAGAAAATCCTGCAAATCACAGAGCAATACAATTCTCGGAATTTTAGCATACCACAATAATAGGCGCATTTCAGAACCAAATTAGCAGTTTGAGGAGTTCGCAATATGAGTAGGAACATTGTACAGTGTGCAAATAATATAAAAGTGTAAGTAATAAGCGTTTGTAAGGGTAGTTTGCACAAGAGTAGAAAAAGTCATGTGAGCGCAACACATCACATTTTTACTTTCTCTTCTGGTAAGTAGAAGGAAGTTTTGTATTCCACCCAAAAATAGGATGTCGAGATTTCACCGGAAATATATGCTTTGAGACACCCTGAACTAAAAAAAGTATTTTTAGAAAAAGGTCCGTGTGTGTGTGTGTGTGTGTGTGTGTGTGTGTGTGTGTGTGTGTGTGTCAGTCTGTGTGCCTGTGGACAGCATAACTCAAAATCGAAAAGTACGTTAAAAACCAAAGTTGGTATTTAAGTCTAATGTCTTTCAAGGATGCGACACGAAGATTTTGAAGAAAATAGCCCCACACTAAACTACCCTTTACATGGAACATTTTTCAAAAATTTTGATTTTCTTGAAAATAGCTCTAATGATTTTATTTAAAATATCATATATATGAGATATTTTTATGACAAGTATATCTTGAATTTTCTGGCTTTAGCCCCTGTAGCCGTATTTACTCTGGACGACTTTTGCATAACTGGTAAACCGCTAGAGATAGACCAAATCATACTGTACAAAAAATGAAGATCTTGCTAAAATACACAATTTATATTGGATAAATGTTCTTGTAAGGTGAACCATTTCGAAGATATTCCTTGTTATATGTGTGGGTTTCGAAAAGTTAAAACTTTCGTGATGTGGAACAACGGTGTTCATTTTTTATATGTGAAGTGTGCAAACAGAACGGAATCTCAAAGCTTTAAAAGATTCGACTATCGCTCAAAGCCTACTGTATTCTAATATTCTCCTTGCACCTACAAGGAAATAAGCAATAATATAATTAGATAATTCGTCAGCTAAAACGAAGAAGAACTAGGAAGAAAAGTTTGTAAGAATGGTTAGAACAAGAATAGAGAAACTCATGTGAGTGCAACACATTAGATTTTTAAAAATGCACTTCAAAATTTATTAGTAATATCAGTCTGTGAATCCCTCTGCATTGCACGTTGAATTCGAGATGAAAGAAACCTTATTACTGAGGTTTCTACAAGATTCGCTTTTTGCATACGTTGAAAATTACAGCCCGTAGCTCTATTAAAGAGGTCCAGTAAATTCACTTTGTGGTTGTGAACGCTTTACACAAATTGCTATGGGCATTTCTAATTAAAATCGCAATATACAGCACATAACTAAATTAACACGTGATATGGAACTTCATATTCTGTGCACGCCAACAGCATTTGGAGTTTAACAAAATAATAACGCTATAAATGAAATATTCTCTTTCTTTACATACATTTTTATTTTGTAATTACCGCTCCTACGTGATAAACTCACTTTTTGTTGCTTCGAAAACGAAAAAAGGGAGCTTAAAGATTTCGTGGAATTCTATCTTCTGTTAGTAATTTAATTTTCACTAAATTTGTATACGAGCTCTACTTCAACGGAATCCCTCTTTGTGAAACAAAAATGTACGTGGGGTGAAATAAATAAAGTAAAATAATCTGTAAGATCTCAAATCTGCGCCATATTTTGCGTTAGAGTTACCTGTATCTTGTGTAATATTAAACGCAATACATTAGTTTAGAAAGTATGGCTAAAATGTAGAATCCCTAAAAAAATGACCATGGTTTAAAATATGCAGGTTTCTTGCTTCACATGCAGAAAACATATACCACATACAATGCTAAAGGAGTATGTCAAATTAAGGCATTTTGTATTCATATTTAATCACTTTCTAATATGATAATATGCAATGCTCCTCAGGAATTAGGTTATTAATCATACTGTAACAAAATCTAGTCCAGTTACTTTTATATCACTTAATTTTCATTCTAAACTTTTTCACAAAAACACAGTTCTCCTCTACAGACGTTAATACAGTCCACAGTTTTTTTTTTTTTTTAATTACAACTCACAACTGCTTTTCTCTTGTAGTCTTGACTCAGTCTTTCCCTGTCTCTCACACACAAACTCCGACAGTCCATATTCATTAAAACTTCTTCACTTCGACAAAGTGCATCATTCACAGCTATCTCGTACTCAGTGACACTGACCGACTCAAAAGCTGCCTCACAATACGCGCTTTGCATGCCAGCGATGATATAGCCATATATTTCTCAAAACAAGTCGGCTTCCTCAAATGCTCTGAAAAACCCTTTGTGTTGCCGCTTGACTGTTATTTACCTCTTCGATCACGTGAGTTACGAGCTCGGCGTCACAATATCATTCATAAACTTTCAAATTGAACTTAGTATATAAATATAAACAGATTGTTCTATTTTTCTAAGAGCAAAATACTTTTTTATTCACATGTTATTCAAAGTTAGAATACTTTCAATGTGAGCTGTGGAAAATAATTTCCGATTTACTATTTCACATTTTTAACTAGTGGAAAACAATTTTAAGATGCATAAGTTTTGACGCTCTCCTGAAATGTATAAGCTAATAAATTATTGCCGTATTCTAGGAATCATTTTGAAAATGGAGTTTAAAGTTCAACCTAATCGGTACTGGATCAATGACATTGTCATTTAGAATTACTGATACTTAAAGAGCACTGTGTAAGAAGAAAGCGTCAGTTAAAGTCATTACACAAATCAGAAAACAAAAATTAGTAAACAAAAGCTCGAAATATTTGCCAATTTCTGCCATTTTTGCTGTATATTGCCTTAAATGTCATTGATTTACACTGGCTTTCAGAGAAACTTTGTAATCTTAGAATGCTCTCATGAATAATATACAAAGCAAAACAAAAATAGCACTGAAATAAGAATAACCCTTAAGAGTACCGAACATTTCCTTCACTAATTTGTTAAGATTAACTGTAGTATGACATTAATAGCTTTATAAATAATTTATAAAGAAATAGTTTTCATAAATTCAAAATAAAGAAGAATCTCAAATAAAATACCTCACCAGATTGAGATGTTTAGCCTTTAAATTTTGCGTATTATTTCACAAATGTGTTTGTTTGTAGATAAATGTTAAATACCACAAAACCGAATGTTAACATTTCTAGGCTTTGCACAGTCGTTTACGAGTTCTTTCTTTCGCTGATTACCCTCACCTTATGTGGGACTCACACCCCCTAGGACTTACAAGCCAGTGCCTAGGGTCAGACGCCTGTCGGGAGGCAAAGGAACCTCTGGACTAGACAGAGTGAAGACCTGGAAGCGGGTGGTCAGCCAAGCACCAAGTATGAGAGTGAGGAAGAGGGTGATATAAAATGTAGGCGAAATGGATTATTGGAAGGGTGATAATGGAGCAATTGGTTAAATGAATGGCGGGGGAAACCGGAGAACCCGGAGAAAACGTGCCCAGACGCCGCTTCGTCCACCACGAATAACACATGCTGGTCCCGCCTAGGTAGTAAGTGAGTGGTCTAACCACACGCTCTTACGCACACTTACGCACACATCGCTCTAGACCGGGTTTTGATTTTTTTCGGATGTAAACATCCTGAGCATGGCTTCGCGGAAGCGAAGTAAAAACCATTGATCGCGTATGGTAGGTTTGAACCTGCGACCTCGGGAACCGGAGGCTGGTATGTTACCCATAGACCATGGAGCACGACCCTAATGGGTACTATGTATCATTTTCAGAATTTGGTACATTAATGGGGAGGTCGAGAAGTAAGCGTTCCACCAATGTTTCACATCCTCTTAGATAAATTTAAGTCCATTTTCCATTTATTGTTAGGAATGTCAGTGTTATATGAAATTACAATTATAAAGGGTTAAAGTAGAGCCTTCATCATTAAATTCTTCTAGAAGGTTCACAAAAATTTCATAAAGAACACGAATAGTTAAATAAAAATATTTAAATCGTCATTCAAGTTTTAAGCACTGCCCTTACATTGTCAGATTAGCCACATGCGTTTTATAAAATAGAAAATACTAATTTTAGGATTCATTCTTATGCGTTTCTTCTTTATTTCATTGTTTTATTTTGTGAGAAACTTACCCCAGTGCATGTAATTTTTATCTAATCCGTAAATACATAGTTACCTACAATAAGGGATTAAATACCAAACTCTTGGTGCTAGATTGATATTTATTATCATTGTGCTCTCTAAAACAAACCATAGGCCTATATCCGACTATCCCAATAAACTTCTGCAATATCAAAGACCATATCCATTAAGTATAATAGACGATGCACCTATGGTGCTTAGTGGAGATTGCATGCACTCGTGGTCCACAGATGGCACTAAAAGATAGAAGAATCGTAAACTTATAATGGGCATTGTGAGAGCGAGTTTGGTATCACGAAAGCCCATCTATACTTGGCTGTAAATTTAGAAGTTATGTGGCAGTTGTCAATGCAAACCGCCATTCAAAATTTCTCGTTCACCGTAATTCGAGGTTCAGATGCTTTTGCTCGTAACCATCAGTCCCTTCTTTAGTGTAGCAATCAAAATATACGCCGGTTTATTGATTTTGTTCGCCATCTAGCTCTTTTTATCAATGCCAAAGGGAGGCCTATAAATCCTGAGGTCAGTAAAACAAAGGGTGACGTTTAAGGGGCCTCTTATCTCATTTGAGCCGTTAACTGGACGGAATAAACAAAGACCTATTGTTCTTCAAACGCTACGACCAGCTGCGGCTAAAAGCATCTACACTTCCATACTAATATTAGAATTAAAGGAAAATGTTTGTGTATATTATTTTTGTTATTAGTATTATTATTATTATTTTTGTTATTATTATTATTTTTGTTATTATTATTATTTTTGTTATTATTATTATTATTATTATTATTTTTGTTATTATTATTATTATTATTATTATTATTATTATTATTATTATTATTATTATTATTATTATTATTATTATTATTATTATTATTATTATTATTTTTGTTATTATTTTTGTTATTATTTTTGTTATTATTTTTGTTATTATTTTTGTTATTATTTTTGTTATTATTATTATTATTGTTATTATTATTATTATTATTATTATTATTATTATTATTATTATTATTATTATTATTATTATTATTATTATTATTATTATTATTATTATTATTATTATTATTATTATTATTATTATTATTATTATTATTATTATTATTATTATTATTATTATTATTATTATTATTATTACCATTATTATTATCATCATCATCAGCAGCAGCAGCAGCATTATTATTGTTGTTTTGATGATTCATTCACCGTTGAAAAGCCCGATTAGTATTGAGGGATATGGGACTACAAAACACGTTAACACATTTTTAAAAATAGCTATGTTACATATATCTTACGACTTTCCAGTTTTGCATATCAATTACAATGAGGAGGACATCAGAGGCTATTGCCAGAAAATTTTAGATATACATACATTTTAATTATCATGAAATCTTAACATTCGAAATTTTTATTCATTTTAAGTCTCTTTGACAGTTTGGTCATATCACGATTAGGCAATATTTAAACAATTTAAACAATTTAAACAATTGAACTCATATTTCAAGAACAAATTCAGTTCAAAATTCTACAAGGTATTGAACAAGTTAGTACATCAACACTATTTTGCTTTTAGAAAATTAAAACTTTTGAAAAGTTTCCCTTGTAAAGGGAAGTTGGAGAAAAGGGAATTTTCTTGAAAATCATCGTATCGCATCTTGGAAAACTTTGGACTTAAATAGCAAGTTATGGAGCTTTTTCTATTTTTTCCTTTTTTTGTGTGTATTGTTAGTGTTTTTCTTGTGAAATCCTCGTATTGAATATTTTAGATGGAATGCAATTGCCCTCTCTGTCTACTGCTACGTGATAGAGAAAGGAAAAATTTGGAATCTTGCAGTTACTTTCTCGACTTTTCCTTCTACAAGTTATTCATACAAAAGGTCAAGTCTCATATTTGTCCTTTTTAATGGATATTGGAGTTTATTAAATATGAATATTTAGACATTTCCTATTAGGTCTAAAGAAGAAAATGTAAAGGAATTGTCCTATTTTCAAATAGCATGTCTCAAACTATCTTTGGTGTACTAACATTTAGTTTTGATCGCTTGATTGATCTAATTTTTGTGTATTCTTGGTGTACGCTTTTATATAGTACAATAATATCCATTATATTGATTGTAATGTAATATTTCACTGTCATTAATAAAAATAGTAGTAATAATACTAATAATACTAATAGCTGTAACAGTAATAATAATAGTAATAATAGTAGTAACGCCAATAACAATAATAGTAATAAGAATAACAATAATAACAACAATAATAGTAATAATAATATTAATGATAGTAATGATAGTAGTAATAGTAGTAGTTAAGTAGTAGTAGTAATAATAATAATAATAATAATAATAATAATAATAATAATAATAATAATAATAATAATAATAATAATAATAATAATAATAATAATAATAATAATAATAATAATAATAATAATAATAATAATAATAATAATAATAATAATAATAATAATAATAATAATAATAATAATAATAATAATAATAATAATAATAATAATAATAATAATAATAATAATAATAATAATAATAATAATAATAATAATAATAATAATTAATAATAATAATAATAATAATAATAATAATAATAATAATAATAATAATAATAATAATAATAATAATAATAATAATAATAATAATAGTAATAATAACAATAAGCCTTACTTATACACATATGCACAGAATAAAAACACCTCATATCCTGCAACATACATAAAACACAAATTACAACTACAAGGTAAAATTCATGGAGCAGAAGTAGATATGACAACATGGTGAGTATGCTCTTTATTCATTGAGAAGTTTGTAGCTGTTCAGTTGTCTATATATGCAGGATCTGGGCACCCAAATTTTGTAACAGCACTACTTGGCAAAGCAACAAGGTGTCGAGTGCTGTGATCACTTCTTATCTCGTTTACTACCACAGCGTAATATCAGTAACTTGTCGTGCAGTCATTAATGCAATGCAAATGAATGATCTCTCACTCCTGTCGATATACGAGACGTTGCTGTCCTGAAAAAATGATTGCATCTCAAGAGAGTGTGCATAACCTGTCTCGCCGTGTACGTGCGATAAGCTCATGTAAACAAGTTTGCAGGTTCACATTCTTTCCGATACACCTGATAGCTTTGGCAGGTAGTAATTCCGAGATCAACATAACCGGGTTGTACTACTACGCCAGGTGCTTAGGCTAAGCAATTAGGCATTTAAGACCCTCTTAAAAAAAAAAAAAAAAAAAAAAAAAAAAAAAAAAAAAAGGAGAGAGAGAAGAAGAAGAAGAACAAGAACAAGAACAAGAACAAGAAGAAGAAGAGTATTAACCTCGGTATAGGTGCCTTACGCCTGTTAAAGACAGATGTTAAAGTGGCCTTTTCTAGTCGAAACCTATAATATTCGAGGGAATATTCAACCAAAAGTGTGAGATATACAAATGACTTTATTGCATTTTGTTCTCTTACAAGTGTATATTTCAACTCAATATATTTTTGACAAAAATTTCAAAATGTCTACAGGGACGTGATATTCACAGTGCTGAAAAAATATTTACTTTTCCAATTATTGCTGTTTCAAACACTTCAGTTCCAAATGCTTTTTTAGTTTATTATTCTGCAGCCACAAGTAAAATATAATGAAAATAATAAAAATATTTATGTAAATAACCAGTTTAATTAGGTTAAACATTTTCTCTCTCGATTGTCATATATTTTGTGCAAAAGTAACCCTTGTACGTGGACTCGTATAGGCTTATATGCAAATAATGGTTATATGGCCGTACAGAATTCCACAATTGCATTGTCTTATATTTCTATTTTTGGAACAGTATAAGGTGTATTTAGCACTGGTGTACCTTAATGCCAATTGATTTATAATGTACTATCTGTATAGAGAAGGGAAAGTAGATATTCTTTCCCACTAATAATCAGTAGCAAATGTTTGAAAACCTTTATTGCTGTTTTATATTAAAATTAGAGATTCCAGTTTTTGTAATCTTAATAAAAATTGCATAATATGTGTGCGCAGGTATCTTGAGATTGAGTTATTTTAAGAAACTTTGCTATTATTTTTAGCATAGTTCACACTTTGTTTCTAAAGTTTAGTAGCCCTCAACACTTGCTCCTACTACGCACGGCACCACAGGCGGTAGACACAGAGAATACGCGTAATGAAATTATATTTTTCGGAAATAACTTTTATGAAGTAATCGTTACAGGCTCACCTTTTGGATACCTCCTGGCCATTTGCCACTTATGAGGATTTGGGAAAAATCCGGAAAAACTTCAGTCAGGAAGGATAGCTCTGGCAGGAATTGAACCACCGAGCTACCAAACGCGAGTGCCACACATTTCCTCTGGGCCACCTCTCTCTCTAGTTTGCATTTAAATAACTGTAATTCGAATTGTTTCTATTTTTCTACTATGTACATACTTAAGGTATTTCAATTTACCTAACAATTCGATATCGAGTTTTTACGGCATATACGTGTCACTCTGAATCCAAAATAACTTTTGCTTTTAATACAAAAAGTTCAATATGTGGCGGCACCATGGCCGAGCAATTAGAGCGTTCGGCTACCAGCTAGACGGCCCGGGTTCAATCTCAGGGACTGGCATGCGGTATTCGTCGCGGACGAAGCGGCGTCAGGGCGGGTTATCTCCGGGTTCTCCGGTTTGACCCGCTACTCATTCGAGCAATTGCTCCATTGTCACCTTTCTAATCATCGATATCGCCTACATTTCATTTCATCCTCTTCCTCACTAACTTGGTGCTTGACTGACTACCCGCTTCAGATCTTTACTCTGTCCGGTCCATAGGTTCCTGTGCTCCTAGGCAGGCATCGGACCCTAGGCACTGACTTGTAAGTCTTAGAGGGTGTAAGTCCTAGATAAGGGAAGGGTAAACAAAAGAAAACAACAGCTAAATGTGTGTGTGCGTGAGAGAGAGAGAGAGAGAGAGAGAGAGAGAGAGAGAACAGCAACAATTTCTAAATACCTTTTATTTATAACTATGCGAAACGTTTTATTTCCCCATAAAGGGCTGTAGCGACTTAAATTAAAGCATCAACTGACAAATATGACAACTAAAGCGTGTTCCTGAGTCTTCTCGGAATAGTCTGTGAAGTCGTTATGGTTCGAAAACGATTTTGTATAATCTTGCAGAAGTTTCAATATTTAACTGATAGACGTACTGCAAAGAAAATGTCATTACCATAAAGTAAAAAATTATTTAAAACATTTTTTCGTTCCATAAACCATTACCGAAGATGATTCTAATTGTTCTATAATAGTCATGGTTTTAGTCATTATTTCAAAGTTCTATCTCGAACTGTTTCTTGCGATCGCATAGAGTATGTGTGGAATGCTATCACATAGCGTTTAATTTTTGACACTTGACTATTCGTACTTCCTTTGTATCTATCACGAAATGTGCAATATAGCTGTTTATGCAAATGTTTATCGCACTCAAAATGAAGTATACAGAAAACTAAGCTTCATATAAGTGGATTGTACACCTATTAATATACAATAAATAGTAGAGAAAGTCATGTGAATGTAACACATTAGATTTTTAAAAAGTTTTACCCCGAAACAAATTTAAACTAAAACCCACATTTTACAAATGTGCATATAATTCCAATGTATATTTGTCAAAACCCTAGTGTCAAAAACTTAAATGTAGTATTCAATTTGGCATTTAATTGGATAGGTGACCTAAAAATGTTTCGACAATCACCTCTTCTAGAAAACTTTTTATACAACAGCATTACAAATTCCTTGAATGCTATACGTAAGTATGATATTTATAAGCTAACATTTATAATGAACCAATTATCAAGTAATTTAATCAAAGGTTTTTAAAGCTTAATTTACTGAAATTCTATAATTAATACATATAATTTGCACATCAAATTTTGAGAGATTATTACGCAAGGTCGGTTAGCGTTACAAGCCTAAGCTCAAATTAAGGAGTTATATTTTCATTCCTCTGAAGTTTATCAACTAAACCGTTTTCCCTATACTTTCGCGCTAACGCCTCCACTTACGAGAACTTCTCTGGGAGATATTTGTGATATCAATATCACTTAAACAAGGCGAAGTCATAACTAGACTATAACTCGGATTTCAGCATAACACTTTCACGTCTCTATGAATAAATATGTTCGCAATTCAACATACACTTATGGCTATTGTACATATTTAATGTGCTTATTAAGGCGATTCTTAACATTATTCAAGCTCGGTGGTGCAAGTTCCGTTCCCCTCTCTACTCCCTTAAGGTATGTCTTCCTAAGTGGAGGGCATTACATACATTTACCAATTACATTAATTGGGTTTTCCTGTATTTTTGTCACTTTATTAGCCATTTTTGAAGCAGATATAGATGGTGTTGAAGATATTCTTAGACTGTATGAGGATTTGCATGTGGCGCGAGAATGGCGGTGTCATCTGCAAAGATTGCTGTTCAGTTCTCGGTACATAATAAGTATAAAGAAGGTACAAAATCGGTCAAAGAACACTACCTTTTGGGGTACTCCGGATTTGATGCCATGGAAAGTTGAAAGTTCATCTTTGTATTTTACTTGGAAATATCTATCGTTGAGATAAGATTGTAGCAGACTGTATGCCATACCTTGCCAAATTCCTCTTGTATATCAAGGAAGGCTGCAGTAGAGTAGCACCGTGAGTGAAAGTTTTGTGATAATATTTACTATTAGATTGGCTTGTTGAACTGTCGAATGGTGTTCTCGAAAGCCAAACTGGAAATCGGGTATTATTGTAGAAAGTATAGATTTCAATCGTTGAAGGAGAGGCTTCTTAAATACTTTGGACATAACAGGCAAAAAACTTATTGGTTGGTATGATGCTGTTTCAGTAGGGTCTTTCCTAGGTTTTAGAACGTTAGTTATTTGTACCACTTTCCACTGACTGGGAAAATGGCTACAACGGAGAATAGAATTAAAAATAGAGGTCATAAAGGCGTAAGACGTTTTGGAGATTCTGATAGACTTTTACCAGTAATAAGGTCATAACCGGAACTCTTTGGGGGGTTAATATGTCTGTTTATTGTGATTTTTACTTCATCTGAGGAGAACGGCTGAATACAAAGCGATAGTGAGTGAAGGAGACAGGTATTCACTAATTTCTTCTTCAGAAAAGCTTCTCTGAGTCACTGGTTCAAAAACATACGCCAAATGTTTTGCAAATAGCTCAGCCTTTTCCTTATCACTTCAAGCCCAGCTTTAT
Organism: Tenodera sinensis; assembly: GCA_030765045.1. Classification (NCBI taxonomy): domain Eukaryota; kingdom Metazoa; phylum Arthropoda; class Insecta; order Mantodea; family Mantidae; genus Tenodera; species Tenodera sinensis. Next base: position 128,270,713 of record CM060961.1, on the reverse strand, counting down.
TTCTTATTGGTGGAATATGTGGTTCAGGATGTTGCAATCTTTTTGTTGCTTCCCAAAGAAGGGCTCACGATCAGGTGTTGCATTTGGGGTCAAAGACTCAAAATACTTGGCAACTGATTCATTTGTGTAGAATAATTGTCTTCGTAATCGCCAGGCAGGTTTGTTAATAGCGTTTTTGTCTTCAGGGTGTCGCGTGCGTTGGCATACTCATCGTAGCTTTCCTTTTTCTTCTGTTTTTGCTATAATGTCTTTGTGGGTATTGTTTTATATTAGAGGCGTAGAATCCCAAGCCACTTGTTGTAAAGTATATGTTAAATGTTAAACGGTTTTGCTGGTTTTCAAAGGTAAATTCGCTGATAGATTTTCCTGGACCCTAAGACGAAACTGTTCCCAATTGGTCAATTCATTACACAGCTTGGTGATGCACAATGTTTGATCACAATGGAGCTCATAGTCAGGAGCACAGGAGAATGATCATAGTTAAATCAAAATTGTTGCTTGAATTTATTTTTTCCAAGGGCACTCCTTTCATAATGAAAAATTCTAGAAGATCTTAACGTTTTAATGTATCTGTTGGCCAATAAGTTGGTTCTCCAGTGAAAACTGGTATAAATTTGAATTCTTTTATGGTGTTAAGAAGTTGAAAACCTCTTGGAGAATTAATGCTTTGCAATGTAATCTCCATCTGCAATAAATCTCGTACCAATACATTTAAAGAAGACAGAAAATAATTGCTGAGTTATTTTGTTTTTAGGTGGACAGTAAACTGCAGAGAGTGCTAATTGACCCCAAGTATCTGTTAGAATAACACTTTTGGCTTGGATGTGTTCTGTTTTAAACTCGGGTAAAGTGTGGTGTTTGATTTTATTACGTGTATTGACTGTACTCCCTCCATGAGCACTGCCTTCGGGGTGTTGGGTATATAGTGAAGCCTGGTATGATCAAGTAACTTCTTTCTGTGAAATGTGATTCTGAAATCAACATTACATCTATATTATGTATACATAGAATCTTGTCCATGTTGAATTAAACCATAAGCGTTCCAGAGAAATATTCTAATGTTAAGATCCATTATTTGAGTTTCGATACAATGACAGACAGTATACTTAGTACTGAACACATTTGTTCTGCTTCTGTTTCAAAGTGTTTTCAAGTTTGAGAAAGGATTCTTTTATAATTTGGCTGATGTCAGATCCATTAAGTTTCGTTATTTGAGCATAGTTTAAGGTGGATACGTTAGGAGCTGGAAAAGAGTTTAATCGTGGAAAAATTGATGCGTTTAGTGGTGGAAAGTTTGATGAGTTTAGAGCAGGTGCAGATGGTAAGGTTCTAGAAGCAGTAGGATGACGCCGGCTAACAATGTCTCGATACACTGCACAACCCTTGTAGTCAGCTGGATGGCTCCCGGAGCAGAGGGCACAAGTGGCAGATGTCCTTCTGTTCTTACGGAAGGTTTCAGAGAGATGATTTTCCCCACATTTAACACATGTAGGCGATTGCTTACAGCATTTTCTTGTATGGCCTACATCTAACAACATACACATTGTACCATTTCTCCTTTTTGGAATGAAGTTCAAAGCTTATCTTCGCATGCATCAATGAATTAATTTTTTATGTATCTTTGTTATTAGTTTGGGGTTCGAGATCTACATAAAACAGGGGCAATGGTTCTTTTGAAACTCTGTGAGGAATATTATGTATATGGCGCACCCTATGGCCCTGGTCACGCAATTCTGTGATAATACTTTGTTTATCTGTAGAGTGGTTCATGTTACGAAGTACCACTCTAAAAGCTTTTTCCTGTTTCATTTGGTAGGTATGATAAATTGTATTTTTACGGTCTAGTAGCCTAACTAGGGTTCTGTAGGTGTCCACATTGGGTTGTCGTTGAAGGGGCGGGTGGCAATATCGCACATTCTTGTTCTGTGCCATGTACGCTGCGAAGAGTAGCGGGGAGAGTACACTGCCCTCGGGGACTCCTGCCGCTATACTTCTTAGTGTTAACAGTCTTCCTTCCACTCTCATTCTGAAACTGCGGTCCCGAAAGAAGCTGCTAATCAGTACGAAATAGGGGGGAGCAATTTTTGCCTGCTTTAGTTTGTACAGTAGCTCTTGGTGCCAGGTTGTGGTGAAGGTCTTTTTCACGTCCAGGAGGACCACTATGGTCTTAACGTTTTCCTGGAACCCCAGGGCAACCTTCTCGATCACACGCAGTAACTGCATGGAGTGACCCCAACGAAAACCAAACTAATGATCCAGTAGGAGTTACCTATGTGGGTGAGGAGCTTTGAGACGGTTGGAAGAATGCTGAGGAGCGGTAGTTGTTAGGGAAGACTGGGTCCTTGCCGGCTTTCAAAATGCAAAACACCCTCGCCTCCTTCCAGCATGCTGGAAAGTGACGGCATAGGCATGCATTGAAAATCTGTGTCAAGCGAACGACAGCCCTTTAGGGTAGGTGCTGGAGCATGAACGCCGAGATGCCGCCATGTCCAGGAGATTTATTTGGGTTGCTTTTCTATGCGCGTGCAGCAGTCGCCTTGCCAGGATTCTGTACCTCTGGTATACTGTTCCTATCCTGAGATGGCGGAAGCGGTGCCATAGCTTTCGAACAGTTGCCTTGGCGTTTAGCAACTGCCGGAATTCGATCCGCCGCTGCCACTGCCGCTTCCATCGCTTCAAGATCATCGATGCGTGGTCGAGGGTTGACGTATTGGTTTAGTTCTAGGACTGCTGCATCCCAGTCGGTCTCATGTATCCAGTGTGAGTTTAAAAGAGCTCACATGGCAACCGTGGAATCCACCACGACTGGGTTATGGTCGAAATCCAGCTCATTCACTGCCGAGAGGTCAAAGTGCAATGGAGAGTGAAAGTGATCATGATATCCAGGACTTCAGGCCTGCAGTGGGCCGGATTGAATGTTGGACCTCTCGGCCCGTGTGCGACGAGGTTTGGGTCTCCCCTGATGAGGCGGTAGAACCCGCGACCTCTCTGGTTGTTAGTGCTACTTCACTAGAGCCCATGCTTCGTGTTAAGATCTCCTGCGATGCAGACTACTGGTTCTAGGTTGAGGAGAGTGGTATAATCTGCATCGTAGAAGCGATGATCAGGTGTGTCATATGCGGCAATCAATAGTGTGCTTACTATCAATGTCAAGCCTAATGGCGGTAGCTTCCACATTTTGAGCGGCAGGAAGGCAGAAAGGTATGCGACTTTATCTGTGAATTATACAAGGTGTTCCAAATGTTTTCAAGCTTTTGTGTCTGTGGGCAATGGTGCTTCCTGCATTCCTAATTTTGGATGCAGGAAGGGGGCAGGAATAGGTGTTGGGGCACTTATGTGTTAGATGATGGGAGTGGCATTACCATTATCCAAAGGCGTCCTTAGGAAGGCGGTAACTTTTCCTTCTACGAGGTGCTCTGTGATCGTATTGACCTGATGCCCGTACCAGCTGATTGGTGTGGGAATTCAGTTTGGTGTGCATGGTTCGGGATCGCTCCCTTACCAAGTCCATGATGTAGGGTAGTCCGGAGTGGTTGTGAAGGATGTAAGACGGGAATCTACGCCTGGTATCATATATTGTTCTTCACGCCCATTCTGCACTGTTTGCAATTTGCATATGGTGGAGGGTGCCGCTAATCCCAAGGCTTCGCAGCCCTATAAGATCAATGACGGGATGATTGCCCGGTAAATGCGTAGTTTTAGGTAAGTGGGCATGGTGGATCGGACGATAGGGTAGAGCTGTCTGAGTGCAGCGTGACTGAGTCCGGCCTTTGCGCGGAGATGTGGAGCGTATGTTAGCCCGCGGTCGAGAAGAACGCCTAAGTATTTGGCAGAGGTTACCCATGGGATATTTCTCCGCTTGAGCTGAGGTGACCGTTCCGGTCGCCAATGGTGAACCTTACCAAGGAGGAGTGCGGAGCTTTTCCCCGGAGTAATAGCCATTCTCCACTTCTCACTGCAACGGCCGATGGCTTCTAGTTGTCGTTGAAGGGGCGGGAGGCATATCTCACATTCTTGTTTTGTACCATGATGAGGACGTCATCCGCATACTAGCATGTCGCAGTGTGCTGTTCCGTGAGGAAGTCGGACATGTATGCTGCGAAGAGTAGCGGGGAGAGCACACTGCCCTCTGGGACTCCTGCCACTATATCTTAATGTGGACAGTCTTTCTTCCACTTTCACTCTGAAAGTGCGATCCTGAAGAAAGCTGCTAACCAGTGTGAGATACGGGGGAGGTATATTTGCCTTCTTTAATCTGTATAGTAGGGCTTGGTACCAAGTTGTGGCGAATGCCCTTTCCACATCCAGCAGAAGTGCTATGGTCTTAAAGTTTTCCTGCGAACCTAGGGTAGGCAACAGGTGCGTTTCCACGGATCCCAAAGTGGAGCTATCATGTCCGGCCCAGCCTGTTTTATACCTGTTGTGCCATCTAGTTTATTGAGCTACACTATTCTATACATAATGGCGCCGTGTGTGGTGCGCGATAAAACTAGCTGTACATTATACTAGCGCTGTGTGAGGCGTAAGTTCAAGTTCATTGTCTTGTGGTGGACTCCTATTTTGAAGGGCGTGCCCCATTGAATTATTATTGCTTTTCTGATTCACGCTGTGACTTCCTACAGTTACATGTATACTCATGGAAACTTTATTTTAAACGCAATATAAGCTTTATTTCATACCCTGGTTTACTGGCTCTTTAGTATTCCGTAACACTCTATGGAGAGATAAATTAGATCATAGCTAGAACATTGTGGTGGGGCGATTTCTTATGTGAGAATGATTAGTCTTTTAATATTTGTTACCTTTGATCAGCGTCATGTGATACATTCATTTTAGTAATTTTAATATATTATAAAATTTAACTGGACATGCACATATGCCATTTTCAGACGTAACCAATGGCAGGCTAACAGATAATTTCAAGTTTACTGTATTCTAGGGCAGGGAAGTGTCGGAGTGAACGTTAGCTGATACTTGCTCGTACTGAAGATGTCACCACGTTCTGCGTTACTGCCCCAGATTAAGCAAAAGTAGTTTTGAGGCATGTGGAAAGCAACAATATAGGAAAGATAAGGCAATCTCTTGTGTTAACAACACAATTAACGAATTAGGTGTTTTAATATTAATGCTGCCAACTTTAATTACAGTGAGTCACTGATTATAAACAGTTATATGTCAGCTCTGTGCTATGACAAAAATATATTCCAGTTTATGTTGAAGGGGGTCATACTATAAAATAAGTACTCTTGCTTAATTATTTCGCCAATATTACGACATGTTTGGGAACATTGTTATCGAAGACTAGATGTTAGGTTGTGATCTGACAAGGTCCTTTGGATTTGGACTTAGCTAATTTTACAACAGAATCAGATAGAAGCACTGGTTGCTCCGCTTTACTTGTACTGATAAGTTATTATAATACAGGTCGCTACAGCTGACTGAACGCTCTAAATTCGTCTTCACAGCACCGTTTATTTAGGCAACATAAGTTTACTTGGATCTAGCCTGACATGACAGGAACTGATAGACTTGCTCTTCGTTCCAATACGTCACGCAGCTTGAAGCTGTCTTCACCTGTTCTAGAGTATCTGTACTGCAAACAACACGAAACGTGGGTTGTGTCCCATGTTCCTAAAACAGTGATGCAGTAGTTGTTTACTTGTTTGTTAATATGGAAGAATGCATAAACAACCGAATAAAACAGGGTCAGAGATTTATCTGTCCTTGCGGTGCAACTGTAATGAAATGTAATTATATTGTCTGTTTAAAGCCAACTCACTCATTCACTCTTATTTAATGCATATTGCTGAGGTAATACCCATCTTTGGCATCTGGTGCCAGCATTATACTTAGTTTCCATCTTACTGCGCGCTTTTCCTTTGCTCCTGAGCCTGAAATCGACTTGTGTTCAGGGGCTAATTTTAGAATTAGGGAGAGAGATCTACTAAGGAGTCGGAACTCCCCTCTTCAACCAGAGAAAGACGTCATCCGAATCATTCTCCCTTCAGTGGGTCTTTCCATTAGGGCTATACCTTGAGTCTAAAAGCCCCTCCTGATTTTACACGGAGGACGAAAATAGATACGTCACTAGTGCGTGTCAACCCTCAACCCACAACCCATAACCTCGGTCATACCGCCGAACGTCTAGTTTGTCGTGTAGGCTAATACCCGTAAAACATTAGTGCGTCTCACAACCTCGCAAGTGCGTCACTGCCCAGACATACTCAGTCTCCCATGGGTATCGGGAAGCACTGCACAGCTGAGTCCAACCCATTCGGCCCAGCGTACTCCTAGTAACATCGGATATGCAACGAGCGCTACGGGTCCGCCGCAGCTGAAGAAGTTGGAACCCCGGCTAATTTAATGTCAGATGTTTTACATAAAATTAATACAAAGGACGAACTCATTCAGGAACGGTGAGGACTATCGTTGCGAAGCATGTTTCCCATCCATTTAAACGAAATGTTTCTGAACTGCTGCCCTTCTCTACTCACCCTTACTTGTAGGATAATATGCATGTGTTGTATTTGAGTTCAAACCAATAAGACATTGGCACTGGCAAAACCTAATCTTTTGCACTCACACGATTTCTGTACTCTTGCACAAACTATTCTTATAAACACGTATTCCTCTATCTACTTCGTGTTAATCGAGATAAGATTTTATGGAAGTTATTTTATTGCTAATGTTCTTGTACGTGAAAGGACAATACAGTAAGCGACACTCACACATTTTAAGTGCGGTCGCTATAGATGACTTTGAAATTCCATTCCCTTTGCATGGCTAAGAATAAATGAATAACAACCTCCCATTTGAGTATGTCTGTGGGTATTGTAAAATTCTGAAAAACACCTAGCAATATCTTCGAAATGGTTCACTTCACAAAAAAGATCATTTAACATAAGTTGTGTATTTCAACGAAATATACAATTTTTTTGTATAGAAAGACCTTTTTAGTTATACAAAAGTAATCAAAATTAAATAGGACCACATGGGCCATAACCAGAAAATTCCAAATATACATTTCCTTTGCAATAAAAATATCTTAATAATGTGTCATTTAATCAAAGTCGTTAGAGCCATGTTAGGGGAAAAAAATAAACAACACAATTTTCAAAGCATTTCCGATGTAGAGGATGGTTTAGGGTAAAGGAATTTTCTCCCAAATCTTCGTGTCGTATCTTTGAAATATATTAAATTTGAATACCAACTTTGGTTTTTAACAACTTTTTGATTTTGAGTTATGTCTGACAGATATACCCACACGGATCTTTTTCTAAAAGCGCTTTTTCTTTTGGATACAGGGGGCATGTTTCAGGAGAAATCTTGACATCGAAGTTTTGGGTTGAATGCAATAGTTCCCCTATTTACAACATAACATAGTAGAGAAATTAATAAAGAAAATCACTCTTGGAAAACAAAGTTAGTCGTACCTTTCCGTGCATTCGACTATAGACAACTGAAGATACAATAAATTTGGCACATTTATGAGGATTTTCATTGTGCTGCAGCAAAGTCAAAGCTGATAACAACAAATAACAGTTAATCATTATCACTAACGTTTTACTGTTCTTTATTTTGTAGCTCCAGTTTGCACATTAATTACAATACACCTGTGGAGATATCCCAGTTCACAGTTCGCTTACTGAGGCGTAGACGAATTGCTGACGCGCCAAGGAAGGTGTGCCGATGCAACCAGGGTGGGAAATATAGGACAATGACAAGGAACAGGGGATGTTCACATCAGAGAGCACACTTGGTAGGAGATGCATGACAGTGGCTTCACACTGATTAATGTGGAGGCATATTGTGGTGAACATGGACAGTGAATAGCATTAGATTCACCATTCCGTTCTATAGGTAACGCTAATAAAATGTGTCGTTGGATCATTCTATATTTCACGAATCAGTATTTGTTATTTGTGCTGGCACACTTACATTTTAGTTACTTTGCCGTTTAAGTAAATAAGATCCAGGAATCCAATGTGCCTTACATTCCAATCAAGGGAGACTAGTGATGTCTTTAGAAATGCATTGAAACCATAAAGCAGGGTATATTCGAGTTGATTTGTGTGTATGTGGGTGTTAAAAATCTAACTAAAAGGATCTGATGTGTTACATTCAAACAACTTTCTCCATACAACAACTACTATGAAAGTTTATTTTCATAACTACTTCATTTTAATTGAGTTCAACATTTTGGAAGCTACATTATAAATGTCTTTATAGTTACAAAGAGAATAGCAGTATTCAAATGCAAACAATTGAACATCGAAAGAAAATTAACATAATTACAACGCTTTGAACAATTCGAAACATTATAATAGGTATCTCGGAAATGGCTTTTTCTGTAGTATGTTTTCATCTTACATCACTTAACATTTACCGGTATAACGATCATACATAATTCCTTTCCAATGAGATAATTTCACGGAAAATTCAGAACATAACTTACTTTTATCATGCACATATATTTCATATATGATATTTTAAACAATATCGTTAGAGAAAACTGAAAGATTCTAAAAATTCCACGCAGAGTGGTTTTCTAGGGGGATTTTTCTGAAAATTTTGTGTCGCATCTTTGGAATATACTAAACTTAAATACCAGGTTTGGTATGTTGCTGGACTCCCGCTTTTCAATCGTGCAGTTCATATACACACAGACACAAAGGCACGAATGAACATACACAGGTATGTTTCTAAAGTGTCTTTCTTGGATTCAGAGAATTTAAAGAACGTATTTCCACTAAAATCTCGGTGTTAAATGTTTCAATAAAATACCATACCTAACTGTTCTTCTGTAAGTAAGCAAAGGAGAAGGTAGGAGCCAAAAAGTCGAATGAATATCAAGCTTAATGTTTTAATTAAGGATCTTTCCAGATAGAATTTCAGAAACAGCTCTTTGCTACTCCTTACGTTGACATTCGTTTGTTATTATTTTATTAAAAATATAAAACACTTTTCATTAAGATATTACAGGCATACTTGAAACGTGTATTTGCAATATCTTGTGTGAATCTTTAAAGTTTTCTTCTACCCATTAAGGTGTGTACACGTTTACAGCAAGAAAAAAGATAAGGGGTGGACAAAAACATCTTCAGGAAGACTATAGAACTCGTTAAAACATACATGTTATTTTCTTTTCCTTTCGTGCTGTTAGCCATTTTTTAAATTTTCCATTGTGAAGGTTTGCACTATGCAAACACATCATACAGACATGTGCATTTTTCACGTTTCTTTCTATACGTTTGCAAGAGCTGGTTACTGAGTTCTGAATTTACTTTTGAGTGCTTCTGTGACAAAAAATAGATATTTTCACATTTTGTGTTGAACACGTATTTGTTGCTCACTTCTAAGTCATTTCTCAGCAAAATGTATCCTGAATAAGTAATGCACCTCTGACTGTAACGTAGGCTCGAGTCTTTATCACAAGCATAATGCTGGTTTTAATATTCCATCTTCATCTTTTTTGTACGAGTTTACACTCTACAGGAGACCGGAGTGACACGAGATACCTTGAGTGACTCATTTTTTCTATAATACCTGTTAAGCAGAACAAGGCCATGAGCAGACTGCGCTTAGTAAGCACCAGTTGTGCAATCATTATCTGCAGTAATTTCGTTCTTCCCTTTATCCTTCCCGTCCTCCTTCTTCCTGGTGGTTACTATTTCCGCCAATCTCAGATAGGGCTTTGTCTGTAGTGGCCATACTTCTAATACTCTTGTTGTGGACATCTTATTCCTGTTCGTTCCCATAATTCCTCATTTTGCACCTTATGCTGGTAAACTGTAAACATTACCTCAGATATTCCATTTCTTTATAATCCAAAGTAACGCTTTAGTAGCTCTCTTTCCCACCGCAATTCTGGAGTTGATATCTACATCACATGTAGCGGAAGCAGTTTCGTTGTTCCCAAATGCTTAGCACCGTTGAAGGATTCTATTTTAGGCAAAACAACGCAAAATCCCTAACTAAGAAAAAAGGCTTTAAGAATTACTGTTTAAATGGCACACCCAATGGGATTTTCATCTAGTACATGGTAATCTGAAGAGATTGAAGGAATTTCCTTCTCTCAAGCATCCCTCAAATCCGACACACTACGCACCATGGACTTTAGGTGTGGTAACAGCGTGACTAAAGAGGATTCACCAGCTTACATCACGGAAGCAAAAACAATAGTCGAGGATCTAAGTATTTCCGTCACATTTGTGTCCTGGCTTAGGTACAAGGCCTTCGATTACGAGCGCTCTATTGTCAGCTAACCTCTTTTACATGACAAGAGTATGTGTCACATCGGACAATTGCAATATAAGGCATCAATAACCAATATGTAATATTAAAGTTCCCCTTACTTTTTTATCAACAAATTGGAACCTGTAGGCAAATTACCTTTAAAGCCTCTGATCAGATATTAAATTTGAACTACATGCATGTAGAAATTTCCATAATAGTACATTTGAATATCACTTGGAATATCAACAACTATTAATTTTGTGTAGATTGTAGCCTAATTTGAAACGTATTGACAAAAATGTTGAACATGTATGTATAGGAGTACTTTTACAAGTCGTGACACCAGTGTAATATATTCAGGTTGATTCGTAAATTTGAAGTTTATATTCTGCATAATACTAAATTATGAGAACTGAGGCGAGTTAATCAGTGCAGGAAGATTGTAATATTTCAACTTAACATGTTTTGCTTACCTTTTGTGGCATTAAACTGGCCGATCAATGAACTTTGCAAAATCTAAAATGCTCCACTGAGCTGCTTTCGCTTCCTAACACATGCCGTATCTGCACCAAGAACACACATATATGTGACATATTTCCTTGTAGGTACAATGGAGCAATGGAATACAATAGGCTTAAGCGATAATCAAATGCTCTAAGAGCTGGATTTGAAATACGAGTACCATTTTATTTGCACGATCAGGAAAAGATAGTAAAGAATATCTCAAATCAAAAAAGTTATAAGTATTTAAAAACTCTATATAATAACAAAGAAGTATACAGGAAATGATAATCTCCAAAGAAAACTGGTATTTAACATGCATCCTGAGGCTTAACAACATCAACATTTTCTGTAGTAAGACTTTGTCTAGCTCTTAAGTTTTACCTGTTATGTAAAACTCGCGAAGAATGATGATCTCGGAGGTCCTTCCCATAGAATGCAAAATATGCATAACATATTTTAAACCTGTGGTACTTTAACCACAATCGTCAGATTCATTTTTAAAAGATCAAACTGTTCAGAACATTTGTAATGTAAACGATTGTTTTGGGTTGGGGATTTTTCTTTCTATTTCTTAATCTTTCTGTCGCATACTTGAAGGGGGCTGAATTTAAGTACAAATACCTCTACAAATACGTCGGCCTCTGGAAGCCTCGCGAACAATCTCGAAGACCCTTTGTTCTGCCGCGCTCATTGTCGTCTGATCACACAGTCACAGGCAAGGAAGCGTGACCATGAACACTTTTGATGCACGTAGCGGCTGCCATGTGGTGTGGGGTAGCTCGACCTTTATAATCCTTTGATGTGCAGCCGTTAATGGTGACCGTAGTAACGTCATTTCTGGCAAAGCATATAATCTAAATCAAGTATACCTTTCATAACAAAAAATCGCCGAGTAGCACACAGAACAACTACGATTAATAGCAATCATTCCATACATTAAATGTCAGTATGAAACAATATCAAAGTCATTTGCATTCATAACGAAATATTACACTTCGTAACTATTTAAAAACTCTGTATTCCTATAATCTGTTTCGACTTTATGCATTTAAAAATAGTCTAAAACCCCTTGTGGCTGCTAATAAAAATGCCGAGGGATTGCACAGATGGAAAAGCAGGCAATGAATACCAGAACAGAGGAAGTAAACGTTGGACCACATCTAAACCTGCACAAACAAAAAAGAGTCCAGTTTGCGGTAGCTTTGTATTTCCTGTTTAGTCAGCTGTTTTGCTACTCTATTTCCCAACTAACGAGGGCACAAAGGGCAGAAATAACACGCATGAGTATGCAGGTGTACAAAATCCGAACTAAGAGAATATATACGTCGCATTCGGTGAACATCTATATTTCTGAAGTTACACATATGTGAAAAGAATCATGTTATATTAGGCTTTATTTTTATGCATCACATATCAAGATTAAATCAAGGTTCTTTTGTGGAACGAAACGTAAAGGTATTAAAGCTTTACACTGCTAGGGAGCATAAATCACTCAGGATTTGTTTTTACTAGTTTTATTAACAAGTAGAAAATTCGTGTTCTAACAGCCAGAAAGGTTCTAACCCGCAAACATCACATGACAGGAAATTTAATAAAACCGCTGTACTAGAATATAAAGGCCACACCTTCAATTAGCAATGACTTGGGGGATGAAAATATGCTTCGTGTGCTTCGGTCATTTGCTGATCTTAAGATTATTCATTTAAAAGTCCGGAACCAGAATGAAAACTGATGTGCTGCATTCATATGACTTTCTAGTCTTGCACAAATTCATCTTGTTCTATCCAGTTCATGTTGATGGACATAAACTTTTATAAAAACTTGTTCAACTGCATTTTTCACTGTGGATACAATGGGAAGAGAAGCATCAGCAGGCTTCAGTGATAACCTCGGGAACGATTTAATCTATAGGAACAATTTATACTAGATATGTAAAACTCATATATTTCATAACGTTTTCCTGTTTTCTTCTGGAGGGTTTCATGAGAGGTGATTCCACTATGGCGGAGCCTCTCGCCAAGAACCATACCAGGACTGGGTTCTTTACTAGTAGAATGGGGATGTTGCTAATGCGGTGGTTTTGTTGGGATGGAGGGGCCGTGTTTAGCACAGGCGTCATGAGTGGGGATGTAACGTGGTCAGCGCCCCGGCCGGTAATACTGTCTTCTCGACCAGGGGTCGCTACTTTTCGATCAAGTAGCTCCTTAATAAGCCCCCAAGAGACCACCTGTGGCTGAGTGCACCCCGGACCAGACATCCCAGCGGGTAAACATCCCAAGCCGGTACCGGGGATCGAACTTGCTACCCCGCACTAGAGGCAGGCGTGCTACCACTGCACTACGAGGCTGGTCATTTAAATGTGTACCAGAATATATTGTGACTACGACACAGTAACAAATCCCGCTTCTGACACCAGTGTGAATTATTATAAGTCCATTTACTTGTTCTTCACTTTATTTCTCTTCTAAAACTAAATCACAAAACACAGTCCTCTTTTTTATTGTTAAAGCAATCTGCTACTTTGTGACCTCCCAACTCACAGCTGTTTTGTCCTCTCGTAACCTTCATATGTACTTCATTGTTCTTCAGTTCTATTTTCTGTGCCTCATAAACTGCTTCCGACGATACACTCATACTAACTGAATTAAAAAGCTGATTCACACAACAAAGAAGTCCAACTCAACGATTAAGTGTCTGCAACGCTCTCTGCCGATACTCAAACTCTTTCAAAAGCTGAGTGTACACACACATGCGCGCGCGTGCGCACAGACACACCATATACACGCATACACGTGCGCGCACGAACGCTCACAGTTGTCTCGTTCAGCACTAACGACTAGCTTCTCTGAACGCTGCATTCACTTACATAGGCCAGACGTGTTCACTGGAGAATTCTCTGGAACATTTACATTTTCTCGAAACATCTAATAACGCTTTATTCTCTGTTATCGTCAAGCCGCGTATTCACAAGCAGTGGTGAGCGGTAGCTTGACCTTGAGGGTGTCTTTGCCCGACTGGAGGCCAACGTCACAATATCAAAAGGAACTTGAAAGCATTAGCAACAAAATAACTTTGGGTACCTTTAACTTGCATGAGGATGAACACCTAAGTTATATTTTTGTCGCAAAGCAGAAGTCGCGAGCCAGTACGCTTTTTATGGCACAAAGTGTACAGTCCAAACTCACCGTACCTTTAAGCTTCCAGGAACTTCTCTTAGCGCGAGTCTTAAAAGGAGCCAGGTCTGCACATGGGGCTTAATTTGGTAAGCCTCACTTAAGGCGAGGCTTCCGGCGCAACCTCTCGTTTGTATGTTAAGGTATCCTCCAGATATTAAAATTCACTTATTTTGGTCCCTTATCCCAATTTTTAAATACCGAGGGACAGTTCTACTAATTCATGTATTATCTGTACAGTATTTTAAATCAACACGTTGTTATTTATATTCCAGAGTTAATAATTCCACTGTTATGCATAAAAGTGGCTGGTGTGTGATGTGGTTTATGTTGAGTCATGCTATGGGGAGGATTTACACATGTAAAACCGCGTGATTTGACCAAGAACAAACTAATTTAGACATACACGCGGAAAATAGATAAAAGGTTCATGGCACAGCTACAATTATAAAACGTTTAGTGCACACGAAAGGGTAAGAATAAACGTGATGTATACAACTGAAGTTCTAATTTACTAAGCTTCATGTTTTCTGACGAACGGCTTGTTCGCTCATGTTTAACGGCTACTGAACGAAAGCTTGCTTTGAAACATAGATAAGCATGATTTTCTGAAATATTTTTCTTTCCGTTCACCTTGACAGGGCTAATTTATATGCTGAATATTCACAAAGATCTTCTTAACTCTCTTTGGCTGAAGCCATAGTCTTGTTGCGAGGCGCACTTCCAGTTAGTACCAACCTCAATTCACAGAAAACATCAGCGTTCACCAGAGCTACAATAAGTAAACAAACTATGGCGAACACAACATTTCATAGTGGATGGTTGAAGGAGCTGGTCAACTCAATATCCAACTAGACGCTTGCCAGGTCTTCCGGAGTTTTATGTTTAAACTTCTTTGAAATTACGCTGTAAAGCCGATGTTATGAATAGCATTTGCACTCATAGAATTTATTTGTACAACAGGAAAGAGAATAGTGGACAGGTATCAGTCACAATTAAATTTTGTGTCTGCCATAGTGATATATATATATGAGATTCAAAATTCTATACAATTCGAATGGTAGAAATATGGGAACTGTTTACTACGGATATCTACACATTTCGTTATTGGCAATTGTGGTTGAGGATCAATGGATTGTTTTCAACAAAGTTTCCGCGCGTTAGCACAGCCTGGCCAATGTCTTAAGTTTTTTGTATACCAGAGATAGGGAAGATATTATTCAAGTCTTTATGCCTACTGTTAAATTAGAAAATTGTAAGAGATTCTTGTGGTTACGAAGCACTCCTCAAATGTGATTTATGCTGGTCTTTTATCATTAGCTAGCCTCTAACTCAGCAGGTTTTTATTGTTTTAGGGTCTCTTTGTTTATCTCAATTTAAAATAATCATGGTATTACTTTTTGGTCTCTTACCCTTCAAATTTGACTTGTAATATATTTCAAATAAGAAACACATTATGCCCATACTATTCGAGCCTTTTTCGAAAACACATACACAAACACACACATACACACACACACACACACGCGCGCGCGCGCGCGCACGCACGAGGTGAAGAAATTGGTGGTAGTCGTCTACAACCTGCAGATTTGATTACTGTGTGCTTTCTGGTTATATTCCAGTAAGGGAATGTGTGTATAG
This sequence comes from Tenodera sinensis, assembly GCA_030765045.1. Classification (NCBI taxonomy): domain Eukaryota; kingdom Metazoa; phylum Arthropoda; class Insecta; order Mantodea; family Mantidae; genus Tenodera; species Tenodera sinensis. The sequence continues at coordinate 128,255,159 of CM060961.1, read as the reverse complement.
CTAGAACGCTTGCAACATGAATGACTTAAAGGAATGGACTTCGGATGTAATCATCCTTCCCTATACGAGCCTGAAATGCTATGTTAATCGCTGGTTTTATGTGCTGACTGCTGTCACATTTGATAAATGGTAGATACCTACCATTTGAGTAGTTAGTAACATAATTTTGATTCATTATGGTTTTAGAGTATAAACAGTGTGAAAAACAAAGCTATTTTACTGAGTGTCCATGAAATCCAAAATAGAATCCATAACCAAAATTCCGCGCCAAAATTATACCAACATAAATATCAAAGTACACGGATGATGATGATGATGATGATGTTGTTGTTGTTGTGAAGAGAAGACATGAACATGAAATCACTAGCACAAAAGGTTCTCCCACAAAAGGAAATACATCCGATGAATGGTGAGTAATTAGGTATGTGTTTTGAGTCAGTGCTTTTAAATGAATGCACCGAATTTTTTAAAAGCTTAAAACTCCAAAATTGATTTGTTTCTTTCTAAAACCGTTAATACTAGGTATATCAAACATAGGGGTAGTTTGGATAGAACTGAGCACTAGGTTGGTTAGCCTATTTGTGAAGGGGTTTTATGACGCAAGTTCGCAGTTGCACTTATTGCAGACCCAAGTAGGTTTATATTTTTTTCATTTTACTCAAGGCAATATATCGTTCTGCCATATAGTAATAAGTTTATCCCTTATGTTTGAGATAGATATCTTCTGACTGAATTAATAACGGACGGATCTCGATTTTAACATTTCTATGACCCAGTACGTCACAATAGAAGCCTCTGCAGTGATGGGAAGTAGACTATACAAACTAGTGATCAGTATCTCTCCGAGCCATCCAGTGCATATATTATAGAAATGCCCACATACCTATGCATTCAATTTATTTATAAAAGGAAAACTATATTTCATTTCTACGGGGGGAGCAAACAAGTTTTGAACGGGCTGCGGGGTATTTTGCCTATCCGCCTTCCCATCGTCACCTGCCGCTATCATGGAAAGGCGCGGATGAAATCATCCTTTTTAAACCTACTTTTCAATGTTTTGCTGACCAACTTTATGAAAGAAGATGCTGAAACTGGTCACCGTCGTCCATATATACTTTTCGGTTTCTCTTTAGGAAGCTATCCATCATTCCGCGTATTTCACGTTGAAAAATGCTGGCAATTTCCCGGCGGATATTTTGTATTAATTCTTTCAGGGTGTGTGGATTTTTCTTGTACACTTTATGTTTTAAGTTTCCTCAGAGATAAAAATCTCATATTGGAGTTCTGAGATACCTTTCTCTACTAAAGGCTGAGCCTACCCAATTTTACCGCCTTGAGGGGGTACTTGATGAACAATATTAGGTGCCAAGTTATAGGGCCACTCAACAGTTCCACTCAACAGTTGATGTCCATACATCCTACGTGAAAACAATTTCCTCCTCTTTTTCAGAGATTTCACAAACAGAGAGCGTAATTTTACCTTTTTTATCAAGACCCTGCAACAATCATACGGCCAATCTTTCGAAGAGAACAGTTGAAAGTGTTTTTCTGACCGAATTATTAGTGGAGCTTCGTGGCCCCCTCGGTCCCCCGACCTAAGCATTTGTGGTTTCTATCTCTGAGGGAACTTAAAACATAAAGTGTACGAGACAATCCCACACAAATTGGAAAAATTAAAACAAAATATCCACCAGAAACTTGTCAGCATTTCTCAACGTGAGCTTCGGCGAGTGATTTTTCCCAAGGAGGTAAAAAATATATAGCGACGGTGGCCATTTTTCAACTCTTTTCATAAAATTGATTAATAAAGTCTTTAAAAGTAGTTTTAAAAATGGTATATGGTTCCATCCGGGCCTTCCTAAGATAGCGGCAGACGGCAACGGGCGCGGAAGACAAAACACCGCGCAGCCCGTTCGGAACTCTCTTGCTCTCCCGGTATTCCGTCAGGTCTATGCAAATACTACATGTAAATATTACATGTTTATGAACTATGTACTAGTGCATAATGAAAATAAGGGTACACGACAGTAACCCCAATTGCTGCAATTAAAGTAAACTTGTATTATGTTTTGCTTTGTTTCATATGTTGCACGCTAACGTCAGTGTAATTTACAACTGTTTCCAGAATATTCATGCACAGGTACGTTATTTATGGCAGGCGAGTTCCATTTATTGAAATAGAGTGTATTTGTTGAATGGATGGATATACGGATAGAACGATAGAACGATAAGTGACTGGCAGATGGATAGGTGGTTATAGGTAAATAGATATAAAGCAATTAAGGATACCTCATTGTGTTTTGAATGAAGGGTGAATTACTAAGGCTAAGCTCAGAAACCTCTGATTTTGTGAATTTATCCTCCATTCAAAATCTGTGTTTATTTAGAGGGGCATGTGATGTACATGCATAATTTCCCAATATCTTCCAGCTGGAGGTTTGAGATTTTCCTTTTCATGTATCAATTACAACTTTTTTCTCTAGAATAGAAATACGTAGGACATCTGTGTACTAATATTTAAGATTATTAATGACTTTCATTCCATAAGGTAAAATGAAGAATCTTAAAATGTTTAAACATTTAGCTATTTTAGGAGAGGAAGTTGCACCAAGTTCTTTCATTATCTTTGTTACCAATGAGTGTTTTTCATATGATTATAATAAATCTTGTTACACTTGCGTTTAAGAATCTCGAAAAGCTGATAAGTTATAATTATAAAAACCATCACTACCATTATTTGCAATCTGTACTTACAACCACTAACACACAAATTAACATACCTTTACTTATCTTGATAAAGGGATTTACGCTTATGCCTTAGTGAAAAAAAAGCTAACTTACAATTCTTAAGCTAATTAGCATAATATACTAATCCAAGACATCTGGAAAACAAGGTCGTATTCTGTACAGAATCCTTACGTGGGGTATAACCCAGTAATTAGCATACAAAGAATTATAAATTTCTATTTCGCGACATTGTTCCTATAAAGGTTTTCAAATCCATGCCCGTTGAATCTTCTCTAAGAACTTGAGTTTTTGATGGGATTTAACGCGTTATAATTAATGGAGATTATCTTCTCCACACTTTTAACTTAGTTGAAAAGGACAACACGTTAACAAGAAGGTTTTTGAAATTCAGAACACAGTGTACTCTCATTAGGAATTATGGTGTCTTAAACCTAACATTTTAATAAGTTATGATTCCCAAATATACAGGAACTGTAAGTCTGGAAGACCCTCCGATATTCTTCCAGCATGTCCTTTAATATTCCGGAAGTGTTTCCATATTAAAGTCAAGAATGAGAAAAAGCCTACTTCCTTGGGATTGCTTATTACGCAGTTCTATGCCTGGCAGTTAGGCACTTGGGCCTAAAGATGAAAAGTTACTCTGTCTTAGGGCACTGTGATATTGCAAGGGCAGGTTTCATTTTGCCGTTCATAAACCCCAAGCTATGTCATCGACTTTATTATCTTTGGTGAAATGTCTTCACGAGTTTCAGTAAAATCCCCTGTTTAGTCCCTAAGTTTGCACCACCTTATTTTGACAATCTACGACGTGCAACATAGCGTTAGTTATATTCGCGTTTAAGTGGAGAAAACAAACATTCAATTAATAATTTCACTCCCCTTCCCCTTTTCTTTCTCCGAAAAGTTTTGATTTGTTTCTCCCATTGTTCCATACTTAAGATTTAACGCTGGTGATGGATTACTAACTGCTCTCTTTCTCCTTATAGCTCTCCATGCTTCTGCAGATCTTCTGTATCCTAGTGAATGATCAATTTGCGCACAAGCCTTTTCCCACAATTCTTGTTTACACTTTCTGATAGCCTCATTTACCTGCTTCTTGCATTCTATATACCTTTTTAGGTCTTCTTCAATTTTGCCACTTTCCTTAATAGTTTCTAATGCTTTTGTAGCCATCCCCTCAGTCTTTCCCACGCTTCTCTCCCTTCCCAAAATCTCCTCAGCTACTCCAATGGCACACTCCTTTAAAAAGCAAGAATTGCGCAAATGCATAAAAATATGTATAGAAAGAAAAGACACAAAGTTTTATTACCTTCTTACGTTTGTGACCTCATAACATACTTGTTTTGGAACCCAAATTAATAATTTTAAAGAAGTAAATAATGAATATGGGAAATTATACCACAAATTTCTCTTTCCGTGCATATTGAGGATTGTGCGTTAGCATAGCGCCCCGTCTCACTTTATCGATATATCGATTTGTTACATCGATAACCGCGGCTCAGAGATACGCTGTTAATGAAAGAGAGCTTATGTCGGTGCGTGACCTGAAAAAGAATGCCTTTGATTTCATATGATGAATGTGAATTTACATTTTACGTAATTATTTATTTCGATGATCCGTGTGTGTTCATTATCGCTGTTTCAAATGGCTTTTCCGACGCTAATGAAGCATCTACGTGTACGTGAAGCGATAAAATTGTACGTGCATTGCAAAACAGAACAGTTTTTCTAAAGCATTGCGTAATACATAATAAAAGTTACGATCTATCTACTCCACTTTCAGCGTCATTGAGGCCATCTACTAGAATAGCTTAGATTCAATTCCAGATTGAGATAATCTATGTGGACAACATATTCCAAGTTCACCTTATTAAATGGTTTGGACGAAGTAGGTTTTGTTTGAAAGCATATTCTCCTTCTTCAAGACTTCTCCACAATTTCAAGATAAATTTAGATCTACTAACATTGATATTTTTCTAAAATATGAAGTGTAGTAGATTTAACTGAAACTTAAGCCGTTTGTCGAACATAGTCCCAACTAGTAGTTTTTGGAGGAAATCACGTTTTTTTCTGTTTTACTCTACTTCCCACAGAGGTGAATGCATTCAGTGGAAACAAGGGCTCAATCGTCTTATCAATTTATGGACATTAAACGGCAAGCGTGGTGGAAGAAGGAAGACTTCAGTATACTATGGCTTTGTCAAAGGGAAAGTTTGAGAATTGATCAAGAAGAACATGACTCAAGGGGTCTTTGACAATTATTGCTAAGCATGAATAGAACGCTAAAACGTATTTCGACCAATAACTGGGCATTACCAATTACACTAAACAACAAACTTTGACCTTTTGTTTAAGACCTAAATTAAATCTCTCTTTTCTTAAGGATTACACTATGCTAAAAACACAAATATGACAATAAGAATGCTATATTGGTTCAGGCCTGAGAATAATATTAAGGAAAAATACAAAAGAAATTTTTTCCATAAAAATTTGTCTGATTTCTTGTAAAAGATATTCGTGGTTGCTTACCTTTACTAACTATGCTTTTTATTCGCTTTCCTCTTGTAGTTGAGTTGAGAAGCATTCCTGATAACTCAGTAAACATCCCAGAAGTACTCAGCAAGCATACTTGCACTCGACTTTCCCTGATAACGTTTTTTAATTAACGATATTTCTTGGTGGAAACGTTTTCCATGTTCATCGCTTACTTCCCCACAACTTTCAGGAAAACAATTCAGATGGAACTGTAAAAAGCGTAATTTTAAGGGACATGTTGCATCTCATTTTGTGACAAGATGACAGCAAACTTGTAACAAGATCCTCATAATTTCCAGCTCGTTTATTCCCCAAAAAATTGTATACGAATTCTCTGAAACAAATCCATGTCTCTTTCTCAGCATCATTTAACAGGGGGTTCAAATATCTCATCTTGGTGAAGTTGAAATCTGCGGGGCAGTAAAAACTCCTTCCTTTGACTAGTCCTCAGTATTTCTAGGAAGCTTTGTAACTAGGGATATGAATGCCAGTCTATTTCGGTCCAACTCTTTTAACAAAGATTTTGTTAAGACCAACTTTTATATGCAGTGGAGGAATTAAAATATTTTCACTTCACGACAGGTTTATGTTTAACATTCGTTTCTCCAGTTTGCACACCTTGACGTAAAGGCCATTCCTTTTTTTTATCTCTACTGTCCTACTCACATATGAAGTAACAGCGTTTAGTGTAGTCTAGTTGAGTATCTAATATTGCAATTACTTTGAAGTCTGCACATGTTTTTCATTTATGTGTGTTATGAATTGAATTAAACAGTTTCAGGCTGCCATATTATTCCTTCATATGTATGGAATAACAATTAGGAATGACGGAATGTAGTGATACAGCTTTGAGAGTTAATTTTGAAGTATCTATAAACAACCGCCACTCTTTTAACATATTTACACTTTGTTTTAATTCTTGTTTTGTCTTTGTCTTTTCTCACTCTGTTTTGTATATATACAGTTTAGTTCATTGAGGGTAAAATAGAGAGCTCTACAAGTAGAATCTTTTGAATCAAGTAGGCATGGTATTCATTGTACCAAGAATTGCGTTTTTAATGTTTTCATAAGTTAACTGGACGCTTAAAATACTACTACAGTGCTAAAACCTAATGACCAGGGCGAGGCACTTCAGTTTCTTCCCGGTCCTACAAGAGCTAAGAGCTGAGTTACACACAGCCGCTCCAGGGTGCATGGCACAGCAAAGTGCAGTAGTTGCGAATAGGGAACCTAACACTTGATTAATTCTGCAATTGAAATAAATCTTTAAGAATGTCTCAAGTGCGGGACTCTCGCTATAAATTCATGTATACAATTGTGGAGGAGTTAGATTCAATGACCTTCTCTATAGATGGAGAAAAGATTACGGGTAAGGTATGTGATGCAGTATTATTAGTTATGGTAGGTGTTGTGTTGGAGTGTTTTGTTTCCCATTGTTTGATTGTTTGCATCATATCGTTTGCAGTTGGCCTAGTGCGATTATCTTTTGTCTTCATGGTAAATGTTATATATATTAACGAATAAAATTGTGATAATAAATACACTAATATTATTTCAATGGTGGCCTCCAGAGCAAAGAAGACTATCTCATTAGAAAGACTAAAAGTTAATACATCGACGTAACATATAATTTTCACGGGGGTCGCGTCTCAAGGAAAATTATTAGCTGTAAATTGTGAACATACTTCATACCCGTACCACGACCGAGATAGGAAAGAAAGAGTCATCGCAGTTCATCGAAAGAGTTAGCCGGATCTTTTATTTGAGAAAAGAATTCATCATACCGACCCTTCAAAGTGACGACGAGCAGAAGATTCCCTTCATACTGGTGACGGGAGATACCAGCCGGAAGAGACTCCTTCATACTGGCGCCCAGACGTGCGACGGCTCGAATACAGGCGTATAGAGTAAAAATATGTACCTGGACAAAGAGTGAAAAGAATACATTTTGACGGAGTATCCTTTTTCTTGTGCTCCAGAATTCAAGTAAGACTAGTACTAATTTATGATACTACGCAATAAGAAAATTGTACAGAAGATGGAAAAAGTTGAGAAAGATAATGATAGTGTAGAGAGGGAAGTGAGTGATAAGTTATCAGTAGAAGGTAGAAAGAATGTAGTATGTAAGGAATCTGAAATAGGATTGAAAGAAATATTGGAAGCGATGAACAAAAATACAGCAGATATAAAAGCAGATGTAGCAAAACTAAGAGAGGATAGTGTTAGAAATGTAACAGAACTAAAAGCAGATGTAGCAAAACTAAGAGAGGATAGTGTTAGAAATGTAACAGAACTAAAAGCAGATGTAGCAGATTTGAAGGAGGATAATGCCAGAAATATAAATAAATTGTCACAAGAAATTGAATTATGTAAGAAGGAATGTACAGAAAGAATTGAATCAAGTAACAATGATATAGCTAAATTAGGTGAGTTAGTAAGCGTGATAAAATTAGGACAGGAATCAAACACAGTAGAAATAGCTAGGCTAGGAGAATTGATAAATGAAGTTAAGTTAGGACAGGAGAAGACAGTGGTAGAAATGAAAGCTGAATTAAGTAAAGAATTTGATGAAAAACTAGCAGAACAGAATGCAAAAATTGCAAAGGTAGGAGATGAATTGAGAACAGAGATAGTCGTGGTAGAACAGAGTTGTAAAATGTATCAAAATGGAATTAGGTCAAAACAAAATGACATTGATGTAAAAATTGATAGTTTAGAAAATGTTGTAAAGGGTATAAGCGCTGAGATGCAGTCACAGCGAGAAGAATTGAATAAAGTAAAGGAGGAAGCCAATGTAAATGTAAATAGAATAAATGAAACGGTTACAAAGGAAAAAGAATTTACAGGAAGGCTTTCCCAAGTTGTGATTGCTCTACAGGCTGATAGAGTTAATGACAATCATGATCAATTTGTGAGTGAATGCAAAAATATGACCAATACTGATGCACTTGACAATAACAGTAATATGGCGGACTTTCAGGAGAATGTTTTAGCTATGCCAATGCACTCCCCTAGTCAAAACCATAATTGTCACGCTAGTCACTTGTTCCATGATCTAACCCCTCCGTCATTTGACGAAGAAGCCGGTGACAATCCAAAAATTTTCATAAAAGAACTGGAGGATTATTTTAGGATCAAACGAATTCCGAACGAGATACGAATGATGGTGGTTAAACGCTGTCTTAAGAAAAACGCATTGGAATGGTTAAGACTAACTTTGGCGTCTCACGAAACATATAGTATGTTTCGAAACCTTTTTATAAATAGATTTTGGGGACCGGGACGTCAAAACCAGATTAAAGTCGAACTGGCTACCGGACATTATGACAGTAAACCTGGTATTTCAATGATGGAGTATTTTTTGAAACTGGCGAACAAATCGAAACTACTCCAACCTCAGTTGAGTGAACAGGAGGTTATTGAAGCACTTATTCGCCATTATCCACCGCACATAAGAAATAATCTGATCGTGGCGAAACCGGTTGATTTTTCGGACGTAATTGAATTATTGGCAGAGTTCGAGGCACAGAATAATTACCAAGAGACTAACTCCAGTCAGCGATATGAAAATGGACAGCGCGCTGTAGGTGGCCAAGGTAGGAATCAAGGAACGCAATTAGAACGTCTTAGAAATAATTTTCCAACAACGAATGAGAACCAGGGAAATGGCGTGAGAGATGAAACACACCAAAATAATGGTGAAAACTACAGAACAAATAGACGTCCTGATATAAGATCGAATTACAGAGGTCCTATACCGCGAGACAGACAAAATCCGCGATACGAGAGACGTAATCATGATTATGGTGGTGATACCAGAGGGCGTGGAAGAACCAGTCAAATTAATCACATCCGGTTTTACAGAAATTACAATCGTAGGTGGAATAGAAGCTACGATCCGAGAAATCATAGTACAAATTATCAGGAAAATGTAACCCAAGTGCCTAGGTTCGAGGAGGAAAGCGTCGAACGCAGGAATGATCGCGACTTTCCTAGAACACAGAATCAAGAAACAAATACTGGCACGATATCAACAAGTAACAATCAAACGAATGAGAATCAGGGAAATTAATTCCGAAATCATTTTATGCCTTGGAAAATGATTTGATGGTGCAGGCACAGGGCAAAATTCACGTAAATTTAATCACCGACAACAAAATTAACCCAGTAAAGTCCAATAAAGAGTTAGTCAATCCACCTCAAATTGAGTTAAATATATGGGACCGTAGCTTCACTGTGTTAATAGATACTGGGGCAAGCTCATCGGTAATTTCAGAGGAATTATTCCAGGAATTATTATCCTCAAACAAGATAGAGTACTTGCACGTAAACAATGTGTATTGTAGTACAGCGATCGGTAAAAAGAGAGATCGGGTGAAATATCAAATGTTAGTTAAAGCACATGTAAATGGTTGGAAATTTGATTTTGTCGCATTAGTTATTCAGCGTTTGGCAAGAGAAATTATTATTGGAAACGACTTACTTTATCACTGGCAAGCAATCATCGATTTCGAAGAGCATGAACTACGCGTTAAAGATGGTGAAAACACGCGAATAGTGAGGCTGTTAGAAGGTGAAAATATTGAAGCGAACGAGGATTTCGACGATGTTAATAATGGAAGATTTTTTGTAGAGAATGTTATATTGTACGACGACGAAAAAGTAAGTGCAAATGAAGAAGACGACTGCGATGATATACAAAAATACGTCGAAATTGATTTGTTTAATAATAATGTTCGCGGAGTTCGAGGAGAGAATCACCATCTGCGAGATGATTGCGGAGTATACAGATTGGATGTCGTCAGAGATGATAAAAAGAACGAAGAAGAATCTTTTATGGCTACGCTGAACGAAAAAGTGAATAATGCGCACAATATAAATGAAGAACAAAAGAATCAACTGAGAGCGTGCTTAATCAAGAACCGAGAAGTATTCAGTTCGAAACCCGGTCTGTGCAACAAGTACACCCACATCTTTAAAGTGGAAAACGCTACCCCTTACTCCCATAAAAGCCGGCCCATTCCAAACTCAATAAAGGACAAAGCAAAAGAGGTAATAAATAAAATGTTAGAAGATGATATTATAGAAATATCTGATACACGCTACCTCCATCCACTATGTTGGGTTCATAAATCCGATGGTTCATTAAGGATGACGATCGATGCCAGAAAGATTAACTCTTTAACGCAACCGGACCATTTCAGACCGCGAGGCGTAGATGAAGTTTTAGCTAGCCTTAAACGCGGGAAGTATTTTTCAAAATTGGACTTGGTGTCGTCTTACTGGCAAATTCCATTGGATGAAACTGTGCGAAAGTACACTGGGTTCTGTTTTAATGGAAAAAATTATCAATTCAAAACCTGCGGTTTCGGTTTGTCTACCAGTGGTAGTGCCCTGCTTCGTGCTATTCATAACATATTCAATGATACTATAGAAGGCTTCGCAATTCAATACATAGACGACTTTTTGATCTATGATAATGATTATAATGAGCATATAAAACACTTGCAGTATATTTTTTCGAAATTTTATGAGAGCGGTATGACCATAAACTTTAATAAATCAAAATTTCTGACTAAAGAGATAGAGTTCCTTGGTTACGTGGTGACTGAAGCGGGAATAACTCCGAATATGGACCGCATTAGAGCTATTCAGGCAATCCCTCCACCAAAGAATACCAAACAACTGAGAAGATTATTAGGAATCTTCCAATACGAGAGCAAATTTATAATAAATTATGCTAAAGAACTCAGTCCGTTGAGGGGATTACTGAAAAAGAATAATAAATGGAAATGGACCGAAGAACATCAGCAGGCATTTATGAAGGTTAAAGACTTGTTTAACAACACAATTCTATTGGAAAGGCCAATACCTGACGCTCCTTATCACTTATATACGGACGCGAGCATACAGGCTTACGCAGGTGTCTTAACACAGGTCGATGGAGACGGCAATAGCCATGTCATCGCTACAGCTTCCCGATCGCTGAACCAAGTCGAGGCAAATGCTTGTATTACTGAGCAAGAAATCGGAGCAATATACTTTGCACTACAGAAGTTCCGTCAGTACGTGTACAATGCTAAAATCATTGTGTACACAGATCATATTAGCTTGTCATTCATAAAGAAATGCAAGCTGACTAGCTCAAAGATTTCCAGATATATACACGAAATTACGTCGCATGATATTGACATCCATCATATACCTGGGAAGGAGAATGTTTTTAGTGATTTGCTCTCCAGACAGTCGTTGGAAAAACAGATTCCCGAAACATTGTCGCACCCACAGAATGAGGTTAAACTCATGGTGTTGAATTTGGGATATAGCCGAAAACTTTCCAGCAAGTTTGAGAACGTAACCGAGTGGCAACAACGAGATCCGTTGTTAAGGGATCTTTGGGAAACGGCTCCAGGTATATACGACAACAGAGGAACGGTCGCTAAACATGATGGTGTTTTATATAAACTCCATGGGCGATTTGAGAAAAGATGGAAGGTCATAGTGCCTCAGGAGTTGGAGCGTGAAGTGATAGAGACATTTCACAATAATCTCGCGCATCCAGGATGTGAGAAGACAGCCACAGCTATCAAAGAACACCTATACTTCAAGCGAATCGACCGGAAGGTGAGAAAATTCGTTGTGGCCTGTGAGCTATGTCAAAAAGCAAAGCCCTTAAATATTAAATATGACTGTGCTCCACAATCAGTAATAAGGAGTGAAAGGAACGCTTTGGTTGCTATTGATGCACATGGTGAAATGCCTGCTACCCAGTATAACTGTAGGTACATCTTCGTTATGTTTGATATTTTCTCGAAGTTTGTCCGATTATACCCAGTTAGAAACATCAAAAGTCAGACTTGCGTGAACAGAATCCTAAAGGATTGGATTCCAAAATATGGTCATATAAGAGCTATCTTATCCGATAATGCTACCGTTCACAAAAGCAAGGTGTTTACTACAGCCCTTCGAAGCAATAATATAAGAATATATAACTCTTCGGCATACTATCCCCAAGGTAACCCATGTGAGAGGGTTATGCGTGATTTAGGAATATATTTCAGGATATTGTGTCATGCCAATCACCGAGGATGGTACAAATACTGTCAGGTGATAGAAGATATATTGAACCATACGATTAATACCACCACTGGATTTGCTCCTTACGAACTAATGACGAGCAAACCACCCAAACCTTTAGTACTTAAAGCCATTACAACTATCAAGAGGGAAGCTAATGTACCTCGGGAAGAAGAAAAATGTATCGAAGCCTTCAACAGGATAAGGAAGAAAGCCGAGAAAAGGGCATCTCAAGTCAAGAGGTATGAAGCAAAATGGAATCCCGAAGTCGGTGATAAAGTCCTCATTAGACAGTTTAATTTGTCAAGAGCCTCCAAGAAGATATATAGGCGAATGAATCTATTATACAAAGGACCATTCAGGATATCGGAGAAATTTGGAGATCATACATATGGACTTGAGGGTAGTAACGGCAAAAAGGTAGGCAAGTACCACAAGACTATGCTTAAGCCCTACCGAGATGCCGAAATAGATATGGCAAAGTGACGTGACAATCAATTATAAGAAAAATCATAAAACAAATTTTAGTGGGGAGGGGCATAGAACCCCTGAAAGTTGCCAAAAAAAAAATCGAAACATTGTCAAGAGAAAATATTTTTGTATTCAACGATGACATGTTTTTCAACACAGTTGTTATATTGTTGTACAATTACATTGTTGTGGGGAGATCATCACAGTACATGCAACATTGTATGGCTGAAAACAATTTTCCCAAAATAGAATTAGTTGCATATACTGTGATGAGGGGCATTTGATGCAGTATTATTAGTTATGGTAGGTGTTGTGTTGGAGTGTTTTGTTTCCCATTGTTTGATTGTTTGCATCATATCGTTTGCAGTTGGCCTAGTGCGATTATCTTTTGTCTTCATGGTAAATGTTATATATATTAACGAATAAAATTGTGATAATAAATACACTAATATTATTTCAATGGTGGCCTCCAGAGCAAAGAAGACTATCTCATTAGAAAGACTAAAAGTTAATACATCGACGTAACATATAATTTTCACGGGGGTCGCGTCTCAAGGAAAATTATTAGCTGTAAATTGTGAACATACTTCATACCCGTACCACGACCGAGATAGGAAAGAAAGAGTCATCGCAGTTCATCGAAAGAGTTAGCCGGATCTTTTATTTGAGAAAAGAATTCATCATACCGACCCTTCAAAGTGACGACGAGCAGAAGATTCCCTTCATACTGGTGACGGGAGATACCAGCCGGAAGAGACTCCTTCATATGTTATACAAGTCTTGCTTTTGAGACACAGAAAATGTATATAGTCATACGGTACAACAGGTTATGACATAATAACGTTTAGGTATATATTCATAAATAGATCATTAAATCTGCCACATATAATTCAAGTTTTATTGTATTGTCCCTTTTACATATCTCGATGCGCAATTTAATTCCTAGCCTGCATCTTACTTTAGCCTTGTGTATCATTTCAAATTAGCTGCTAATCTACAGGTACACATTTGCTTTGTAAACGACTACATGTTATTTGGTTCAGTGAGAGCTGCTGCCCGGTATATCGTGGGCTAAATCCGTGTGCATTAAACTTGAAGAGACTTTGCTAATAACACAATTGATACAAAGCTGATAGTAGATCAAAATGGTACACTATTGCATTGTGTATTGCTTAAATAGTAATTCTTTCGTCTTAAACTGTAAACTCTTTTCTTTGACTTCAGAATTTCTGGTCAAAAAAAAAAAAAAAAAAAATCACAAACATAAAGAGCTATATTTCAAGCAAGGTAGTTGTACCAAACTATCCTAATTTAGAAGTATTATAATGTTGATTTAATTTTGATTATTAACTTGCTATGATATTGTGAGATTTCTGCAAATGTACTAATATCAACTCAGAATTACTAAGCTTTGTCATTTCAATCTGTCCCGTGTATTATGAGGAGAGCCATTTGTGAAACAACCTGTAGAGAGAACGTGAAGTGATCCTGATATGGCAGGCACGGTTATTGGCTGTACATTATCAGTGACTGTCCGGAACATAATGAAAAAAGCTTCGAGCTCATTTGCAGCCCATCCAGCTTCCTGGAAATGAAATAAATTCTGGGCCCTAATCAGGTGCATGCGGTGACATTTGTGGGCAGTAAACTAGTTCAGAACAAAGGGAAGCTCCTCGTCGCACTCTTCCAGAGGGCGTACAATTTGTGGCGACATATATTTGTTTGTTTTGCTGCTCTGTGGAAAAGAGTGTAAAGCCATCAGGTCTGCCACTTGAAGCAAATCTACTGGTGCTTTGCAGCCTTAACTCCAGAACTAGTATTGACCATGTGGCTTTCCCAACCTAGAGGTGAATGTCGGTTTTCAGACATACTGTCGAGGGTTTTACAATGCGAAATCTGCATAGAGTTGGGACGAATTTGTTTTATCCTTCTTCTTCCAGCTCCTCCACAAGGTGTATAACGACTATACCATAACATTCAGAATGTACAAGAGTACAAACGACATGTATACGATAATGGATATTTAGAAGGATCTAAAATTTGTACATTTAACATTTTACAGTATATGATTATGCACAGGCATGTTACGAAGTAATAAATTCGAGTTCATGTGCAAGTCACATAATTTTTATATTTATACTGCATAGATAATACATTTGCTCGTTTTGCTCGTTTTAACCCCTAGCACAACAGCCCTTCGCGGGTTGAGGCTTACCTCCCAGCCGCTTCTTGCCAATACAGGCATCATGAATGTTGTGCAGCACTGGAGGGTGGGACGTGGTCAGTGCCCCGAGTCTTCTCGGCCGCTTATGCAGCCTTCACGATCCGTGGTCACTAATTCTTTATCAAGCAGCTCCTCAATTGCCCCCCGTAACTAGGCTGAGTCAGACCTCCCAACGGAGATAATCCCCACGTGGGTACTGAGAACCGAACCAGGGTCCTGCACGCTAGAGCCAGGCGCGCTACCACTGCGCTACGTAGGCGGTCCTTTGCTCTTTCTAGTTTTCAAAAAAGGCCAAAAATTACCAAAATTCACAATTATAGAGTTTAGTTTTATCAAATATCTAGAAATCCTCTACTTAAGTTGTCTTTTAGTTGAGTTTAGCTGGTCGATAAAGGGATAAAATGCAGCGATTTATAGGTCCGCTTATAAGTTAGCTAGTTTCTTCACATGAATTTATAGAAAACCCATTAATTTTTGTCATACAAAGGTAACGAAATTAATTAAAATTCAGGAATTTCAAAATACTCAATTAATGGCAGAGTACCAGAAAAAGGAAGACCAGCATATGCATTAAATGTTTTTAAAGAACAATTTTGTTTTAACATTACAATTTCTAAACTCTGTTCTCGGATTTGGATCTCTCGGCACATTCTCATGTTGAAATTATTGCACATGGAGCAGTTGTCAATGTAGAGCAATGAAAATTTTATTCATTCGTTAATAAAGTAAATGTTAACAAAAGATTGCGAGGTGATTTATTTACATGGTGAGTTGTCGAAGCTATTAGGCAGTAATGTGCATAATGCGTAAATTTTTAAGCAAACAATCGAATTCTCATATCAACATTTTATTTCTCCCCAAAACAATGGGATAATTAAATATTCATTTTACAAAATTGGTGGCAGTGCCGTTGCCGAGTGGTTGGGGTAATCAGGCAAAGAAAAGGTTATAAATTGTAGAACTTACGCGTATTCTACATGTTATTTGCATAGCATTAAGTAACTACAGTGTATTATTTAAAAAAATAATGCATATAGTGGAGCAATGTTTTAAAAACATGAAAGAATAATAAAATATTAATATCTCTGCAACAAATTTAGAATATGCATGAAATTTGGTCTACAAATATACTAAATCCTCATTGCTATTTTAAAATTCCAAATGAATGACCTTGAAATTGTGTATTTTGGGGAATTCGTTGATGTGTCTCTCTAATGAAAACTTCACGTTATTGAGTTATAATTCATTGCAAAAAGGTTAATGTCTGATTTAACACTATATATGGTTAATAAATACACAAATCTTACTGCGTCTTTTGTCGACTGTTCAGCGCTGTCCATTCTAAACCCAGGGTTCGATTCCCGGTTAGAGCGAGAATTTGCAAAACACTGATAATACCATCGAAGTTAAATTGGAACTATAAAAGTTACGCAATTAAATAGTTATAGATGTTTCTGTGCAACTGAAAAATAAAAAAACTGCTGGTATTAAAAATTCGAGGTTTTATTAAATTACACAATAATACTTGTAATATAGCTCTCTTGTTCTCTCATAATTATGAAGGTCAACGATCTGAGATTACAACAATTACAATGAGGTACCCAGAGTAGCAGCAGTTTGACATTTATAAATTAAAAATCCAATTACAACATTATAAGAAAGAATTTTCGGTAAAAAAAGCTGTCTTCTACACTTAAGCCAAATTAAAATGTAATATTATCTACTTTTATGTGAAATTTACATATATACTATTCGGTTTACATTATTCGTATCTGTTCGTTTTCTTTAAAATCTTACTGCTCGTTACAATTAATTTAATATACTTATATTGCAGAATATTGTAAAAGTTTATAGTTGTGTAAATCGTTACGTAAATTCGTTATTCGAACATACGAACTTGCACTTAGACATATTTCAAAAATTCGTCCTGAACGTCAAATTCACAAGGTTTTCTTAAACAGGGTGATATTAAAATTTATATGCTGTAGTTTTCAGATAGAAATGAGTAAAAATATAAAAAAGGTTAAAAATAATTTACGGCTGAAATAAAGTGGAAAAGGTAATTTAAAATTTCTCATGAACAATGTATCACATTAAGTCTTTTAAGGTTAATTATTGTTATTAAGTTAAATTCCCTATATTCTTAAAAATCCAACATTAACTCTATACAGCACAACACGTATGGGAGGTAAATTTTACAGAGACATCTAAATCACAAAGCGAAATTCTGTAAGATACTGCACAAATAGTCTTAATATGGTTTGAAGCAATAGAGTATTTAAATTCTAGGATTAAATTTGCTAAATTGTAACAGCTGAGTAACTAAAGGGCTCTGCCGTGCACATAAATTAATCTTACGATTAATTTAAGTAGAGAAGTTACCTTTATCTGGTGGTTTTAGACGTAATTGCTGCATAACAACCCGAAATTAAGTTACTTATGGAACAATAACATAGTTATGTGTAAAACAAAACTGGACGTAAAACACAACACTTCCAAACCGGCTTTTGCAAGGTTGATTACCCAAGCGAAGAAAAGCACCCTGCTAACACGCTTCGGTGTTCCACAATGTGTTCTTTGTCTCATTGTTATTTTTGCGAACAGTTAACTCTTTAGGGAAACATGTTAATCATTTTTCATTAGCAGACAAAAGCAGAGCAATTCCAACAATCTCTATTTTATGAGAGCTCTCATGATTTATTATCACCATCCGCTAGAGGATCCAAAACCCATTATTTTCAATTACGCTTGGACTTCCTTCGCTTTTTCGAATAATTTAGTGATGGAAATTCTCTCGTGAGGGATTGTTCTCGCATATTCAGACGTGATGCTATGTCCCGCTCTATTCCAGAAGGAATATATTAAAAGAGATATGCTCGGTTTGCCGAGTGACTGACAGTGCACGGTGGTGCAAAAAGAAAAGGATAATGTCTTCCAGTGCTCTCATGCACAAACATGTGAGCATGCATAGCTTTCATTACAGCGCCTTGCAGCCAAACTTTATTTGTATGGCTATCCCAAACTCCCCAGCAAAAAGGAAAAATCTGAAAGTTCTCGTGCATTTCTCAGCTTCTTTTTCTTTTGTCTAGGCTCTTAGCCTGTTTGTCTTCACACACAGTCTGATGGCGTGAAAACCATCCTTCTAACCATCGTTTTAGTGGCTTTTCAACACTTCTACTCCTCAGTGATTTTTGTTCTTGGGCTACTTTAATCAATATATATTTTTAAATATTCCATTTATATGCTGCCTTAAACATCGGCGATATAACGGCGACTTTAACCCCTTGGAATAATTGCTCAAGAGCAATGGTGTTTACTCGCTTAACAGTGACTTTGAACTTTGGGTCTCTATTGCTTTGTTTCTTTCGTATATTTTTATTACATTAAATTCATACTTCCGGGCTCTAGGGAGCCCTTACACTGCAGAAAGGTGCTCTACCAACTGAGCTACGGGGCCAGTCTTTAATCATTCTTGTATCTTTTACTCTGCCAATATGTTAATCCCAAACTTTCTTTTATAAATTAGATCATATCCATCACACATACAATTTGAGCGTGGAAGAAAACTGTTTTGTTGTAACTGAAAGGAGACGATTACAGTGATGCGCCATGTATATAGAATACAAGAAGGAATGAGTAACTAAGAGAATAGGATGAGCTATACAAAATGGGTGAAACATGCGTAGAAACTGTGGTGCACAAGAACAAGACATGCAAAATTGAGATAAATGATGTAATATTATACAAAATAACGACGAGGTTTGAGCACTAATATCTAATTTTGTGTAGGGATGTGTGATAATGTAAATTTCAATTTATAGCTTGATATAAGTTGCTGGAGTCAAACCACTGTACTGCGCAAACTTCTCTCGATAAAAAAGATCAAGTAATATATTCTGATATTTTCATTCTTTGTTGTCTATTCAGGTTAGATGCTCGTAGAGTAGAAATATGTAGAGATAGTAGATAAACAGCGAGAACCAGAGGTAGAGGAAATGAGAGGAAGAAAGAAAATCTGATGTGTTGCACTTACATGACTTTCTCTACTCTTGTACTAACCATTCTCACAAACTCTTATTACTCTATCTTCGTGTAAGTTGATACAAAGATTTGCAGAAATTATCTTTTTGCCTATTTTCTTGTAGGTGCCGGGGGAATATTAGAATACAGTAGGCTTTGAGCGATAGTCAAATCTTTTATATAGCTTTGAGATTCCGTTCTCTTTGCACGGTTAACATAAATGAACAACGATGTTCCATTTGACGAAAGGTTAAGTTTTCCGAAACTGACACAAATAACAAGAAATATCTCCGAAATGGTTCACTGTACAAACAAATTAATTAGACATAAATTGTGTGCCTTAGTGAGATAACATTTTTTGTATAGTAAGGATTTTTTGTCTACCTCTTACGGTTTACGACTTATTCAAAAGTCATCAAGAATAAACAGGACTACATAGCTACAGTCAGAAAATTCAAAATAATTACACTTCATTTGTCATAAAAATAAGTGAAACATATGTCATTTTAATCAAAATCGATAGAACAATGTTCTTGAAAATCGTGTCGTATCCTCGAAAGACATTAAACTTAAATACCAACTTTTGTTTTTAGCCGACTTTTCGTTTTTGAGTTATGCTGTCCACAGACTGACACACACGTGCGTGCGCGGACCTTTTTTAAAAATTCTTTTTTTTTTTTTATTCAGGGGTCCTCAAAACATATAGTTGCGATGAAATCTTGACATGGAATTTTTGGGTGGAGTACAATACTTCCTCTACTTACTAGCAGAGAAAGTAAAAAGAGGAAAAGTGGAAAAGAGAGGAAAAAGAGAGGAGGTGAAAAAGAGAGGAAATGGAAAACCGAGGAAGAGCAAAGAGAGGAAGTGAAAAAGAGATGAAATGAAAAGGAGAGAAAGGCCAAAGAGAGGAAAGAGAAAAAGAGAGGAAGAGAAAAGCAGAGAAAGAGGAAAATGGGTATACGAAAAGAGAGGGAGGAATAAACAAGTTGAACCTGGACAACTAGGAAAATGCAATAACGTGATCAGAGCTACGGATTATGTTGATAAGAATAGAGTAATATGCTACTACATATGGATGTAGAACTATGGAATATATCATTGTCAGTGGGTAAATGGAGTGTGAAGGAGAAAGGAGTAATTTATTATTTATCAAGTACATAAACAGAGATAAAATATGTCTCTGAGGCATTCACGTATACGCACACGGAGACCAACCTTAGGCTTCGATCATACATGTGATCTTCTCCCTGTAATTATGAATCTGTAACATGCACAGACAGCGCCATGTTGTGTAACAAAATTACACCCATGCACATAAAAGAATTAACTGCAACTACTGGTTTGTTTTCAACCATCTCAGTTATTGTCGCTGCTAGAATGTGATTATTATTTTTACCAATGACGTTCCCAGAAATACGCTTAATTGAGTTTTCGTGTTTGATCATATATTTCTATTATGTATTCCTGCAATCACGATTCTTCCATTTTCTGTAACATAGTTTGCAATTTAGCAGTTGTTCCCGCTGTTTGAAAACACGGCTCCAGCCGATAAATACATTAAACTGTTTGTGCTGCGGCATTATATTATTCGAACGGAATATTTATACTACAGGATGTGTCAAAAACATTATGCAGGAATAGCCAAGGGAAAAGGGGGAGACTTTAAGCGGAAGAACATCCGCTTTTTATAAACGTTTCAAAATGGACCTTCTTTCTAGAAGAATCATAGGGGAAAGCTTCCCTGAGTGCCAGCAATAGGAAACTTACATGGTACTAAGCAGCAAAACACTAAAATCTTAAGGAACCGTGGGACTGAAGTTTTTTGTAGGTGTGAAATCAATGCTTCTCACCTTTATCTTATCAACTACCACACAAAGCTTCAGCACAATCTGTTTTAACTTTTGAGGCAAATAATTTTTTCAATTTGACAGCTTCCGTAGCACAGTGGTAGCGCGCCTGCCTCTGGCGCGTAGGCCCCGGCTTTGATCCCCGGGGATTTTTCCACCGTTTGGGGTGCACTCAGACTCTTTAGGTCCCGGAGGGGCCATTTGAGGAGTTACAGCTGGATTCACCGTTCTTGGCCCCTGACCATGAGTGGAAGTCCTGTAGGCGAACCCATAGTGTTTGTCTCTTGTATCAGCTCATACAATTCTGATAATGAAACCATGCACAACATGGGGAGGGAGGGGGGGGGGAAGGTAATGATGCTCTGAGACACAGTCCTTGCTAATTCACAGTTACTTTTAATACAGTGTGCAATTGAAGACAGATCAAGGAGTGAATATAGTGGATTTGCAAGACGTTGATAATAGCATAAATCAATTATGCCACCTGCACTTTCTAAATTAGGGACCAAAACATTACACAGTCAGAGTAGAGAAATTGTTTCAAATGTATGGGCGTACATGAAGAAAGAAGCTAAAAGCAAAGAACTGCTTACATCAGAAGAATTTTTCAAAAATATTCAAAAAGTTCAAAAGCGCGTATCAGATGCCACAGGAGTATCAGAAAGAACAGTGAAAAGAATTGTTCAAGAACGCAAACAAAATGAAAATCAGAACACATCTTTTGGAACTCCAGGCAAAAAAACACAATGCTCCGAAACGAGTAACAGATCTAGATGACTTCGATAAATGTGTCGTTAGAAGAACGATTCAAAATGTTTATGTTCAGGAAAAATGTGCTCCTACAATAGATAAATTGGTTATTATTTTAAGAGAAAGCATTAAGTTTCAGGGCAGCAAGTCATCCTTAAACAGAATAGTTAGAGAACTGGGTTTCAAATCGAAAAAGACCAAAACAAACAGAAAATTGTTGATAGAAAAGCATGACATTCGTTCTAAACGAGAAGACTATCTGAAAGTCATACGGAAGTATACATCCGAAGGAAGACCTATTATTTACACAGACGAAACAGATACACAGTAGCCACACCAACCCAAAGGGATGGACTGATGACAATACTACAGGTTTCATTGCTCCGGTTTCCAAAGGTGAGAGACTAATCATTGTTCATGCGGGGAGTGAACAAGGTTTTGTTTGCAATGGCTTGCTTATATATAAATCAAGTCAGAAATCGGGAGATTACCATAATGAAATGGACATCAACAACTATGTTAAATGGTTAAAAACCAAACTGATTCCAAATTTGCCCCCAAACTCCATAGTTGTGTTTGATAATGCACCATTTCATAATACTCAAGAGGGGAAGCCTCCAACTTCAAATTCCTTGAAGGAAACCATGAAAACATGGCTCTCGGATAAAGGCATAGCATTCGACGAAAACATGACTAAATCCAAGCTCTATGACCTAATAGAAGTGCACAAACTTAAATACATAAAATATTTAGTGGACAGAATTCTGGAGGAAGACGGCCATACTGCATTAAGACTGCCTCCATATCAGCCAGACCTAACCCTATTGAACTAATCTGGGCAGATGTTAAACAGTGGATCGGTAGCCATAATACCACATTCAAACTCAAGGATGTCGCGCGTTTGTGCTACACATGGTTCGAAGAAATAGGTACAGAAAAGTGGCAATATGTTTGCCGACATGTAAAAGAAATAGAAAATCACTATTATAGTAATGATATTATAGTGGAGAATACAATTGAACAATTTTTAATCGAGGGTGTTGCAGATAGCAGTGATAGTGACAGTGATAGTTTGACTGAGGACGTATCCAGTGAAGAAGACACTTTATCTGGTATTGAGTAACTTGAATAAATTTATATCTGCAGTGATGCATGTGCTAATACGAACACATTTGCATAACTAATTAAGCTAGATACATTGTGGAGGCATTTTCTGCATGGACTGTACTGCCTTTGTAAGAAGAGCATTATCTGAGCAGCCTATGATGCTGACGCACCAACTCGCATGCTGCTGCAGTCACCTGGCTTGGTAAGTAACTCGCTTTCAAGCGTTACATTTATTTCCTTCAGGGGCCAAGAACGGTGAATCCAGCTGTACTTGTTGGAGAGTTAGCGACCCGAGATCGTGAAGGCCGCATAACTGGTTGGGACGGCTCGGGGCGCTGACCACGTCCCACCCTTCGTTGCTGCACCCCACTCACGACGCCTGCAGTAGGAAGAGGTGTGGGACGCAGCAGGCGGACGACAAGCTGCAAGGGCCTTCATAGGTTGTTGCGCTATGGTTAGTTTAGTTTAATTATTCAATTTATTGACACTGCGGAAATACCTTAATATTCAAAATATCCCATT
The DNA here is from genome assembly GCA_030765045.1 of Tenodera sinensis. Classification (NCBI taxonomy): domain Eukaryota; kingdom Metazoa; phylum Arthropoda; class Insecta; order Mantodea; family Mantidae; genus Tenodera; species Tenodera sinensis. Next base: position 128,231,858 of record CM060961.1, on the reverse strand, counting down.
CACATTAAAAACTAAAGTAGTACAACAATTTCATTATTTTATAAACTCTAATTGCCCAACAACAATTACCCATTTATTTGTTTGTTAGCTTATTTATTTGCAGTTATTTATTTATGGTTATTTATCCATCCATCTATATCTGGCCGTCTACCTATCAGTGTGTCTGTCTACCTACATATTTATCTATTATTTATTTATCCATCCAACCGTCCATCCGTCCATGCATCTCTGTCCGTCTATCTACTTAATTACTTATTTATTTAGTTATTTAATTATAATAATGCGGTCCTCTCTTCGGCTATCGTTAACACGAAAAACACGCCAATATTATAATATATACTAAGGTTACAGGAGCTCGTTAAACATAATATGATAACTATTGTCCAGGACTCTTGCGAAGTTGCGTCAGTTAATGTGTTTATTATTGACAAATGTAACAAAGTCTAACTCATCATAAATTAAGATTTCATATTGGACTCTGAATCACCTACAATTAGGTTACTTTTAGTAACAAATAAAACAATATGATCCGACACGGCTCTACACGTGCTTACCGCTGCTGTATATGCACTGCTCATGTCTTCTCCTCACAGAGTGCTCCGTTAGAGTTCTCCCGCTCCTACTTCATAGGTCCGATACTTGCCGACCACTCCCGTAGACTGTCATTTTTTATTCCAGTATTTCTTGGTTTCCCGTAGTCGGTGGGCAAATGCTGGGGTAATTTATCATCTAACACTATTTGTTTTCCATATTTTACCGCTCATTCTGTTTCCTTTATTCCTTTCATGCCTGCTTCTAGGTATGGAGTATGGCGGAAGCTTAAAAGGAAAGAGTAATTCTCGTGAGCACTAGAGGGCTGCTTGGGTCGACGGATCATTCATCGCCCTCAGTATGGTATCCCAAACCGGGCAACTCTCTCACCTATATTGGGTGGGTGGGCGTTTCAGTAAACTTTGATATTGCATTGACTAATAGTCAAGGAGAAGATATGATCCGGCACTAGAGGCTTGCTCAGGAACAGAGTAACAGCGACCACAATGGCATCCATTTTTACCTACAAACAACACCAGATCTTAGGCACACCTCGCAGAAAATTAGACACAATATAAAGCAAACTGGGAGAGCTTTGTAATTCCACAAAACCTTTTAGACGAGCAGGATCAGATCCGCCAACGAAGCACACAAGTGATAATGAGGATAATGGGGAGAGCGATTTTCCTAACTAAACCTACACAATAAGCAACAGCACGTGGTGGAACGAACACCTTCAACGCTTTCGCCGCCATGTCAGACGAACTAGAAAAGCCTATCGCGAATCAATCTCTCCACAAGAAAGAGAAATCAGACTGACAATATACCGAAGACGCAAATAAATCCCTGGGACCTCCCTTTGAGAATTGTACAGGAGAAACTGCACAAGGAATTATTCTGTACACTAAACACACCAGATGGTGTCCACAAAACTTCAGCAGAATACACTTAAGCCATTTAGTATCACAGGATATAGCAAAGGTAACAATCCATACCATCGAGCGATGAGGTACTAATTCAACCGGTCATACAACAAATTCCATTTAACTCCACAATTTACAGAAGAAAAAACCACCTAAGCAATCAGTGAACTACGATAAAGAAACGCCACGGGGCCAGACAACATCCCAAATGAACTGCTAAAGACTCTAAGTAGGAAATTAGTACCACCCCTCACCAGAACATATAGAACGCATGCCTAAATCAGCATAAAATACCCAGGTCATGGCAGAAAACACAGCTAGTTAACCTGAAAAAGTCACCAGACAGAGATGCAAGTGAGCCAGGTTCTTATAAGCCCACTACTCCACTCAACGGCTTAGCCAAATTTCAAGAAAAATTACTATGCGACAGACTGAAGCATGGACTAGTGACCATTTAATTTGGGTGGATAACATCTCCAAAGCTGACACTACATATGTAATAGGAATATTACTAGATATACATGGAGCCTTCAATAATCTATGGTGGCCCCACCTATTCAATGAATTAAGGGAACAGGGAAAAAATATCCGACTGTGCATCCAAAGCTACAGGAATCACGTACAAGATTCCATACTTACACACAATCATGGAACCATTCCATACAAGGCGGTAATGATGTACCACAATACGATCTTGCTTCCAAAGTTAATTTTGCCGCTAGCATATGGGGCTATCGGGTTTATCTAGGCAATGCTGAAATAAAACTCAGGAAAATACAAAGAAATTGTCTCACACACATGATAGTACATTCTGACCCCTCCTACAGATGCGTTGCTAGTGATCCTAGATCTCCTGCCGCTTGACATTTAGTCAGAAGGTGTGGGGCAATATACAAGTTGTGAAAGCAAAACGAAGTAAAAGCGACACAGCAGGCTGGAGGACAGGTAAGGGATGAGCTGAAAATATATGTTCAAAACTGAACCATTGGCGATACAATCCGACACAGAAATATGTGGACCTCGCGTGACCGACTAAGTAATGCAACTTCACTGAGTCTTCAGCAGCTATAGAAGACTGCATAGATAATACCTGAGGACCAACCAACCCAGATCGAAACTGGTTGTAGACAACACTGGATGTGACAGCCTATTAATAGTACCTTGAATAATACTGTGTAATATACACTATGTAAACTATGAACATATAGTAATACAATCCTACCTTAAGTTAGTATAGTGTAATAGATAACGAGTATTAGTTATAATAGCCTCTGACTAATTGTAAAACTAAAACTGTGGAATTAAGACTATGTTATTCTGTACAATCTTGCAACAGACGATAAATATGTAGACAACCTGAAATACAAAACAAAGCTAAATACAGCCTGGGATGTAAAATAAAACCCAGGCTAATCAGCCAACTAAAATGAAATTCCAACAGTGTAGCGGGACTCCAAGTGATTCTTGGCCTGCAGCCTTACGGTCATTCCTTCATTTCATCCCTTCCTTCTGGGGCAGTACCTGCAATAGCCCGATGAAGATCGCAATGCACGGGGTGTCCCCTCCGTTGTATAACCTATACTATAGGTCAGCAACGCCCACCTTGTCTTTATGAAGACATCCCCTTTAGTTGGAGGATATCCAGTGAAGGGCACAAACAGTTGATTCCAGGGCAGTTTCTAAGTAGTAACTTGAATTTTTTGGAAATGTCCTCAGAAAACGTCTTCCTTTTGGATGATTTATGCTTAAATGGTAAACAGTAAGAGACATACAAAGGCTTACTAAGCAAAAACTGTACAGCTCGTTAAAACGCGCAATTTATTTCACATACATTTTTTTCTTTTGAGTCAACCATTTCCGAGATATTCTTTATTATTTTTTTAATTTGCCACTACTTACACTTTTCTAAATACAAATATTTTATTAGTTTTTTTTTTTTTTTTTTTTTTTTTTTTAATCTCCTGGGCTTGCAAGGAGAACGGAATTTTAAAGGCATCGCATAGCAACCAGTTCTTAAAACATTCCACTACCGTTTAAAGCCGATTATATTCCCATGTTCTCCTTGCAGTTACAAGAAAATTAGTAATAAGATAATTTCTGAAAAATGCTATATATATGCGAACAGAGTTTCTCCATACTGAACTATGTTAAAAGTCTGCATCGGAATATATTCCGCGACGATCACTTAGTGAATGTTCTAAGGCTATGCACTTCGACTTTGTCGCCAAATATTGATAGACTTCTTAAAGATAAGCAATACCAAAGATGTCACTAATGAACGGATGTCTTTATCGCATATGATGTGAAAATTCTTTCGTAAATAAAACGCAACGTAGATGAAGCCAACCCGCCACTACAGCACAATGCACGTCTGGATGCTAAAGAGTGGCAAAGTTCGCGTATAGTGGAAGGAGGTAAATCCAAGCTGCCCTCTTTTGCAAACGTTGGGCATCGCTGCGGTGGAATAAATGGCAGAGAAAGTAATTACAACTACTAGGGAAAATGTAGAGCAATTTTAGTGAATCTCAGTATTTTCGTTCTCCGTTATTATAGGGATGTGGTATTATATATGCTTTTATAAAACACTTATAACACTACAAAAGTTTAAATTGTACAAAGGAAAAGAATCGGTCTCCAAAGCCTCTCGAATGAAATAAAAATGTGCAAGTTAATTTATTTTCCCTTGTACTATTGTGAATATTGGTTTTGTACGTTTTTGAAGCCGTTTAAAGCAAATGCTTATTTATCAACCACTTTACATCACAAAGGTAACTCGCCAAAGCATACCTTACATTGTTGCTGAATAGCTGACAAGTGCTTTCAACGGTAAGTACACTTTGATCGCCGTCCACTTTGTCCGAATAGGCAACCCACACGACATTGGGGCACGGTAAGGGACCTTCATTGCAACATCATTATATCATTGCCGCGGTTTCAGTTCTGTTACGCACAAGCTCTCCTGTATTTCTAATACTGTCTGAGCGTACGAGGTAAATGTCTCTGGCAAGACATTTTATTAGTAACTATTTTATTACTATTTTTTTTTTTTTTTTTTTTTTTTTTTTTTTATTATTATTACTACCACGACCTAAACCAACTAATAATTTCAAAATCAGAAGTCTTATAAACCATTTCAATTTATCCAATGTATATACCTTCAGAAATAAAAGCAACAATTTTCTTTAGATCATATTCAAAATTTCACGCCCCAACCCAGACAGAAATATTGTCAAAACAAAGAGTTCAAGATAAATTTATGTCTTTATAACTTTGAAGGTTATTAATTTAACTTAAAGTCTTACCCCCTAGCGCAACAGTCCATTAAGGGCCAAGGCCACCCAGCCGTTGCGTCCCCCACCTCTTCCCACGATAGACGTCAATGCTGGGGTGTAGTACTGGAGGGTGGGACGTGGTCAGCGCCGCGAGCCCTCCTGGCCAGTTATACGGCCTTCTCGACCTGCACTTAAAGTCTTGGGTCAATCCAAAAATGGATAATCTTGTTATTTCTCCTAAACCAACACCACCTCCACCACACCGACCCCCTACTACTCCCACCCCCACCATTACATATTACCATCAATGCTAATAATAATAATAATAATAATAATAATAATAATAATAATAATAATAATAATAATAATAATAATAATAATAATAATAATAATAATAACAATAACAATAACAATAACAATAACAATAACAATAACAATAACAACAACAATAACAACAACAATAATAATAATAATAATAATAATAATAATAATAATAATAATAATAATAATAATAATAATAATAATAATAATAATAATAATAATAATAATAATAATAATAATAATAATAATAATAATAATAATAATAATAATAATAATAATAATAATAATAATAATAATAATAATAATAATAATAATAACAATAATAATAACAACAATAATAACGACAATAATAATAACCATCATCATCATCATAAGCATAATACATGTCATCCGTTATGAATTAAAAACCTCAGGATTACCTGATAGCTGTTTTACAGTACAATTGTAAATGCGAATGAGTGTTTAGGGAAATATGCTTCTAATGTATGGATTTTGAGTTCTGATTCTGTTCCCATCTGCAGGACTTTTATGTCTGTAGTACACACAGCTGTACCAATTATATCTCTATTTCTAAGTTTTTCGAGAAGGACTGTTATTATTCTAAACGATTACGTTTTTAGAATATTCCTTTCGGGTATAAAGAATGCTTCTCTGGTACCAGTGTGTCATTCAATACTATGGTACCGAAGATGTACAATAACGACGAATACGTAACAATGATACAAAACGATTATCCAGACTTGTGGGCCGTGGTCTAGTGGAAAATTGCTTTTTCTATCTCGCATACACTAACTACGTCGATATAATCACTCGACGGCCGTTAGAATCTTCTTGACAACGCCGACGCATCTTTTGTGACGATAGCCACGCACAGCTGTCTCGCACTCGCTAACACATTGGCCGATTCATGTCTGTAGCCATGAATTCACTTACTGCTGTTTCCTGGCCGCTTTATATAGTGTGGATGACATCACACGGGCCATTCTTGGACGCCTGCGATGATGCAACCAGATCTTTCTCGGAGGTACCGGAGGAAACCTATTTTGTGTAGCCGCTTTAATTGCTGTTAGTATTCGCTCATGTGACTGGTGTGAAGCAGCTTGACGATGTGCGTTTGTTTGCTTATCGACCCGGCATGTGGCGTGAAGCAGCTTAGCCCCGTCGGTCCTTTATAAATGTTGTTGCATCGTAGAAAGATGACTTAAATAATACCAAGTATGTTATTTATCAGAATTTTTGTTCATAACACACAAACACACACACACACACACACACACACACACACACACACACACACACACACACACACACACACACACACACACACAAGGTTTTTCTAAAAAAACTCCCTTTTTTAAATTTAGAGAGCTTCAAAACATGTATTTCCAGTAAAATATCGATTTCGAATATATTCGTAAGCAAATGAAAAAAAAAAAAAAAAAAAAAAAAAAAAAAAAACCTTATGTATTGAATCTCTTAGTTAACCAGCCATTGCATGAGTTATTTTGGTATATATACCGCTCTTCTTCTCATTGCTGAGCCGATCTAAGTATCCTACCACAGACACCTTAAAGGAAGTGCTCGAATTGGTAAAGGTCGAACAAAATGCCTTACACGGTAGAGAAGGTGAAAACATACTTGAGCTACTTTTGTAGTGGAACTAAACATAAATATCGGCAGCGCCGTAGCCGAGTAGTTAGACCATTCGCTTCTCACCAAAGTGGCCCGAGTTCGATCCCAGGCAACCGCATGCGAGATTCCTGGTGGACAAAAAGCGGATTAGGTGACTAATTTTTGGCATCCATGCCACCTGCAGATGATAGTCTTACTTGAAAACATCGTTCCGTTTGTAAAGCCAGATTTTCTTATTTAATTAAGCTTTTAACTAAGCGGCGCAGAGCCGGGTTTCCTCGGTGTTCTCCGGTTACCCCCGCCATCTCATTCCACCGGTGCTCCATCTTCATTTCATGTGTAATCAGTGTTACCACCTGCGGAGCTGTATGTAGTAAAAGTGGGCGTTAAAAACTACAACAAAATCTGATGTGTTGCACTGACATGACTTTCTCTACCCTTGTGCTAATCATTCTTACAAACTCTTATTCCTATCTTCTTCGTGTTAGTTGAGGTAAACATTTTTTTCAAATTATCTTATTGTTTATTGCCTTGTAGGCGCAAGAGGAATATGGGAATGTAATAGTAGGCTTTGAGCGAAAGTCAACTTTGAGATCCCGTTCTCCTTGCATGCTTAACACACAAAAAAATGAAGAACGATGTTGCATTTCAGGAAAGTTTTTTTTAATTTTTCTAAAACTGACACAAATAACAAGGAATATCTCCGAAATGGTTCACCCTACAAGAAAATTTATTGAGACATAAATTGTGTATTTTAGCAAGATCTACGTTTTATGTATAATATGATTTGGTCTATCTCTAATGGTTTACCAGTTATGGAAAAGTCGCCCAGAGTAAATACGACTACAGGAACTATAGCCAGGAAAGTCAAGATACACGTTTCATTTGCCATAAACATATCTCAAACATATGACATTTTAATAAAAATCGTAGTCATTTTCAAGAAAATAAAAATTTTCTATGTAAAGGGTAGTTAAGGGTGGGGATATTATCTTCAAAATCTTCGTTTCGCATCCCTGAAAGACATTAAACTTAAATACCAACTTCGGTTTTTAACTGACTTTTCGTTTTTGAGTTATGCTGTCCACAGACACTCAGACTGACACACAGACACACACACGGACTTTTTTCTAAAAATGCTTTTTTTTTTTTTTTTTTTTTTTTTTTTTTTTTTTTTTTTTGATTCAGGGGTCTCAAGACATGTATTTCCGATGAAATCCCGACATCGAATTTTTGGGTGGAATACACTACTACTACTTACTAGTAGAGAAAGTAAGAATAAACAAGTAAAGTAAATCTAGAGTTTCTCTTGTTAAAGTTTTTGTATTTGCTCTGACCTAAGCTAATTGCGTCTGTTCTTCAACTATATTTTATAGTAAAGTTATGACTACTAAATAGCAACTATTTGTATAACAAGTATTTCTGGAGGTATGGAGAGTCCACTGTGTAGATAGAACTCTCTGTGGAGGTAAAGTTATCTCCACGTGCGGCAGGACAAGCGGAAGAGGTGCGCCTAATCTTCGGGAATTAATGCAAAGACCTGGTCCAGGATTTAGTGTTAAGACGGATAAAGGAACAAAGACGTTAATGGCTATTGACAGATTGGGTAACCCTAGCTCTGGGGTGATACAAAGCTGGGCAGGTTGCCAGGATCTGAGATACAGCCGCAACCACGCAATTCACTGTTCTAGGTACTGCTGCCTACCAAAATGTTCAATCTTCATCCTCGTACTTTCAAAATCATTTCAAGTTGCTCTTGTGTCATTTCCTATCACAATTATTTTTACAAAACTGCAACGACGATTGAAACAAGTATAATGGCGTGGATAAAAGTGGCCCTTAATGGGATGTATCTGTTTATGTTGGTACTGAAAAGTAGTCCTTGCATGACCTAAGTGACCTCTGTTCCTCGAGCATAATTCTAGCCGTTGCAGTAGCGTTTAAGGGCTCGTCGACAGCTAGGCCATTTGAGTAGCCATTTTAGTGGCAGGGGTATTTTATCGCTCCCAAAATATAACAAACTGCCCAAGGGTAACATTAGAAGTTAGTTGTCCATGTTTCCACTAGCGGAGTATTGCTTTCTTTAAGTTCGCTGCCAAAATAAATAATGAAAACGTCGAAATAGGATAAGGTAGTAAGTACGCAAAGTATGTTCAGACAAATTTATGTTACAGTGGATTTCCTTACTGCTTTCAACGGTAGCAAACATCGTCTCTTTGTCGCCATAAAAGCTCTCATACTAATGTCGTAGCTATCATCCAATTTAACAACGCATGCGTTATTCTTCACTTCTTCCCCTAAAATGCCCATGAATGTTGCATTGCCTTTCCTTCTGTATCAATCATAGGAAACTTGTTTGTTAAAGATACGCACACAAAGTGACAAAAATGAATTTTGGTTTTCACAAATATTAAAAACCTTCTGCTTTATTCCGATATGCTTTTTATAGTTTTACCACCTTTATAACTGTGTCAACTGATTGCCTGTAAGTGGTTATTTCCATTTAAATCAAAATAGTTTCATTATCTTGCTACCACTTCTTATTTTTAGAACTGTTTGCTCTTTACAATGCTCCACACTATGCAGCTTTCAGTACATATGGGTGAAATTTGGTGCACTTGCTTAGAAATAACACTACAAAAAATTATTACATAACTTTTCATAACAAGAATAACCTCTGAGAATTAAATATTAAGCTTACGTTTCAACATTTAAATGCAAACAATAATGAATTTAAAGTTTAAAATTTATTGTTATCCAAACTAGTAATAAAATTAGGAAATCCGATCAATTTGCTAAAATTTCATTACAGAACACAACTGATATTTATTAAACTTTTCAAATCAAAAGCGCATTTTGGGAAACCATTTATAAAAATATTTAAAAATTATAATGAAATATTAATAACTAATTTCAGCAAATGTATTACATTTTGGCACGTTTACTCCTCAATACACAATAATTGTGTTAAAATTCAAAATCAATCCAATAAAAACTGCAGATTTTCAAACTTTCACACATGGTTATCCTTAAACATGTATCCGAACACTCGTTATTTCATATCGTATAAAGTGTGTTTTACTGATTAGTTTTTAACGTCCCTTCTTTGTTTTTCAGGCCAATCGCATCAATCACTGACACCGGCTGGGTGGAGTCAAACCTTGGTTACCTGAAGATGGAAAACTTACTGAGAGAAAATCCTATTGTTATTTAGGTGAACAGGTCACACATGCCCATCATATTTTTTACTTTCTCTACTGGTAAGTAGGGGAAGTATTGTATTCCACTCAAACATTCGATGTCGAGTTCACAGGAAATATATGTTTTAAGACCCCTTGAATCCAAAAAAAGCATTTTTAGAAAAACGTTCGTGTGAGTGTGTGTCTGTGTGTCAGTCTATGGACAGCATAACTCAAAAACGAAAAGTTGGTGTTTAAGTTTAATGTCTTTCAAGGATGCGACACGAAGATTTTGAAGAAAATAGCCCCACCCTAAACTATCCTATACATGAAAAATGTTTCGAAAATTTTGATTTGCTTGAAAATGGCTCTAGCGATTTTGATTAAAACGTCATGGGTTTGAGATATTTTTATGACAAATGAAATTTATATCTTGAATATAAATAGCCCCTGTAGTCGCATTTACTCTTTACGGCTTTTGCATAACTGGTAAACCTTTAGAGCTTACATGGTTTATCATACCATACAAAAACGTAGATCTTGCTAAAATACACAATTTGTGTCCAAATAAATTTTGTTGTAGAGTGAACCATTTCGGAGATATTCCTTGTTATGTGTGCAAGTTAAAACTTTCGTGAAATGGAATATCGTTGCTCATTTTTTTATATGTTAAGTGTGCAAAAAGAACAGAATCTCTAAGCTTTAAAAGATTTGACTATCGCAGCAAGCATATTGTATTCTCATATTATTCCCCTTGCACCCTCAAGGAAATAAGCAATAAAATACTTTCTACAAATATTTATCTTGAGTAACACGAAGAAGATATAGGAATAAGAGTTTGTAAGAATGGTTAGTACACGAGTAGAGAAAGTCATGTGAGTGCAACACATCAGATTATTATTATTATTATTATTATTATTATTATTATTATTATTATTATTATTATTATTATTATTATTATTATTATTATTATTATTATTATTATTATTATTATTATTATTATTATTATTATTATTATTATTATTATTATTATTATTATTATTATTATTATTATTATTATTATTATTATTATTATTATTATTATTATTATTATTATTATTATTATTATTATTATTATTATTATAATTATAATTATAATTATAATTATAATTATAATTATAATTATTATTATTATTATAATTATTATTATTATTATAATTATAATTATAATTATTATTATTATTATTATAATTATAATTATAATTATTATTATTATTATTATTATTATTATTATTATTATTATTATTATTATTATTATTATTATTATTATTATTATTATTATTATTATTATTATTATTATTATTATTATTAACATCCTCCAGCGTAATGTCATCGGATTATTAATGAATGAAATGGGTGAAATGATATGCAAATGAGCCTGAAATCCATAGAACTTTACGTTACCCAACATTCGTCGTCACAGGATAAAGGAAAACCTTATCCGAATAAGTCACACTAAACGAGAGTGGAACTCACGATCTCCTGAACGAGGCAGGCATGCTACCACCACGCTACAGAGGCGGGTTAAGTGTGAGGCATTACTATGTTGGTACGTGCAGACTCAGATGCCACATTCTCCCCTAAACCTTTATCTACGAACGTCTTTGGAAATTAATTATTCTTCCTCACTAGCCGTCTGTAGGAGGGTTTCGTTTCGTCTACTTTAATGTAGCTTTATTGCGCTGTTAAACTCTTGCGTTTGATAGGGATTACTGATATTTTTAGAAGTTTGTAATAAATATAATTTTATAAGGACGCTTGGGATAGATGTTGCTTAGGAGAAACAATGATACAGGCTTTAGAAATGTTGTGGAGTCATTTTATGGATCCTTACACAAGTAGGAGACTATCTCATTATTATTTAAAGGGAACATTTCCAGAATATTCTCGAAGGGACCCACACCTGGCTGGAATATGCACATTATGCTTAGCCACTTACGTCGGCGCTGATAGAAGCACTAGCTCAGCACGCTCTGCCGGTGTTTAAAGTTAGGTCAAAGAAATGACGTCGCCCTCTGCCTCTCTCGGCTCGGCCAGGCTAATAGGATTCTGTGACACTCGCTTCTGTAATCCTTTATTTTAATCGCCAGCTACAATAGGGCACACCGACACATGGGATGTCATACATCATCGCACCCAGGTAACTAATTGTCTCATCATTTGTGATATATTTTGTGTAGTGCAGAGTGATGCTTTAGATAGTCAAACCTGGCTATTACCGTCATTGTAATGTAGAACAGCTCCCTACATAATAGTTATTTATGATACAAGGGTTAAAAGGAACATTTTATTCTGCGAACAAAATAAAATCCTCTCAGCCCGTGCATCATACACTATTTTTAGACAATGCTGAATATTTATAAATATATTATACATTATATGTAAATATACGTCACTGTTTTACCATTTTCATAGTCATATAGTCATTGGGTTGCGCTGTTCAGTTGTTGCCTTTCTTAGCATCAGTGTTAACAACACGATGACTTTTACGAAACCACAACATTCTACACAAAGAAGGCAGTGGGAAAAAATGTTTTTGTTTTATCTTCCATCAGTCCAGAATGTGTAGTATGCAATGTCGTATTGGTTTCTTGATTTATTTATAACTATTCTAATTTCAGTCTCTCCGCTGCTTGTAAAACAGCTTCAGTACTGTCCATATTCACATTCACATGCCTCGCCATTTTATATAAACATTGTATGACTGAGATTCGTGGTCTATTTGAATGAGGCCATGGTCACATTCTGTAAGAAACCAAAGTTGGCATTATCGGAGTGTTAAAATCTTTTGAGCACTGAGAGGTAGAATTTTATACATTAACACTGTCGTGAACTGCTAGAAGTTTACTTTTACTATCAGCTGTGTAAAAAGTAAATGTAGGAACCAAAGTCATAAATCAGTAAATGTTGTTCCCCGCAGTAATCTTAATATAAAATTTGGGTTCCCTCAACCTCGTCACATTTGTGAAGGCGGCATTTAAATTTACTAATATAAAATAATTTCATACTTCATCACCCAGGATATATCCAGCACAGATATACGCACAATTTTATTGCTACTCTTTCTATTTCGTAGTCAAATGTTTGGTACATACATTGTTACAGATAAGGTGTTATTTTTAAATCTGTTATTCATCATTATGTGTACACTTTGTTTGTTGTATATTGTTTATATTTTTCACATCCTAGATAAGTGAAGAATTGGGCTTTGATACTATATTTGTTCATTCTTGGTTACAGATCATTACACCAACTGCAGTATCTACATCTTCACCTCCAAGCTAAAATAGGATTTTGCTTGAGGTTCAGGAAACGGAATCAACACATTCGCTGAATGAAGAGAGAAGTGATTGCCAAAAGGACGACAGAAGGATGAGGAGGAGGGAAGTGAAATCTACACGTCCTCCCGACCTCTTGGAGAAACAAGATTGTCTATTGCCTTATCAATGCGAGAGATTCTTAAGTTTAATTCAAATTCACATCAGCTTCTTTGATCTTGTACAAAAAGTTTTACTGTGAAAATCAATCAGATCTTGATGCACAAAATGAAGCTGAAATCTTACATTCAAGCATACCTACAGAAATGTTTGAATTGCTTTGAGAACTGTCTCTAACTCAAAGGAACCGCTGGTTCAAATCCCGGCTATGACATTGAATTTTTCAGTTTCTGATTCAACATTGCCCACACACGGCTTGTGTGTTTAAAAACACCAGCAGTAAGTTTGTTGTAAATAATAATTACCATCTAAAGGTTACTTAAACCCGGGACAAAAGGTACTTACAATTATTGTTAGTCGCCCTTGGGGTATTTATCTCTGATGTAAGATTCCCTTGTGGTTAACCGGGAAAAAGTACTAATCGGCTGGGGAATTTAATGTCGCACTGGCAATTTGGCCATGATAGCTTAGTGGTTAAAGCAGTCACTCGATAAGCGGAAGACCCGTGGTTCAAATCCCTGCTATGGCATTGAGTTTTTCAGTTTCTGATTCAACCTCTTAGGCATATCCTTAATTACCACGGGATCAAATGTCTCCTTAAGGACATGTTAATCGTCCTTCTTCCTCTTCTACAGGTAACACATTGATTGGTGCTTGTGTCTTCAAAGCGTTCTGAGGACGCTTGTATTTATTTTTCCAAAACTGAGCATTATTTTTTGCAGCGCTTCCATTTCGCAATTATGTACACCATATCTCGTTTTACTTTTCAGCATACGTTTAATACCTCAGGTTCTTGTTCCTTGAGCACTAATAGATCTTGTAAATATTATTCTTGTTGCCTGAGCCTATTTTCGTTCTGGTTCTGACATCTTTGAGTTTCGCTGGCAAAAATGCATACCGGTGTGACCGTGGTTGAATTAAAGATATGTATCACTGAAAATTTGAAGTTCTGAGCTAATAAAGCTAGATATCTTAAACTAATACCATAATTGTGTAATGTAATGCATACATATTATGGAATAAATTTGATGCATTTTGATAAAATACTTTAGAAACTATTGCAAAATTTGTTAATTTATTGTTGCGACACTAAAAAGATCCCTCGCGACAAAAATTTCAAATTTTGGTCTAATATTTTAACTCAAGTTTCAAAATACATCTAATTTTTAAAATTACATTAAGTTTTTCTGGTTTTCTTCTTTAGGATCTAAATTAATTTTAAATTTACAAATATGTTTTTCTGCATAAGAATATAAGAATACATCTGAAAATAAGACCTATGTCAATTTTTATTTACATCTATGTGAACACGTGACGCAAATTTGATTAGTGCAATTTAAAAGCTCCACTGCAAGGAAGATATAACAGGAAGAACAATGTTCAAAATAATAATAGCGAGAAACTAGCGAGAAAATATTTCATAGATAAATTACATTGAAATTGGCGCGTCATTTAAACATGCAGAATGGCACTTAAAAATGACATCCGAAGTCAATTACGTATTCTTCACGAATGTCTCAATTATTTTATAGAATTAGAATAGAGAAAGTTGATTATTTTCTGGATTTTCATGAAATTTCAGTCGTATATTCTTAAAGCCTCAGCAAGATGCTTTTCTTTGATTGGTTCTTTAAGGGGACAAGGTAGTCTGAAAATACAGAAGTCACACCTTAGAGAGTTAAAAGTTCTCAATGTTTTTTCTGAATTTTTTATGATTTACTCTGTAAATTGTGACAATTAATTTTAGGTGGTTATGTTAATTGGCAGCTTATGCGGTTGAGTTTACAAATATTATTTAATCTACCAGAAAAATAATACAATTTACTTTTAAAACACATGAATTCAGTACTTTCTTTTCAGAATTATGAGTGGTAAAGGGCTGAAATTTTCAGGACACTTTCTGAACCACAATAGTAATAATAATAATAATAATAATAATAATAATAATAATAATAATAATAATAATAATAATAATAATAATAATAATAATAATAATAATAATAATAATAATAATAATAATAATAATAATAATAACAATAATAATAATAATAACAATTATAGTGATAGTGATGACGATAGTAGTAGTAATAATAATAATAATAATAATAATAATAATAATAATAATAATAATAATAATAATAATAATAATAATAATAATAGTGATACAGTAGAACTCCGATAACCTGACTGTAATAACTTCTATAAACAATATAGGTAACTTCTAATTAGTGTGCATATACAATCTAGGACATTATGCCTCAGAGTAACAAAAGGGATGACCGGTATTGACCTTTCATAGCCATTCAGAACGTAAGCAGCCGACAGACTATTGTCAAGAAATCAGAAGCTTGCCTCTAATAATGTAAATACATAGCACAACACTTGCTTGAAAAGTTTGAGGATTTGTTGCTTTATCAAGTACATACGTGGTAATCTAAACTTCAAATAGGTACATATTTATGCTTACAGTACTGTTTCTCAGATTTCAGGCATATTGTTAGTATTGTGCTGAATTGTGTATGTGCGAGTGAAAATGTTGAACGAAAAGAAAACGCAACTGTACCTTCACCAAGAAGACTTCGACCACGCCACCGATGATGTCCACCGCAGTAGTGGACGAAACGTCTGGACCAAGTTACTCCAGCAGACCACGGCAAATCAGCCCTGAAGACTCTTTTAGAATTTCAAACACCGGCCGTGATAGCCTACGCCTATTCATGAGAAGAAAACAGTTAACATGACGCAGGAAATTAAATGCTTGCGTTTAAGACGCCGACAAACGGGAACTTATTAACACGTAATAAATGCTGAATAGGTGGGTATACCGTTCTGTACTTATATTGTGATAAAAATGCATTTATTCTATTTGCAGTACCATGTTATGTGCTGTGAACAGCCGACTCTTTACTCCGTGAAAATAGATATTTCAACCTCTCAGTTCACATTAGGTCCAGTTATCTGGATTCTACTGTATCAAAGAAACAACAAAATTGCAAATTTTCCACACGTTTACTCTTTTGACTTTGTAAATTATCTTTTTAATTTCTAGCAAAGTGATACACATAATTAAATAATTGAGGTTCAGAAGATAGCTTGTTACACTAAATACAACAATCAAAAAGTGTGGTTCTGTATTACAAGTAGTTTCAGAGAAAAAGGCACATTAATTCACAAGTTTTAAGAGTAGATTTTAATACTTTTCTGCTGGATGGAATAATTTTTATACATTTAACCACATAAGCTATCAATTCAATAACTATTTGAAAGAATTGGCATGATTTTTAAACTAATTCATAAATTTCAGGAAAAACCATTGATAACTTTAAGAGAAGTGGTAATTTCTGCATGTTCAGACTACCTTGCCCCTTAAGGTATTTTCAGATCGTATTTTTATATAAAAACTATCACTCCGGCGGCACACAGAGATCGTTTATCGAGTTGACTACAAGAAGTTGTCATTGTTTTGGAGAAAGACAGGCAAGTGGCTCATGAAATAACCTATGAAACAAAATTTACTAGTTTAACACATTTAACAAACACGTTCCGAAGGGAAAAGTACTACACTAGACCGCATTCCAGCGAACCATACAGCTTACAGTTCGGACATGAGTCCAACAGTTTACTTTCCTTGCTCCGCAATGAAAACTCCATTTTAAGTTCAGTGCTTTACACGTTAAATTATCTGAATACACCTGTGACCCAGCGTATGCAAGAATTAAACTACAACAGAAGTGAAGCTCATCCTACAGCCACGATACTGTTAGGAAACAGTCAAAATGAAAATAATTATTCTGAAATATGTTAATTTAAGATAATTAAAAACACGCTGTCTCAATTAAGAAACTCATCAAATTCTAGCTTGATAAAATTCAGGCAGTTTCTGTTTCATACATTATCATCAGTAGGGAGTTATCCTCTTAAAGGCGATATAGGTATAAATATCCAAAAGTCCATAGCTTACGTCCGCTTATCTTTACTTTACTTATACGGGGAATATTAAACCGTTGTTAAGGTATGAATTTTGCGTTCACAGTTCACACATTTTAGAAATGGAAGGTACTACAAATGCTCCTTGGACTTCAGGATTAGCGTATCGCTTCCAATTTTTTACTTTCTCTACTGTTAAGTAGAAAGAAGTATCTATTGTATTCCACCCAAAAATTCGATGTCGAGATTTCACCGAAAAAATATGTTTTCCGACCCCCTAAATCCAAAATAAGCATTTTTAGAAAAAGGTGTATGTGTGTGTGTGTGTTTTTTTTTTTTTTTTTTTTTTTTTTTTTTTTTTTTTTTAAATGACTAACAATTTTAATTAAATTGTCATAAGTTTAAGATATTTATATGACAAATGAAATATATATTTTTAATTTTTTGGCTATAGCCTATGTAGTCCTGTTTACTCTGGATGACTTGAATAACTCGTAAACCGTAAGAGATAGAGAAAATCTTACTCTACAAAAAGTGTAGATGTTGCTAAAACACACAACACACATGTCTCAATAAATTATTTTATAGAGTGAACCATTTTGGACATATTCTTTGTTATTTGTGTCAGTTTCGGAAGACAAAACTTTCGTGAAATGGAACATCGTTGTTCAGTTTTTTATATATTGGACGTGCAAAGAGAGCGGGATCTCAAAGCTTTAAAAGACTTGACTATCGCTCAAAGCCTAGAGTATTCGAATATTCCCCTTGCACCTACAAGGAAATAAGCAATAAGATAAGTTGTACAAATGTTTACCTCAGTTAACACGAAGAAGATATAGAAATAAGAGTTTGTAAGAATTGTTAGTACAAGAGTAGACAAAGTCATGTGAGTGCAACCCATCAGATTTTTAAGTTTCGCTCAGTATACTAACAGTAAGCATTTCTCAATTTAAAGTAAATATTGTGTATGCGTGTTATTAAATTTTTCAAAGTTTTCAACCCGGACTATTGAAAGTAATTAAATTCAGCTGAACTACTTAATCTGTACAGTAGTGTATAACTATTTGAAACTCTCCTGGACATTTCGTGGTAATAAGCTACATATAAACTGTGGCTCAAAGTAGGTGGTAAAATAAACGGTAAAGGTAGAATAATTAAACTGGCCAGAGCCACTGAGCTTAAATTAGCAAACTTGTGTAACACAAAATGGTAAATGCATATAATTACTGATTTTAATAGTTTTAAATATTATCAGGAAATATACAAACAAGTCGAAGTTCTTTGCTCACAAGTTCAGCTATTAAGGACTTCAAAGGTCATAAGGTGCTAAGGAGGGGCCTCGCAAACGGGACAGAGCACTTCCGGTGCGTTGTGCTTCTACCGTAGCCCTTGCGAGGAGGGAATGGGGTGAGAGATACGGAGGGTGACCAGATGCGGATGATGGCGGGTGCAAGTGGGGACGGTTTCCTTAAATTTCCCGTATGAACGCGTCCGAAGCCCACCCGACAAGCCCAAAAACCATCAGCGGCTTCCTTTGATGGGTTCCTCATGGGGGTGAGTCCTGAGTGCACATTTCAGTCATCGCTAGGGAAGAAACATATTTACCGTCCAGCCACCACTTGCCGAACACCATTTAGGACCTATAAACCTTAAACGGATCAGGAATGGGCCGGGTAGAACAGGAACCAGGTCAAAATTCGCCTATCGATCGTGGAAACCACGAAAAGTCCGTGCGTCAGAGTGGGTGATCATGGGGGATTGAACCCTGTACCTCCTGATTGCGAGTTGTTGCGGCTGCAATCTGCTCGGTGACTTGAAGAATAACATTTTAAGTGTAAAGGGTGAACATAGCATATAATTAAAACTTGAACAGCTCGCTTCAAAGAGAAATTCCCTGTGGTGCTACACGTTTATTTGGAGGTATCCAACAAAAAATTCAGTGAGGATATAAAGTGGGTATAAGAGGAAAACACTCCGGTATTGAAATTGGAGTTGAAATTTCCGGTAGAAGGCACATTCACAAAGCCTATCTAACATCCGGAATATCCACTCGAAACACCACTTGAATAATTTGTACTTTGGGGATGTTAAATAAACATCTGGAGTGGCAAATCATTACGCATTTCCATCCGCCAAAACAACAGAAGCCATAAAACAGAAACGCTTTGAAGCGAGGATGATAATTTGACATTCAGATTGCCTGGACCTAAAACCCTGCACCTGAGCATTTGGTGGTTAAATCAATACAGTTGCCGTTGCTGGGGTAAGCTTGGAGTTGCACACGGCCACATTAAAATTGATTACGGGCCCAAATTACTTTCTCGGCGTCAAAACGCCGCCATTCGCGCTACAATCGAAATCTATTTAACGGCGTAAGGTTGGCAGTAGTGATAGCGAGGCAGACGGCTGTAATTCCCAGATGTGAAGAAGAGCGTTCGTTACTGCAATGAAATCCTGAATTTGTAATAAGGTACACCCTTTCATTTACCAAATCCCTTTCAAAGTGTCATTGCGACCATACATGGATTTTGGGCTATATTTCACTTTTACTCTTTAGGTTTTGTATACAAGGTACAACCGAATAGAAAACATGCTAAGCGTCTTATGAAATTACATTTCTATTTTCATGGAGGTAAATTCAGGCATAGTACATTTAACATAGCCTTGAAATTAGGGAAAATTATATGAAAAATGATCAGATCATACAGACATTTACTTTCTCTACTACGTATAAATAGAGGAGGCATTGTAATCGAAACAAAATTTCAATATCGAGATTTCACCGCAAATATGTTCTTGAGGCCCCTTGAATAAAAAAGCACTTTTAGAAAATGGCCCGTGTGTGTGTGTGTGTGTGTGTGTGTGTGTGTGTGTGTGTGTGTGTGTGTGTGTGTCTGTGTGTGTCTGTGTGCGCACACCTGTGAACAGCTAAGCTCAAATACGAAAAGTAGGTTAAAATCGAACTTGATATTTAAATTTAACTTCTTCCAAGGAAGTGGTACGAAGATTTTGAAGAACATTCCTCCACTCTAAGCCACTCTTTACGTGGAAAATGTTTTGAAAATGTTGATTATCTCAAAAATAGTTTAAAACTTTTGGGTTGTGTAACGGATTAATTAGTGGGGGGCACGAACAGCAGTTTGAAGAGCCAAAAAGAGAGGGTGGTCGGCAAGAGATGGAACAGCTTGAGATGACGTCAGAGACAAAAGCCGGTTGTCTATGGGTTTCTACTGCGTCGTTAGTGTGTGGTTGAGAGTCTACCGTGAGATGTGACCAGGTGTGGGTCCGCCATCAGCAAGGGGAAGTAGAACCCGGGCACCAGTGCAAGTGGGCACGGCGATCAGTCGTGGGGAATGCAAGATAGGCGCATAAGCCTCATTCTCCCAGTTACATGGAATTCGACTTGGTGCATGTGGTTCCCTTTGGCAAAGGAGCGGTATGGACTTCTGAGGTGGTTGAGCCAGTTAAGTCTGGTAAGAGACGTCGCCTATGTGCAAAGGAGGCTTCGATGAATGGCGGTGAAAGCTGAGGACACCGTTGTACACTGTCGACCAGGGCGTGGCTACTCCAGGCTGAAAGTTCTCCGTACATCCTATATCTTCTAGTGCCGACATCGGGATGAGTATCAGTTTAGTTAATAATACTTTGTAGGAGTGGGAAAACTCCAGAGGGACAGTTAACAAAGGGGGATTGCTCTGTACGAGGCCCCTTATCAGTAAACCGGAGAGCAACTCGGTATAGGTGGATATTGTCACAGACTGTACGCAAGATTTCCAGCTAGTATTTTCTCTGTAATTATCTGATTCCAAATATAGGAAAGGTTCTTGTTTTCATTTTAGAATTTTCATGTTAATATTTAATAGCGTTCATTATCAAATTTGTAGTTTCATTTTAATATTTATAGGTTACTACGTAACGGAGTCCATTGTTAAAATTATTGTTGTCTTTACTAATTGCTTGTTAATGTTTAACACTTTTCATTATAATAAATGTTATGTTATACTGTAGTTCGTTGTGTTACTTGGTAGTATCCTGTCACGATCCTGCGGAATACGTTATAAAGGAAAGGGAAAGGGAAAGGTAGTAGGTGTAAGTAAAACGCAAAAGGAGCGTAACAGTTGAAATACTATATGTTTAAGATATTCTTATGGCAAGTAAAATGTATAATTTAAATTTTCTGACTGTAGGTCATGCACTTTTGTTTACTCTTGATGACTTTTGCATAAGTGGTAAACCGTAAGAGATACACCATATGCTACTATACAAAAATATAGAGCTCGTTGAAACAATTTATGTTAAGTGATGTTTTTAAGTGAACCATTTTGAAGATATTGTTAGTTGTGTGAGTTTTGCATTACTTAAGTTTTTCTCAAATGTAATGTCGTTATTCATTTATTTATTTCTTGGCCGTGCAAAGAGAAGGAATTTCAAAGCTTGATAAGTTTTGACTATTGCTCAATGCTTACTGTACTCCCATATTTCCCTTGTACCTATAAGAAAATTAGTAATATGTTTATCTCAACTAACATAAGAAGATAGAAGAATAAGAATATTTAGTACAATAGTAGAGAAAGTCATGTGAGTGCAACACAAATTGTTAAATGCGGTAGTAGGTATGGAAAAGCACTTACAAACATTTAAGTTTATGACGCAGTGCTACTAAGGCAATGCCCTAATAACATCTAAAAACAATAAACAATCCAAATTTGTATTTGTACTTGATTCCTATTCTTTACCTTTAGAGATTTATTCTTAAATTGTAACCAAAATTGCAGGAAATACATACAAATGCATGCTAAGCAAGCTTAGGTTACAGTATTGCAAGTGACACCAATGGCTTACAGCATTAGACATTTCACTTTGGATAATGTACTAAAAATAAAAGTACATCGTAATGTAAAACTAAAAAATGCGTTCTTTGCTTTAGCTATTTAATTTATAATATTTTGAACCAACTTTGTGAAACCACTCTTCCTGAACACTTTACAAAGGTGTTCCTCTCTCTCTCTCTCTCTCTCTCTCTCTCTCTCTCTCTCTCTGTGTGTGTGTGTGTGTGTGTGTGTGTGTGTGTGTGTGTGTGTGTGTGTGTGTGAGCGCGCGCGCGGTATGCGAACAGCACAACTCAAAACGAAAACTCGGTTAAAAATAAAATTTGATGTTTAAGTTATGCATCTTCCAAGAATGAAACGTAAAGATTTTTCATAGAAATCCCCCCACCCTTAGCATGATTTGTTTTCGAAATGTTAACTCTCTAAAAAGAATAGCTCTAGTGATTTTTATGAAAATACCATATGTTGAAGTTATTTTCATAACAAAAGAGAAGTATAACTTAAGTAAGCTTCGGCGGCCAGTGTCCATAATAATAAGTTTTTCCGGGGAAGGTCGCGTCTTGGTTGTGTTGTTGTTGCCAACGTTTCGCCCTACTATGTAGAGCTTCTTCAGGGCCAATGCTTTCTTTGGCAGCACCGCAGGAACTGTGCTGACTCTTCAACTTCTCGCTTATTTAATAAATAAGCCGAAGATGCTCTACGTAGTAGGGTGAAACGTTGGCAGCAACAACACAACCAAGACGCGGCCTTCCCCGGAAAAGCTTGTTATTATAAATAAAAAGTATGCCTTAAATTTTCTGGGATTAGCCTTTCAAGTTAATTTCGCTTTTGGATGACATATGTATAGCTGTATAGCGTAAGAGAAATTTTACAACACAAAACTTAGATCCCGTTAAAGCACGCACTTCATGTCATTTGTGGTATCGGTAACCATTTTCTGGATGTTGTTTGTCGTTGGTTTGAGTTTTGAAATGCTTACACTTTTCTCAAATGGAAACTCGTTGTTCCTCTTTTATGCTGCTAATGTAAAGGGAAAAGAATGACAAAACTATTACATAGCCACCAGTTGGTAAAGGATTTGATTGTCGCTTAAGTCAAATATTCCTTATAGCTCTATATCCAAGATACCTGTAAGGTAATACGTAATAAAGCCATTTCTACAAACGTCCATCTCGATTAATATGAGTTAGAGGAATAGGCATTTTTATGAAGTTTATCCTACAGTAAGTAGAGAAAGTCATATGAGTATATGGGTTTTAGTTTTTGCATTGCAATATTATTTTAATAATTATTATTTGTGTTTAAACATCTGCATTTCTAAGTGATATAATACAATGGTTTTTATTGTTTTAATGTCCCATTTGTATGCCGTCTTTAACATCAAGGTCACATCAGGCTTTTTGCTCTTGACAAGGCAATGACGTTTCCTTGCTTAAAGTGGTGTTAATTTTTAGGTTGCTTTATTTTTGTTTATGATATTTTCACGCGCATATTTATCACTCACTTACACTTCTAGACCCTAGGGAGAATGGAAAATAATCCTGAGTATAGAAAAATTCCTGACCACTACCCAGGTATCGAGCCCGGGACAACTGGATTTGAAGATTTACATGTTATCCACAAGGCGGCAGAGCCAGTTTAACCTACATTGTTTTCTCCAGTCATGGTGAAATCATTTGTTACAAACTCTTTTACTAACTGTTTAAATGTGGAAGTACGTGATGTTTTGGACATACTGCACATTGTAGGAATAGCACAACAGAGCATAAACACAGAGCTCGTATAGAACAACTCTTCCACACCAGTGAAGCAATCGAACTGTCAATTGCGCCACCCTCGCTCGGTCCCTGTGTTCAATAAGGTGTCACTTGTGCTAGGTAGGGTGGTGGTTACATGGATTCCTTGCTCAATATACCAGGAGGCCCACTCCAGCCGGCCCATGATATGGTGATATCAAGGTGATATATGATGCTATGGTGTATGGGAATATATGACATTGACATACCCATATCATCATTTGCAAATATAATTAGTGTGGGTTTTGATATTGGACTGCGTGAATGAGAAAGTGATATGGAATGTGATAATGCGTCTTTAATGATGTTTGCACATTGTTCTCTTCCACATTGTTTTAACCACTTCATCAAAATTCACATCTGCACTTTGATGACTAATGCACTAATGCACTATCAGATGTGTAGTATGTGTATTTTGCAGTATTATAAATAATTTACGCATAGAGTTTTTGGCACTGTTGATTGCAAATATAATGATACACTGACGTCTTTGAATTACAAATAATTTTCCTCATATAGTACTGATAACTTGGTACTTTGGTTCTCTCTATTAAAATGTCACTTAAAGTACAATGTAACGTTTTGCATGGAAATGACACAGACCACTGGTTTGTTTATGATTAATTGTTATTCTAAGCCCGTTTTCATAAAGTTCCGAGTGTTCGAGGTCAAAGGTGTCCCTTGTCAGTTACAAGACCTTATTTACCAGGGAATAAACTTATTTCAGTATATGCTCCTATTGTCTAACATTACGGATTACAGATTGTAAATTGCCTTAACAAAATGCATTAAAACATGAGGACACGCAACGTTTGATGGACATTTCCTTGTTTCTTATTAATGTTATTGAATTTTATTATCATTTTTAGTTATTGTTATTATTGCCATTGTAATTATCATATTGTTATTGATTTTATTATTTTATTCTCATTAGTTTATAATTGATAATTATTCTTACCATTATTAGTATTATTTTCATATGTCATATTATTGTAATAACAATTTTAGGTTATTATTTTATGGTAATTAATTTTATTAGAGTGTTTATTGTTGGTATTATTAATATTCTTATTACTATTATTGTTGTTGTCAGCATCACAATCATAGTATCATAATTTTTAGTTTTATTTCAATTAGTTTTAGTATAATCATTTTAATTGTTAGATTAATATTATTATTTTTGTCATTGTTGTGGTTTATTATTCTGTTATTCTCATCGTTGTTATTATCATCAAAGGCTACTGTTATGGTGATTTCATTCACAGAACAGGTGCAAAAAATGGTTACTTGTTGACTGATGCTATGTTTCAACCGTCTCCTTGTATCTATATGGATATTTCTGAGAACTGCAGTCTGAGAGACGCATATGCTTTAACGATCCTTTGAGGAGATTTGTTTAAAACTCAATATAACACCATAACATAACACCATAACTTAAAAAAGGAATGCCGCTTTGAAATTAATCCTGCCATCCCAAACTAATCTTCATGTGGAAAACGTTTCGTGACTTTTTTTTATTTTCTCTAAATTGGCTTCAATGATTTTGATGGAAATACTGTATGTTTAAACATTTTAATGAGAAGCAAGGTATATAGCTTGAACTTTCTGTGAATATTCATGAATTTTCGTGTAAAGTAAACCGTAAGACATAGAAAAATTTGACTAAAAAAATGTAAATCAATTTTTGTGGAATTAAGCGCTTTCCGATATCTCCTTCTGTTTCTTCTATACCTCATGGTTTAGGCAAATGGCCTGTTCCCCTTTACAGCATGCCTTTCCATCTTTTCTTGGTCTTCCTAAGCCTCTGAATCCTGATGATCTGTAGTGATATAACAATTTAGGACCTTGTTTGATCTATTCTAGATATGTTTCCAGTTATTCCTATGCTGTAGAATTTTATCGTGTGTAGAAAATATATTGAGTTCATTTCTGATATGCCAATTCCGTATTTTATCTAATCTTGTGCAATCTCTGGTACTTCCTAGAAAAGTCATTTCTACAGTCAAAATTCAGTTTTTCCGAGAGGTTTTTCAGGAGGTAAATGTTATTTGGTTTTCTCGTGGTTAACCATCAAGAACGGAATTTCGAAGCCATACTGCTTTTTAAATCTGTATCGTTTTGGCCTACTTTTATCTACCTGCAAAATATGTTTAAATACGTACTGAAGCTTTGTGTCTATTAGTAAGAAATGGAGAGAAGAAGAAAACTTTTTAAGCATCGTTTGTAATATAGAAATTCATGTGAATGTAACAAATCTTCTTTAACTTACCAGCCATTAGTTTAAATCACATTATTGTATCTTTCGCAGTTTCACTATCTGTGTAAACATCTTTCGTTGCAGACTGCTGTGTTCTTGATGTACATTACACAGTTGGAAAAACCTGGTGGGAAGAACTTCTGCTTGCAAGTTTAGCTAGACAGATGCTACTAGAAACTCTGGAACTGGAACAAAGGTTCTAACGGATTTAGCGAAGACAACTCGAGGTTCTTCCGCTAGTAAATGTGAACTATACTTACAAGGGATCTGTCAAACTTGTTATATCTTAGTAGGAAGATTTTAGTGAAAATAGACTGGGTTGCAACTTTCTGTCAGACGCAAGTTTGACAAGGTAAAAAGTATTTAGTAATCACTATGATTAATAAAGGATATAAACTGTTTACGTATATCCCCGCTTAAAAATAATTAAAATGTGCAGCTTTTTTCTCGGAATTATCTATAACTGGCGCAAAAGAAACAAATATGCCCGATTTTCTTTTCATTACATCTAATCTTGTTTGTAAGTTATCTTTAGTATGATGTTGCGAGCAGATACTTGCAGCCTTGGTGCGGGGAAATCAATCAATTATCCAGTCCCAAGGCAGCTGATTGTTAGTGGAATACAGACTTAAGTGAATCGTTACAACTCTAAACATTAAATTTCTCGATGGCAAATAGAGATGTTATAAGACACAATGCCGAAACACCGATATTTTTGCTTTCTATGTATTTTGACTATTCAAAATCGCATCGCAATATGCGATGTCAAGACTCCTTGTGAGTGGTGAAACTGAGGTATATTCTATTGTTTTTATCCATATTAAAGGGTAGTATGTAATGGAGTACATATGTGGTGGAGAAGTTGCCTAGTAAGCACGGCGTCCAACCCGCCGTTCAGGTTGAAATGTGATGTATTCTGAATGAGAAGAAAATTAGTTTGTATCCAGTTATTTTTAGTACTTACGACTTAGTGATAAATCAATTTCCCTCGCGGTGTCTTATACAAAAGTTTAAGTTGACAGAAATCAGCAAAATACCCTAATACTACCTTTAGAAAATATATATTTTGTTGTTTAACGACGCTGTCAATTGCCAGGATCACAACAGCGTCAGCAGTGTACCGCAATTTCGTCCCGCAGATGTTTTATATGCCAGTAAATGTACTGACGAGGAGCTTAAAAACCATTGGTCTAGGCCGGATTTAAACCCACGACCTTGAAGTCAGTAGGCCAGCGTCTAACCAACTGAGTCACCCAGTACCTGCATACTCATACAAGCGTCCATTCATTTGCACGGATAACAAACACTGCTCAGCACTTTGAAGAAATATGTTTTAGTTTTGAATGCCGATTCCTTTCTTCTACCAGTAAGATAGAAGAAAAACGCACGTATTTCACAAGAACTACTGGCAATTAATATAATTGATATTATTTTATAGGAAAACTATTTTTTTCACACTTCTGCTACTACCAGCGTGAGAAATACCTTCCATTTTTAGGTACCAACAGCAGTCTGGTTTCATATTAGCTGTCCAAACGCCATAGTATCTTGTTTCAATGTCCTTCAAATCTTAGTGAAAATGTTCTCCTGTTCATCACTGTAAAATCTAAGACATCAGCGTAGAAAATTGTCGATGTGAGATGTTGGAAGTGTAATTCAGGTTACAACCTAGTTGTTCACAATGATTCTGTAGCCCTTTTATTTCCTATTTTTTTTTTTTTTTTTTTTTTTAAACATTTTTGTACCTATGCAAGGCTTGCTTTTCTGTTTGGTTCATTTGTTCTCAAAAGTGGTGTCACACATTAATCTCCTGATCTCATATCCGGTAAAAACACCTGCTTCCAGCTTATTAAAGATCATTGTGCGTTAAAGGTTACTTATGTTCTTAAAAACTCACTATCCTTGTCTAGAAGACATAAACATTGACTCAAGATATCCAAGTTGACGACCTTTTTATCTTCTCTAAAACTCGATAATAGAAAAAAATGGATTACACCATACAAATCAGTGTGTAAGAGAGAGAGAGAGAGAGAGAGAGAGAGAGAGAGAGAGAGAGAGAGAGGGAGGGAGGGAGGGAGGGAGGGAGAGGGAGGGAGAGAGAAGCCTGTTTGGGTGCGTGCAGTTATTCGAAATCTTAATTTTTGCTTTTGTGTACGTTCACAGAAGAGAGCCACAACATAGGTACAGTGTTGACAAAACTCACGGAGTTTTGATATACAGCGCGTTTCTTGCATGGCAATTTATCCGACAAAATGAAGACACTGTATGAATAATTATATGTCACGGATATAGTAATAAAAGCATATCTGACATTAGTTAAAATATCGTATTATACTCGTATTAAAAAGTTTACATTAGAGATAAAAGCTGTTTTTATTCTTTTCCACCTGGAATATTAGTTTGAAATTAGGAATTAATGGTATTTATAGGAATAGAAAATTCGTTCTCTATGAACTAAGGTGAAATATGCACAGTTTTGTTAACATATTTTTTAAGCTCTTTATTTGGGGGTAGGGAGGGAGATGTGTCATGGTATTCTTATTTTATTATATAAGGGGTACTCACTGATTATAAGAGAAGAAAAATAAATTAATTGTAAAATTGCTATCACCGTTCATAATTCTAGTTTATTACCCTAATATTATCATAATTATTCAGCGCTACTTAGAATAGGAACTAATGTAACTATCTTACTAACCATTTATTTCGTATTTAGAACCATGAATGTTATAAGAAATCGTTTGCGCTATCCCACGTAAACCCCCTAACAATACATTATTAGAACGGAAAGATGAACCAGCCAACGTTATAGTATGAACTCCCATACTTGTACAAACAATGGGGAAAAACTAAATTATATGTTATCCTATTATTGATTTATGGTTATGTTTTATCATGTGGTTTTTTTTTTTTTTTTTTTTTTTTTTTTTTCCTTTTCCTTGGGGAAAAGTATGACAGTATGTTGTGTTAAGATGACTTGTTAACCACTAAATATTTTGAACAGTTAAGATAAAATGTAATTTTGTTTTTGTTTATTTAGAGCCGCTTTAACAGTTAGGTCATATCACGACTATTTTGTATAATACAGTGGCATTCAATAAATTTGTTACAATTATTTACACAAAATCATGAGAATAATAGTAAATAGCAAATCAACATAACAAAGATATCCTTAGAATTAGATTTTCATATGTAAGTCTGTACTTCTGAGGAATTATAATACCCTTCTGCAGTTGGATGGCGTGTTCAGAATGGTGGATAAGTCTCCAGTGATGTGATGAAGCTGTCGTTGTGTAGCGTATTGCTTGCATTCTGTGAAGAGATGTTTTACTGTGAGGCGGGTGTTGCAGACTTCACAGGCGGCGCCGTGGCCGAGCGGTTAGCGCGCTCGCCTACCACCTAGGCGGCCCGGGTTCGATCCCAGGGACCCGCATGTGGTATTCGTGCTGGACGAAGCGGCGTCAGGGCGGGTTTTCTCCGGGTGCTCGGGTTTCCCCCGCCATCTCATTCCACCGGTGCTCCATCTTCATTCCATGCATCATCAGTGTCACCGCCTGCGATGCCGTAGTAGTAAAAGCGGGCGTTAAACACAACAGCAACAGACTTCACATTGTGGTGGCTGGCCTTTACTGAGGAGGTATGAGTGGTTAACCTTGTATGACCAATGCGGAGACGTAAGAGAATCACCTGCTCTTTCCTGCTAAGAGAGTAGACAGGGGAAGAATTAGTGTCTCCTTTCCTTACCATGTGTAGCTTTTCTGGAGGCGATTGATTCTAGGTCTGTTTCCATCTTGTTTCTGGAGAAGTATTTTGTAATATGATAAGGTGCTGCTTGCTGTTCATCTGTGTCTGTTAGCCGACTTGCTTATTTAGCAGCTTTGTCCGCTTCTTCATTGCCCTTAATGCCGCAGTGTGAAGGGACCCACATGAAAATAACTACTTTATTTTTATTCAGAGCAATGGAATAAAGACTTTGGATACCTTGAAATAGTTGGTCAGCTGATCGATCTCTGAGACTCTGGAGAGAGCTTAACGAATCGGAAATTATAAGAAATTTACTCTCACTAGATTGGATAATATATGTCAAAGCTTGCTTAAGTGCAAAAAGCTCGCAGGAGAATATGGAATAATATTTAGGAAGTTTCAGCTGAAGTTGAACCATCAGTGTAGATAAATGTATGGTCAGGGTAGGCATTTGTTATTTCTTGAAACAGCTGTTTATAGGTAGATACATCTGTATGATATTTATGGTAAGCTGTAATATTCAAATTTAGTTGAACAGTCGGTATTCTCCAAGGTGGTACACAATGAAACCTTCGGGGTATTGTGGCAGGAACTTCTATGTTATTTTCTTCAATCCATTTGCTTAGTTTAGATTTAAATGACATTTCTTTCTGTGAGTTAACCTGTAAACGTTGGTTGGATGTCTGCCTAGGATGTTCACCAAGGGCGGAGTGGCTTTACCCCCCTTGGCTATCTGGCACGCCCCATGTAGAACTTGGGATGACCGTACACCAGAAGTCCACGATGCCTGTTTCAAGTATCCGCACGTGTTTTTTTAGAATTTTTGTCAGGCTACACTGACCGTCGATATATTTACACCGATGGGTCAAAGAGCACCAACGGTGTTGGATGTGCTTATGTTTATGCAACCGAACCACATACATTTGGTTTTCCAAATAGCACTTCCATTGTTACTGCAGAGCTTCATGCAATTTATCGAGCCGTTTTGTATGTTCGTCGTCGTAAATTAGGTGACTGCTTGATTTTGAGCGATTCCCTTAGTGCACTGTAGATCCTTTATCAGTTGTACAACCCCCACCCTATTGTACAACGTATCCAGGATGCCCTCCATGTTTTACACGCTTCTGGCGTTGACGTGTCGTGTGCATGGATTCCTGGTCACGTAGGTTTGTCGGGGAATGAAATGGCAGATTTAGCAGCAAGGACAGCAACATTCTCACGTCGTCGTTCTACCAGAGCGGACGTGATTTGCTTCTCACTGGTGGAAAGATGGTATCCAAGCTGACTCGCCGAAGCAGGAGATCCCGTGCCGACTTCGTGCAGTGTTGTGGTGTGCGTCGGTGGATTGCACGCTTCAATCTACGGAATAATACATTAATATTAGTCACAGTACAATTGGTGAAGTTCCTAAAGGGGCTTGACAAGCAAGCTTTGGAACTCACCGAAGGCTAGCTTCCCGGAGTGGCATAGAAAAGCTACTCTCAGGTATTTCCCTTTTCTTCCTACTCTTTTCCTTTATTCTTTCTTTCCTTGACCGACTATCAGACTGACTACTTACGTGACAGCGGGCTCACAAGATCCTACCCAAGGGTTGACGGCTTTGTGCCTGAAACCTCGAGCCGAAATGGCTCGCAAAGGCGCCGCCTTAGAGGAGGTGCGGTCCTCTGTGAGCAGCCGGAGGGCAACCGCAATGACTGCCGATGATGGACAACTTCCTTCGACATCATCTTCATATAGATCTCTATCACCAGAAGCAGTGGAGCCAAATAGGAAGCGCTCCAAAACGGATAAGCAAAAGCGTAAGAGCTCTACTCCACGCCACATACCCATGGCAGATCTAGAGAGCCTGGGTTCAAACAATCCCTTACCTGAATCTGACTCCTAGTCCGATATGGAGCTGGGGGAGTTTACGGTTGTGGAAAACCGTAAACGGGGAAAACAGACGCCATCACCAAACATGATGCAACATGCACAGGATGTTGAATCATCCAATATGATACAACATCCTCAGAATGTTGCATCATCCCAAGCCAAGAAGGGGCCAAGAATTCCGCCAATCATTGCGGACGTATTCCCTAACCATGTTAGGGTAATGCGTACATTGGCCAAACACCTCAAGTATACTTTTGAGGCAAAAAGGAAGCCTAAGAGCGTCCATATCCTTCTCGCGTCGTCGTTCGACCAGAGCGGACGTGATTTGCTTCTCACTGGTGGAAAGACGGAATTTTCAGCCATCCCCCACGGAGCAGGAGATCCCGCAAGAAGGTGGAGTGCGCATGCCGGTGGTGCACAGGCTTCGTACTTCGGGCTAATACATTAGCCAAAGTCATCGTAGGGTAGCTCTATAAGAGGTTTGGAAAGCAAACTTTAGAGCTTACCGAAGACTGCTTTCCCGGAGCGGCAACATCTGTCGAGATTGGACTTTGCATTGGAGTGCCTGATTGGTGCTTGTATCAAGCATCGGTATTGGTCTCCAATATACTGCGAGCAAGGTCCCGACTAACAAGCAGTAGCGGTTTGTCAACAAGGCTAGAGCCAACACCTTCGGGTGGATATAGGCGCATCCTTTTTGGGTGTTCGGTCCTCTGTTGGCAGCGCTTCTTAGCAACCGCTGCTGAAGGTAAGTGGTCAGCCCGACAATATTATGTCTACAAAACCTAATCCCACTGTTAAAAACAGCAAAACCAGACTCGACAACGAGAACTCAGCAATGCCCAGCACATCTGGCGCAAACAATAACGTCTCCGCAAGCTCACCTCAGGAGACAGTCACCCGGCGACGCCGAAAGCCTATACAAGGCGGAAATGGCAACGCCAAACGTTTGGCATTAACCGGATATACGTCCAACCAAGGCGCTAAACGCGAACCAAATTCACGTTTAGGCCGAACCTCAGAGGTAAACTCTGACAGCTCCCGCGAGGATTCAGATGCGGAATCCAATACTGACGAGACCGTCGTCCAGTCTGAAACGTCCAGGATGGACGAAGACGAGGCAAGCTCCTCTGACATCTCTACCGAGGTGGACGAGGCACAATTTCGGGAGGTGGTCAACCGTCGGAAGAAGCGCCAACAGAACACATCAACTATCTCGACTGACGAACAAACTGGTGAACCAACTGGTGAACCAACTGAAAAATCAGACAAGCGGCATATTCCGCCTATCATTGTAGACGATTTCAGGGGTATGGTGGGCTTCTTAAAAGAAGTCATGCCAACACTTTCGGGGTCGTGCTCGGTGACGAGGAGGAAAAGCCGCTATGTCTTTCAGACGAACCATGTGAGGGACTATAACACCCTCCTATCTGTCCTTGACAAGAAAAATCTCCCTCACTTTACGTTTGGTCTCGACAAAACTCGAGACATCCGCCGTGTCATCAGAGGTCTTCCATTAGATACGCCCGTGGGCGATATCGAAGAAGAGCTCAGACGCAAAGGCATCACCCCTCGACTGGTAAGGCAACTTACCAAACCGGGCGAGAACGGGGAAGCCAAGAGACCAATTCCTCTT
The DNA here is from genome assembly GCA_030765045.1 of Tenodera sinensis. Classification (NCBI taxonomy): domain Eukaryota; kingdom Metazoa; phylum Arthropoda; class Insecta; order Mantodea; family Mantidae; genus Tenodera; species Tenodera sinensis. Next base: position 128,198,463 of record CM060961.1, on the reverse strand, counting down.
TTCCTGGTTGTGGTGGAGAGGCGTGTGATCCGGAGATGAAAATCGACGGAGTCACGTCTCTCTGCTACCTCAGGGTGAAGGTGGAAGCTGTGAGGAGTTCTTTTGGGCCCCCACAATGCTACCGGTGTCTTGGCTTCAACCATTCGAGCCATTTCTGCCGCAGAAACCTTAGATGTCTTCGCTGTGGTGATGCGCACCACAAAGAATCCTGCCCTAGACAGATCACAGATGATCCCACCTGCGCAAACTGCAAGGGCAAACATGTGGCCTGCTATGGAGGTTGCCCTGCGAGGAAGAGAGTGATCGCCTCCAGGAGACCACAGATACCTCAAGGTCCAACTCCCGTCAGAGGAGACCAAGTGAGACCTTCCACCTCAAATTACCAGGCCCCTCAACCCCAACTAGCCAACACCCCTAGAGTTTCGCAGGCTCAAACGAACCAGCGCACCTCGGGTAATCCATGGACTCGAGAACAACACCAGCAACCATCACACAACACACAACATCAGCCCCAAAATAAACCTCCCCCACAAACAATCCCAAGGCCGCAGAGGGAGAGAAAACCCCGGAAGCCCAAACGAGCACCCAGAGTGGTCGAAGCGAGGGATGTTTCCACCATCCGACAACATCAGGAGGAGGCTAGAGCCGAGGAGACACCAGCACCCCCTCCTTCCACAAACAACACCCCCTCATCCCCTACCTTTCAGCTCACTGACCTGCTCAAATGGGCGCAGCTAGTTTTGCAGACCCATGGGCAAAGGATTTGCGATCTCATCGTGAGATATAGCTCTGCGAGCGACTCAACAGCCAAGACGCTCATTGTAATGGAGGGGCTCGCCCTCCTAACCTCCGTACTTCAAAACACCGAAAATGGCCAGACAAACTAGGCCAAGCACCTCATTTCGGTTCGCGTTTTGGAACGCGTGCGGATTGGCTGGCCAGGCGGGGGAGTTATCCCACTTTGCCCGCACTTATGCCCTAGACGCTATTCTAGTTAGCGAAACCCACCTACGTCCAAATGCTCGCTTCCGTTTACCGGGCTACGTTTGCCACAGAACTGATCGTCAAGGTCGTCCTGGAAGCGGAACGGCGGTGTTCGTAAGGCAAAACGTAGTCCATCGCCCAATCCAGCTCCCACCCCTTCAAACACTAGAGGCCACGGCTATCACTCTGAACCTTGACGGCACAGAGATACTGATAGTCTCAGTATATCACCCTCCACGAAGGCAGTTTGTCCCTAATGACTACCATTCCATCCTAGCCCTTTATCCCAACGTCATCCTAGCTGGGGACTTCAACGCCAAACACCAACGCTGGCACTGTGGTCGAAGGGCGGATGCCCGAGGCAATTCCATCATCCGCCTCATCGACGCGGACCCCGAACTAAGGGTGGAGGGCCCGTGGCAACCCACACATCACCCGCATGGTCTAGGACTACCCTCTGTCATAGACTTTGCGATCATAAAGCATTTCCCATTTCATCTCACACTGACATCAATAAATGCTCTCCAATCAGACCACAACCCAGTACTGGCAGAAATCAATACCCGGATTGCCAGTCACGACAGCTCAAATTACACTCGGGAAACGGACTGGGAAGGTGTCCGTAACTGCCTTCGTACCTCCATCCCACCTAACCCCAGAATCAACGACATCCCAACTCTTGAAGCGGCAGTCTCTTCATTCACATCCATTGTGACAAGAACTGCCCAAAACCTGATAATCCGAGCTCCAGCTCCCTTACATCCAGACGTCCTCCCACTTGACATAATCCTCCTTATCCGTCGGTCCTGAGCGGCACGAAGATTCTATCAAAGGCATCGCACACCCCACAACAGAGCCCTATTACGGCGATTGCGCCGACTGGTCGGGGCTCGACTGCGTGAGCACCGAGTGCAAGCGTGGGAGAGCAAGATGGCCAGCCTGGACACTGAAAGTGGGGACGTGTGGAAGATCGCCAGATGCCTTCGAAACCGTCGTGGCCAATACAACTCGCCAATTCAGGGCACCCGAGGCCTGGCATACGAGCCTGAAGCCAAAGCCAACGTGTTCGCTGACTATCTAGAGCGGACCATGTGTCCCAGAGACGACCCCCAGGATTATAGATTCTCAGAACGTACCCGCCAAGAAGTACGTCGATTCTTACGACGTCCGCCGGAGGATGCGGAACCACTACCGGTGATACGTCCCAGCGAAACCCATGGCGCACTAAAACGCCTCAAAATCAAAAAGGCGGCGGGACCTGACGGACTAACTCCCCTCATGCTTCGTCACCTTCCCTTCAACGCCGTGCTCTTCCTAACTAGAGTTTTCAATATGTGCCTTACCCTGGGTCACTTTCCACGCGAGTGGAGAGAGGCTCGGGTGATATGCATCTTGAAACCTGGGAAAGACCCGGTACACCCCTCCAACTACAGATCCATAAGCCTTCTGTCCATCCTCTCGAAAGTTCTAGAGAGGATGATCCTAACCCGATTATCCCCTTTACTGGGAAACATGCAAGCCATCCCAGAACATCAGTTCGGCTTTCGACCTGGGCACTCTACACCTCAGCAACTGCTGCGTGTAGTGGAGGCTGCTGCCCTGGGTTTTCAGGAACGCGCATTCACCGCTGCGGTATCTTTGGATGTGGAAAAGGCCTTCTCAACCACCTGGCACACAGGGCTACTTCATAAGCTGATTCACCTGGGGCTACCCACACAACTCATTCACATCCTACACAGTTTCCTCCGACACCGGACCCTCATAGTCACAGTTGCTGGACGAACCTCCACAATTAGGCCAATAAGAGGCGGAGTCCCCGAGGGCTCTGTTTTGTCCCCTACTCTCTTCAGTGTCTACATGGCAGACTTCCCAACTGAACCACAGGTCAATCTAGCGCAATATGCAGATGACGTACTACTATACTGCACCAACAGAAACATCCACAGAGCCTTCAACCCTATTCAAAGACACCTCCGCCTAGTCCAAGACTGGTGCCGACGATGGAGAATGTCTGTTAATCCAGACAAGAGCCATGCCATCCTGTTCACGAGACGTCCCACACCTGCAGACTGCCCCACCTTCCAACTTCGCGGTCAAAGGATCCAGTGGAGAGACACCATCACCTATTTGGGAGTTAAATTAGACAAAAGTCTAACATTTCGAGGTCATAACAGAGACCTATCAGTGCGGTCGCAGGGGGCTATTGCCTCACTGTACCCTATGCTGAAATCCGAGATGCCAGTCCGCCTGAAACTACACCTATTCAGAGCCCTGATTATCCCCCTCATGCTTTACGCCTGTGAAGTGTGGGGCATGGCAGCGGGTAGTTGGCTTCTGTGGCTCCAGAGAGCGCAGAACAGAGGACTTCGGTCCATCTACTCTGTCCCTTTATCCTTCCCCGTGAGACTACTTCACGAAGCCTCATCTCTTCCATACGTGGAGGATGAAATTAGGCGCCGGGCAGCAAAATTGTACGCCAAATTACCCAACCACCAAAGCGTCCTGGTTAGATCTCTAGGTGATTATGACCCCACAACACGCCGCTTCAGGTCGTACAGGGTTCCCCGTATGGCTTGCGGGTATATCCCATAACAAAGTAGTTTACCCACCAGCAGCAAAAGCTAAACTACAAAATAATCCCAACAAAGAGCTATTCGGTTCAAAATTCAACCCACCAACAAAATTCAAAATTTAAAAAGATCGAAAGATCTATAACTTGTTTAAAACTCTTTACCTCCACAGAATGCAAACATTGCTGAGTTCTGTGAGTCATCAGCTAAGGGGCAAAATAGCCTCCTTATTATATAAGCCATAACCTAAATTTAAAAACAACACCCTTAACCACCCTTTACCAAAAATTCTACCTGCGGTTAAACCCTGTTGAGGGTAGGTACGCAGAAAAAAAATATCGTCGGGCTGAACCACAGCCTACCAGTATGTCGTCGTCGTCGTCGTCCATATCCTTACCCACAGTTTGGGTGATTTAGAAACCGCCAAGTTGGTGTTACGAGAAATGAACATAACGTTCTACTCGTACTCACCACAACGTCCATACAGTGAGCGTCGAGACATCAGAGGCTTAGACTCAGAGTGCACCCCTGATGAAATCAAAACTGCACTTAAAGAAGAACATGGCATAACTGTCAATTCAGTGGCACAGTTGAAGAGAACCGTTAATACCGCGGGGGGTATTAACAAAGTTCCTATGCCACTATTCTTGGTAGTACTTGACAAAATACTTAACCAAGAAGTACAGCCAATTGACACTGTAAGGAAACTAATTTTCACTGTAGTCAAAGTGGAAAGGTATTACGGCAGAGAGGGACCTGTGCAGTGTTATCGATGCATGGGGTACAACCACTCCAGCATGATGTGTGAGCGTAAGCTTACATGTCTGCGGTCTGCAGGGAACCACTTGCTCGAGAACTGCCCTAAACCTAGGGAAGAGTGCAAGTGCGCTAATTGTGATGGTACACACGTAAGTGTGTACAAAGGATGCTCCACAAGAAAAAAGATCATACAGAGCCGCCGCAAGAACCGCCCCGATGATCAAGTGATTCGCCCAGGTGTGTCCTTTGCCAATGCCTTAAATAAGGCAGAGTCCACTCTGCGTCGAGTGGAACAACAGGCTGCTACACCAAAGAGCCATTCCCCTTCAAATTCTGTGCCACCACCTCCAGGTCCTATAGAAAAGGCAACAGTGCCTAAACCCCCTGCACCAAAACCACGCAGGAAGAGGAGGAATAGGTAACCTAGGCAGAGCAAATCTTCTGCCCCCAATGTAACTTCGGAGCCACAAGCTCCTGTAATAACTACAGACGCACCTGTAGAGGCAGAGCCTATTTCCAAGGTTAGGGATATACCCCCTACCCCTATCCCACCAATGCCTAACACGGCAACATCCTCCTCCACACTTGTGACTATTTCGCAAAGAGACCTGGAGTAATTTAGCTCTTTATCCTCATGGTTTGGGGATTTAATAAACAAGGCGTTACCTGCTCTTAGAAACTGTAAGATGCAGTTGAACAACCCCAACCTGACCCCCATGCAGAAGCATTCCATCTTGCTTCAGACATTGGAACAGCTCTACCCCAACTCCGCTCAATAATGGCTGGAAGACATGCCCGGAGACCATTTAGAGCTGCGATTTGGAACGCAAACGGACTACGGAGTCATTACCCAAACATCACTAATTTTGCACAGTATTTCGGAATCGACATTCTGATGGTCTGTGAAACTCATTTGGATGCTGCCACCAACTTCTCCCTCCCTAACTACGTCACCCATCGGTCTGATAGGGTTGGCCGACAAGGGGGAGGTACAGCCATCTTTGTTAAGAACCATATTACACATAAGCCTTTCCCTCTTCCACCACTTCAGAATGTAGAAGCCTGTGCTATTAGGCTATCTTCAGGAGGTCTAGATACATTGCTGATAATGGCATATGACCCCCTGATCACCGCTTCTATGAAGCAGATTACACGGCTTTATTAAATCTCCACCCTGTGGTCTGCATTGCAGGTGACCTAAATGCAAAACATGCCAACTGGCATAGTCGTGCCACCAATGCGAAGGGGCGAGGACTATTCCGCCTTATAAGCGGTAACCCAAGCCTCATAGCTCATGGACCGAGAGAGCCCACTTTTCATCCTGCCCGAGGGAGACCGGACGTGCTGGATATTATGGTCACTAAAAATTTTAGATTCCACATAGACCTGACGACAGTCAATGAACTGGATTCTGACCACGATCCTGTGTTAATCGACACCAATGTTAACATGTCAGCATTGGTAACTCCTGATTGGTCGTACGAGGTAGACTGGGATGCAGCCGTCCTTGAACTGAACCAATCAGTGGATCCCAGACCGCACATAAATTCTATCGAGTCGTTAGAATTAGCGGCGAATGCATTCTCCCGACAAATATCAAATGTGATACGAGGGCACACTTACCGCATTCCTTGCAATACTCCTAACCCCACAACCATCCCAAATGAACTCCGACTGTTGCTAAGAGCTAAGTCAACAGTTCGGAAGCTTTGGCAGCGTTTCCGCCATCCCAGATTGCAGGCAATTTATCTGCGATTTAAGACCCTGGCTAGGCGCCTCTTACGTGCACATCGCAAAGAGGCCTGGGAAAACACCATGAGGAACGTAAACCTCTCAGAAAAGAAGCCCTGGCGGATAATTAAATCCCTAAGAAGGGACAAAACGCTATATCAGCATCCTATACATGGCACTCGCGGGAGATTATCTTTCGAACCGCAAGAGAAAGCCACTGACTTCGCGGACTATTTAGAGTCCCAATTTGAGCCCCGAGAGGACATAGAAGACGAGGATTTTTCAGAACTAGTTGAGGCAACGGTGGATTACCTCTATGAGGATCCTCCACCACCACACGAGGCGACTCGCATACCAATTGTCACACCAAGGCAAGTTTCCTCGCAAATTAGGTGTCTCAAACCCAACAAATCCCCTGGATATGATGGTGTTACGACACATATGTTACAACACCTGCCTCGCAAAGCCATTATCCACTTGACGAGAATTTACAATGCTTGCCTGTATCTCCGACACTTCCCTACTGCTTGGAAGGAAGCGAGGATGATTTGCATATTGAAACCAGGCAAGGATCCCAAGTTTCCATCAAGTTACCGTTCCATTAGTCTACTCCCAATAATTTCGAAAATTTTTGAAAAACTTCTACTGTCCCGTCTAACTCCTCTATTTGAGGAAAGGAGGCTCATTCCGGATCATCAGTTCGGGTTCCGTCAAGGTCATTCCACTACCTTACAGCTCCTGCGTCTTGTTGAGAGGGCTGCCCTGGGTTTCCAGGAAAACTTCAAAACTGTCGCAGTACTTCTGGATGTGGATAAGGCCTTTGCAACAACATGGCACCAGGGCCTACTGTACAAACTTAGAGATGCAAATCTCCCCTCCCGCTACCTGACCCTCATAGCCAGTTTCCTTCGTGACCGCACTTTCAGGGTGCGAGTGGAGGGCAGGTTATCAACTATCAGACCAATAGCGGCCGGAGTGCCGGAAGGTAGTGTTCTATTGCCACTGCTCTTTGCCGCATACATGTCTGACTTCCCCGTTGAACCCTGCACTGTTACGTGCCAATATGCCAATGACGTCCTCATACTGGCCCATAACAAAAATCTACGTTACTGCCTTCCCCCATTACAAAGACACCTAGACGCCATTGAGAGATGGAGTGAAAAGTGGAGAATGGGAATCAGTCCACAGAAAAGCTCTGCTTTTCTGTTAGGTAAAATTCATTCCTGGAGACCAGAAAGGGACCTGACACTTGGTCAGAGGAGAATCCCTTGGGTCAACACAGCCAAGTACCTTGGTGTACAACTAGACCGAGGACTTACCTTCACCAAGCATGTCACAGCTAAAGCTGCCCAAGGTCACGGAGCTCTGGGAAAGCTCTATCCCATCTTTAGGTCTACTATGCCTACACGACTTAAATTACGCATTTATCGTGCGATCATCCCTCCCCTGATCCTGTATGGATGCGAGGCATGGGGATTCGTGGCTCAAACCACCATCCGCAGACTGCAAGTCGTGCAGAACAGGGCCCTTAGGATGATCTACGATACTGACCGTAGATTTTCTTCCCATATTCTCCATACTCATTCTGGCATTCCATATATTGTGGATGTTGTGCGAGATAGAGCCCGCTCTATGTATGCGAAACTTACGCCACACCCTAACCACCTGGTAAATACCCTGGGTCAATACGATCACCATCTTCCCAGGAGGCGCAAAAGCTATCGTTTACCCAAGGATGTCTTGGGCTAATTAGCTTCGCTGCTTCCTCATTTCACCAAACATTCCAATGCATTCGGTTTCTCGCTAATTTGACACTGCTTGACTTGCTGGTTAGACAAGCTGACCTTTGCTAAGTGAGCAGAGGGGCATGGGTGCCCCAGGATGGGTAGACATTCTAACTGGCACTCATATCCCTAGTCTATAGCAAGAGAGAGTAACCAATCATCACCATTGGCTGACACTGACAAAAATAGCTTGTACATTTGACTACACCTTTCATACCTCACGGGTAAATCCATACTAAATGGATAGGTACCGTGGGCATACATCCCGCCCGGGTAAACCCGAGCGACCTGATTTGGCTCTTGGCTCTTGGCTCTAGGACAGCAACTACAGAACCCAGTATTACCATCTCACGTGTTACTTCGGAAGACTTTAGGCTTGAAGTGCAGAGAGCGGTGCTGTCGTCCTGGCACGAAGAGTGGTCAGCTCTCCGCGGTAATAAGCTTAGAGAAGTGAAAGAACTTCCGATAAACTGGGCAACTTCCTGTCGCACATCTCGCCGTGAGGAGGTTAATTTGGCTCGACTAAGAATAGGGCACTGCCATTTTTCGCATTGTTACTTATTTAAAAGAGACCGTGCCCCTCTATGTCCGCTGTGTGACAACCTTTTGTCAGTTCGCCACGTGCTGCTGGAGTGTTGCTCTCTAGCGCACCTTCGAGATTCTCTCCAGCTTCCTGCCAGACTTTCAGAGGTCCTACTGGACGACAAAACAGCGGTTGATAGAGTTTTTAATTTTTTAGCAGAGTGCAATATCAAGTTGAGGATTTAAAATTTTAGTTCTGTTTATGCTTTTGGACGTATTTATCACCTGGTTTCATATCTGGCTATTCCCACAGTTTTTTACTTTTTGTGTATATTATTCTTGTTGCTAGTATTTTTATTTTTGAGTGAAATTTATATCTGGCTATTGCCATGAATCTTTTAAGGGCGCTGATGACCTAGAAGCTGAGCGCCCTTAAACCAAACCATTCCATTCCATTTTTGGTTGGATGTTTCCGGGAGGACGTAATGGTATATCATTGATTCGGGTCTTGCTAAAGTTTCAAGAGCGAAGTTCAGGCTCAGATCTGTTCTGTGGACATTCAATGGTGGCTCGTCAGTTTCCATTGTTAGAGCAGAAACAGGGCTGGTACTGTAAGCTCCCAAGCATATTCTTAGTGCAGCTGCCATTGCTTCAGATGGTGTACTATTTAACATTGGTTTGCTGTGTATATGGCGTGTTTGAGATTAGCGAAGGATTTTCAATGATATCTTATTAACCCGCTTATTATACTGGTTTAATAGTTATCATACGAGAAAGCACATTTAGTAGACACGTTCTACTTATCCGCTATGTATGGTGACCGTTTTTCGATTACAGAATATTAATAAATATCGGAGAACACTGAGAAGCTTAGATTGTTTACTGTCACGGGCTCCTGTTTTCTTCACGAGTGCTAAAAGTCGCTTTCGATACTTTGCCAGGACCTGTGCCTGATTTGTCAGTATTTATTTCGGTAAAACAAACATTTTCCAAAAGGCCGGGTAAAATGTTTTGTCGTGAGCAGTCGTTATGCCAATGGTGACTTAAGGAGAGAAACTGAGAACTACCATTAAATAGTTTTTTACTTTTATGCGGCCTTACTAATTGGAATTTCCTCTTTAAGGTCATATGTATATGTTATTTCATCCACAGTATTATATTTTAAATGCCTTTATAAATTTTAAAGCAAATTTTTCACCATTTCAAGGAAAACATACCAAATGCAACATAATTTGGAGCACAGATGTGAACTTTAATCCACTATTATGGGACGTTTGCTCTATAAATTGCTACTGACTACTGTCGTAGTCTGTGAGCTTTTATGTTTTTAAATCTCGCGCGTTTTTTTCTTTGAAAATGCATGTGATATTGTTTTCTGTATTGCCGATTTGAACAGCCCGTTTTCTCAAAAACTGTTGAAGATAACTGAATTAAAGGTTCGCCTCACAAAAAAACAAACTTTTAGTGCTATTTGAGTTCTAATACTTTGGTTTAATAATATTAACATATTATTAATAATAAGATCTGCTGGATAGGAGTTTTTTTCTCCCTTTAAGACTGAGAAAAAATGTTTCTTGTCGAACAGCAATAAGAGCCAATTGTAACTGCAGATACCTTCAACACCAATCTAAAACAAGCTGTAAGCACGTCGAATGTTTCCCCAAGCAACACCATACAGCGTAAACAATTTGGAACTTTCACTGAATACTAACAGTTTTAAACTCCTCGCGAAGCAGTATCTTTTTCTTAGTCACGTTTTACGCTGCCCATTTGTTCCGACTCCAAATTCTTAATCTCTTCATCTCAATCTTGGTCTTCCTGGCTTACGTTTACGTCAATCTTTGTAATGTACAGTTGTTTTTGTGTTTTTATCAGTCATTCTAGCTTTGGTTATTTCCAGTGTGTGCTATGTTTTGTTTTAATACTGTTTAGTTCCTCAATATTGATTTGTATCTCATTTCATTATTTTGTTTTTTACCACATCAAGTATATCTTTCTATTGATATAAAAACTTCATTTCTGGTGATTGTATTTTAGTTTTATGAGAAGTGGTTGCTAAGGTCCTACATCACAGGAATATCCATATCTTTGCATAGGTTTATTTTTTTAATGGATCCTAGCCTTCCATATTATTCATTGGCTTGTTATTTCGTTTATTAAACTAATTTGTCTTGTTTATATCGTTTCTAAATTAAATACTTTGTCTCAGAGTATTATATTTTAATATTTGTTCAATCTTATTTTGTAGGACTATTGCAGACGAAAGGCTTTTAAAGCCTTTACTTTGGTTGTTTTTTGTCTATAGAATTTTCATTTGGTAGAGCTTTTTGGTATATTTCATCTATATATTATATTTTGCATTTCATCATCAGTTTTTACATTATTGCTTAGTGATCAGCGTAAACTCTTGCCGTGCCATAATACCGCCTTAATATCGGCCGTCTTTGTATCCATTACAAACATATATATAATCACGCTAAATATAACATGTTAAACAACGTGCTTCACAAAGGCAGCCTTTCATAAACACATCTGATTCTTGTTGAATTATTTTAATCTTTACCTGTTCATATAAACTTTCAATTACTCGTATTAATACTATCCTTTTTTTGTCTAAAATATTATACAATATCGCTCCAGCTTTTTGGTTGTTTTTATAGTCCATGGAGAGATGTATTTCTAGATGAAATTCTTTCCATTGCTTGAGGGAATAGACATTGTCTATGCAGACTCTCCCATGAGGGTAATATTATGTGATGCGCAAGCGGCACTCCGAGTATTAGGGCAATCTGAACGTGCGTTCATTGTTGGAATGAAGTCAGCAAACTAGTTCTGTTCTTTTGGGAAATAGCAGAAAATATTACCAGCAAAAATGTTTATATTAACCTGCAGTTAATAACATTCTAATCTCGACGCAGGCTATACTACAACATCTAGATGGTTCAACGGATTCGTTATTTATTGGCGTTGGATTTGTTACATTCCGAATTAAAACAGTAAATATCTCTCAATGAACAATTCAGCACAGCTGGCTTAAGACATGCAAATCAAGCATCGAAGAACTGTTAAAAAAGCGACTCTTACGTTTCTTAGTTTCATTATAAGTGATGGTACTGTAAATCATGAATAACAACAACATTGCCCCTTTGTCTCCCATCCGTCCTTATAGTGGTTTTTCTTCTAATTCACCATGAGTGGCGAAATACAAGCAATTTTGTGGCTGCAGGGTTGATTAATATTATTGCCTTATTAGTTGCGCTATTTATTTACCTGTTAATTATGTAGAAAATATCATATCATGATGTGTACAGCGTTATTAATAATCCTAACCTTTTATTATTTAAAATAAGCATGCAGATATACTTTAGCGCTATATTTATAACCCACTTGTTCAGGTGTTGATGTTTTATATATTACGCAATCTTAGATTACTTGAATTTTAAAACTGAAGCAACAAACCATACCACTTAAGCAAAGCACATGCGTCAGGACACATTGTCGAACTTAGGTTATGTTTGTTGGCTAACAAACGGAATGAAATATGTCCTCTTAAATATTTCATGAAGTTAGCGTATAACACGCATAGGTTAAACAATAAGGCACTTCATTATATTTGTACTTTGTCTACGACGTAGTAAGTAGATAGAATTTCATTTCATCTAAAATTTTGATGTCCAGATTTTACCGGAAATACGTGTTTTAAGACCCCTTGAATAAATATATTTTAAAACAAATTCGAAGTTTATATGTATGCCTGTGAACAACTAAGTTCTCTTAATTTTCTTGGTGTTAGATTCAGTACTTCCATAGGTATGACAAAACATCTTCAGGAAAATACTGCCACCCTAAACCACAATTTACAAGGAAAATGTTTAGAATGTTTCGATTCACTCAAGAACGGCCTTAAACATTTCGATTTAAATATCATGCATCAAACTACAATATACTGAATTTCTTTACATAATAAATAAAATCTACACATGCAATTTTCAGGGAATGCCTTGGAAATTCTCATTTGGAAGGAATTTTCTATAACTATCTGTAATCCATATACGTTAAGCAAGTCACGAAAGCATGCCACATAAAGATATGTATATATCTTTAAACCAGAGAATTTACTCCAATTAACCTTGTTGCACCATAATTCATTTTCATGATAGCCATTGTTAATGGTTCCAATTGATGTACACTTTTGCCATTATTTTAAAATGATGTATATTATTTTAGATTAGTTATATACACATTAATAAATGATAGACCGTTGAGGTCATTGAATGTTACGTATCAGAATTTTTTCCAACTTCTATTCTGAGGCCGCACTGAAAATGTAGTGTTAGCAACAAAATACCTGCAAGATGGAAGAGCAGAAGTCGTGAAGTCACGTAAATATTTGCGCCGTAGCTGGAAAATGCAACCGCATAGTTTTATTGCACAGATAATAAACAAAAAATAATATTATGTGCTGAGAGATCTAAAGCTATGACAAGAATAATTTAATTTAGCAGAGACACGTAAAAATATCAGAGTAAATTTAAAAATAGAACAAAAAGAATAGCAGGGGTAACTGACTAAAAATATTTGAATAGGTAATAAATAATTGCTAGGCCTCATACGAGAAACAAACTTTGGAGACGTAACAACATCCTGTTACCAGCAAATATAACTCTGCATACCAATATAATTAAGAACTTGTTATTCGCCTGTCTCCAGAAATATCAAACCGCGTAAAATACAATCTGAGCATAGAGTATTACAGTTCCAGATCCATTTCAGAAGGTGTAACAATAATATATATTCACTTCAACTATTACCAACTTAGCATCACACCGAATACGATTTTACTTTCTGTTCGGCACTTTGACTACACGTTTTGAGGTCCATGGAGTAGAAAAGGTATAAGTCCTTTGTGTGTAAGGACAGCACAAGTAAAAAACTAAATCATATTTGTAACTAAGTGCAGCATCGATCAAAGTTGCAACAAGATTTTTTTTTCAAGAAAACGCCTCACGACTACTTTTTCATGGAGCACTTTCGTTATTCTGTTTTCTCAAAAAAGTTCTAGCAGGCCAGGTTAAAACGTCACATGTTTAATAGTAAGCAGGCATTAGCCAAAACTTCTACTGTTTATTTTATTTTATTTTATCTTATTTTGATTCAGTGATCCCAAAAAGTGTATTTTGAATGAAATATTGGTATATAAGTTTTGGATGGAACACTATACTTCCCCTACTTAATGAACGTGGCAGGAAAAGTATCTATCATGAGAAATCCAGAGAGGATAAAGGAATCACTCTACAAATAAATAACCAGGTGCCTACAATCAAACTTCCCATTCTGAAGAAATAACCCCTGGGTCGTCCAAAACTTTAATGTTTGGTTATAAAAACCTATCAGCACCGTTAACATGGTATCAAGTAGCTACCAAAAATGTTTATTGAAATGAAAATAATGAAGAAGTATAAAACAAATGTTGGTGTTCTGGATGGAATGCGATATATGAAGTGTTATTTACCTTAATGAACACTTAAACGAAGTGCTTAACCATTGTGCATATTCTATCATTGCCTTCTAATAACGCCCGTCCTATATGATAATTAACTTTTATCTAATAAAGTAGTTACGACTATTTTATGGCACCTACTTCAAATGCTCGCTTGCCTACCTCTAAATTTTAATACGTTCAAATTTTATGATGATATTAAATCTCATCTTTGCCTACGAGGACAAGACAATTATCCTTCCGTTGGCTTAAGCCAGCATTAGTCTTAACTGCTCCATTTCTATAATGTAATGCATATATTTCACAGTCCGAATTGCATCCCCTTTGCTCTTATAATTTGGAAATTATGATGAAATTTGTTTATTTCTTGTTACGTGACGAAAAAAAGTCCTCGCTAAAAATGGCCTAAGGTTCAAGATGCATCTACCTTTTAAAATTGTCCTAGATTTATCTGACTACTACAGCTTACGCTCGTAGAATGTTTAAACTTATAAATGTGCTTTTGGTTTTTGCATAAAAAATTAAATTTTTGTGCTTGAAAATTAAAAATACATAACAGTAAACCCAGGGCAATTTTTATGTGTTATGTCTCTGTAAACATATGTAGCAAACTTCATTAGGGGAGTACAAAAACTGCTTCACAAGAAACATTTTACACGAAGAAAAATGTTGAAAATGTTGATATGGAGAAAACAGTGATAAAACATTTAAATGTATAGCTCTAATTAAAATCCAAGCGATATTTAAGCATACAGGAGGACTCCGAGTCCGGAGGTTTATTATGGATTTTTGATATTCACGAACGTCTCAACTATTTTATTAAATTAAAACCAAATACGTATTCTCCCTTGTTTTTTCATGGAACTTCAGTCATACATGTCCTTAATTTCAGCACCTATGTTTGTAGTTGCATTGAGACGGTAATTATACCGTGCCCGAGATAAAATTAAATTAACGTTATAAAACATGATAAGTTCCAGCATTCTTTTATTTTTGAACCACTCACAGGGCAAGTGTTAGGATTAATATAAATTATTGTATAAATGTGTACATGTAAATAATCAATTGTCAAGTGTATATATTTAAAATAATAAGAAATAACGCACGTAGAATGCAGTTTATGGGTAAAAGTTGAAAAGATTTCGCTTCAGAGACACTACATGAAGTCTTTGACCCGAATTAGTTCTGCTTGAGCTGGCGACAAACTGACGCCAGCCAAATCGTAAGCTCCATTGTGAGGAAGGATTATTTCATTGTCAGAGAAATATCGTAAAACTGTCAATCAAGCTTGTTCGAAACGCTACCGCAAGGGGGCAGTATATGGCATTCCAGCGGCAAAGTTTCGTCTGGTCCAACGAGAAGGGCCAATCAGAAAATTTAGAACTACACACATTTGAAATAATTAGCAGAACCCGCTCCAATGAGTGAAACTCAAAAATGTTATGTGGAGGGGAACCGAATGTGTCTGTCGTATTCCCGTAGGGAAAAGAAAGAGTCTTCATCCAACACACGGACCGAAAAGTCGTCATCCAACACACGGACCAGGAGTCGTCATCCAACACACGGACCGAAAAGTCGTCATCCAACACACGGACCGAGGAGTCGTCATCCAACACACGGACCGAGGAGTCGTCATCCAACACACGGACCAGAGAGTCGTCATCTAACACACGGACCGGGGAGTCGAAGAAACACACGAAAAGAAAAGAGTCGCCATCCAACATACGAACGGAACAGTCGTCAAATATTACACCGAGACATTATGTAGAACACGCGCGAAATAAGTAAGTACATTTGAAATTGATAGGCTAAATTCACATCAAGAATTATTTGGCAACATTGCATAGAATAGGAAAATTTTACTTCAAGAAATTATTTCGGCTCATCATAGAGTAGGCTAAATTAACATCAAGATTATTTCGGCTCTCATCCTAGTGACTTAAACTTTTGGCTTATGCGCGGCGACTCATACATAAATTAAAAATCTCGGTAAAGCTATAAACTGCAATCTTCGTCAAATTATGTGTGTGTTGTAATTGTAATATTTTAAAGTCCTTTGTGCCTCGTATACAATAAAGTAACATAATTACTTCCTACTCAAACTTGTTCTAATTAGTAGCTTAAAAACCCTTTGTAAGTGATTCCACGCCCTTTCTAGCAGTCTCTGGCCAGGCAAAGCTACTGAACAAGTAATAACGACTTAGCAATTGAACGAGAAGAAGAGGATTTTACATGCTAAGTTAACTATAAGTGTCAGGAGGATTGAGTGGCGCCTCTTCAAACAAATTTTCTCATTTTCTCCAAATCATACTGCAATAACCTGCAGTGGCACTTCCGTAATCAAATAAGTATATCAATTACTTATTTAATTACATCACGTTTTTACAAGTGGCTTTCAATTGTTGAGGTAACAACTCAACCAATAGCCAAAAGTAAGAAAGAACGCTGAAGCATTCAATTCATCAACATAAATCTCTATATTTCTGTGGTGTCGAGAGCATTGTAATGAAGTTAAACAACGCCAGGAGGAGGTTACGTTGAAGGTGAACTTTGCACACGCCTCGAGGTGCCGCTCCAGATTTTGTCCCGAGAGAGTCGCTCTTCACAAGTAATCCCACTTAAAACTATGGCGAGCCCTGCCGTCCTAGCAACAGACGTAACTTGTGTAATCGAACAAAGATAACTTCATCCTTCCCATTCTTCAGAAGCTTCTTCATAATCAATATATGTTGTAATCTGTCAACGAGATATAGTTTAACGTCCTTCTCCGTAGCTCAAATTCGACGATGAAAAAATAACATGGAAGAAATTATGGTCAAATGAGACCGGAGTTATGAAAGGGATAAGAAAGCACCCAATATAGCATAAGAGTTGAAACTTTCGTGGTGAATGATACTAATAATTGCTCCTCGGGTGATCAGCCGCATCAAATTTATAAGGCTCGAGCTTTCGGCCATTTAACACTCCATGGCCTTCATCAGGTATTAAATGGCCGAAAGCTCGAGCCTTATAAATTTGATGCGGCTGATCACCGAGCAGCAATTATTAGTACTATGGCAGTAACTTAGGTCACACCCCGAATTCACCATTTTTGTTATATTTAATTTTATTATATAATAATTTATGAATTGTTATGAATTAATGTTAAATTATATAAGTAAGGTAAAAAAGCTCTTCTTTATACTTAAGTGTACTATGGATAAACAGCATGACAATGTCCGGATATTACAGCTTCTGTGGTTTAAACAAATGATGAACCCAGACTGTTACAAACTTTTTTCACCTAACAACGGATAACAGCAGCTAGCAACAGGGATAAATTATAGAGAAGGAGGATAAATAGTTAAGGAATAGATGTAATAACGGATCGAGAGCTTTTGTACCTTATTCAATTGAAGAAGACCAGTTATTGTAAAGAAGCATAATTGATAAAATGTTATTGAAGTAAATAAAAATGATTTATAGGAGAAAGTCGTATCATTTTCAAGCAACTTCCCTGCACCCACAAATCTCATCGAAAAGAACCGACTAGGCGAGCCGAGCCACGAGAATGGAGATGGGCAACGAAATTTGTGTAAAAAAAGCAAAGTTGTAAAGGAACTGAAAGTTGACACTTACTAGCTACACGAGCACCCGATCACGTTAAGGCAGGGACTCGTGAAAAGGAGGTCTGCAGATGACCATTCTCTCGAACTGAAGTATTTTTTCGTATGTCCACATAAGTGGCAAATGCTGCAGCGTAGCTCTAAACTCAGTCCTGGAACGTTTAATCTTGAAATCCCCTTTCATAATTATTATTTCAGTTCATTTATCATCACCAGGAAACAAACCCTGATGTCACTGTAAGCAATATCGAGTGAATTACAAATCATCGGCATTCATTGTACACTCTTTTTGACGTTGGTAGACAGCATCTGAGCCGATTTTTACCCACCTTATTCTCTTTTTACCATCTCTACTACTAAGTAGAGGAAGTATTCCACCCAAAAAATCGATGTCGAGATTTCACCGGAAATATATAGTTTGAGGCCCCCTGAATAAAAAAAGCACTTTTAAAAAAGGGTCCGTCTTTGTGTGTCTGTCAGTCTGTGTCTGTGTGTCTGTCAGTCTGTGGACAGCATAACTCAAAAACGAAGAGTCGGTTAAAAACCAAAGTTGGTATTTAAGTTTAATGCCTTTCAAGGATGCGACACGAAGATTTTGAAGAAAATGCCTCCATCCTAATTTACATGAAAATTTTGTGAAAATTTTTGTTTTCTTGGAAATGGCTCTAACGATTTTGACTAAAATGCCACGTGTATGAGATATTCTTACGACAAACGAAATGTATATCTTGAGTTTTCTGGCATGATGTCCTGTTTATTCTCGATTACTTTGCATAACTGGTAAACCGTAAGAGATAGACCCAGTCTTACTATATAAAAATGTAGATTTTGCTAAAATACACAATTTATGTTAATATTTTTTTTTTTTTTTTTTTTTTTTTTTTTTGTGATTGAGTGAACCATTTCGGAGATAGTCCTCTTCATTTTTCTAGGTTTTGGAGAACATATACTTCTGTCAAATGGACCATCGTTATTCATTTATATTAACCGTGCGAAGGGAACGGAATTTGAAAGCTTTAAAAGATTTTACTATCGCTCAAAGCCCATTGTATTCTAATATTCCCGTTGCACGTGCAAGAAAATAAGCAATAAAATAATTTCTGCTATTGTTTATCTGAACTAACTCGAAGATACAGGAATAGGAGTTTGTAAGAATGGTTAATACAAGAGTAGAGAAAGTCAGTGAGTGCAAAACATCAGATTTTTCCTTGAATTGTAGTGCAAAGGCTTGAACTATTAAGAATCCATATGCATGATCATAAGCATTCACAGTCTGAGTTGCCGTGTGTGGCAAGCAAGGGCGTTAAGCATTACAAAAAATCTAGAATTTCATCATAGAGCAATTATTTCAAACTCTGAATCGCAATATCATTAGTTTCATTATTATCTTTTCAAAACAAGTTATTCATGGAATAAAAAATTGAGAATGGATACAGCATACATCAATTTGAGTATTATCTGTCCATTTTCATATTAGAAATTTTATATGTGATTTTTCTCCACACGTTTCAAGAAACTATTCTTATAAAAGGTTTTCCATGTTAATCCAGATATATACATATTGTTTAGAATTTTTTTTACATAATTACTTGTAGGTACAAATTGAAATACGGAAATACAGTACCCTAAAGTGATAATCAAACAGCTGGTCGGTACGTGATGCCCTTAAAATTGCGTTCTGTGTGAGAAAATGTTTTTTTTTTTTTGTTTTTTTTTTTTTTTAAATTTCAAGCCAATAAAGGATTTCTTGCAAATTGTTCATTCCATAAAAGTGTAATTGATATAAATTGTGTGCTTTACGAGATCTTCATTTTTGTCTAGTAAAATTTTATTTGTCTCTTATGCTTTGCCAGTTCTTCAAAAGTCATTCGGAATGATGATTCACAGATTCCCGATTTTCATCTCATGTATCATGAAAATATGTTAAATATATATTTAAACTAAAATAGCACTCTTCAGAAATGTATCATGTATATTTGGAATTTGCAAACAAATAATATTGACGTGCAAATTTATGGTGGCATTCCGTCTCCTTGAGCTTCTGATTTTTAAAAGTAAATAGGTGTAAAAGAACACAGATTTACAATGGTGATATTTTTGTATCTATCATATTTTGAATTAAATTTAACAAAAGCAAGTTATAAGCAATTTTATGCCCATGATGCTTATATTGTGTGGAGACAATAAATATTCTGTTGAAACTTTATAGGGTGAAAGATTTGGCCAAACACATTAAAATTCTACTTTGAAACTCAATAATTTGAAAACTAAAGGAGAGTACTAAAACCAAATTTAAAACTGCATATTCTTTAACAGTATGAATTTAAGGTTAAATTTTTTACCACATGGATAGAAAATAGCATTTTCAGTGTCATATTCGGTTAAACCGGTTTACTACTGTGTATGGAATTGAGGGAGGTGGTTCCGCGGGAAAATGTATAGCCTCATTTTGGAGGCCCAGACTCGAGTCCCATAAACCGCCAACACGTATCTTGTTTTGTTCCAAGTTCCCCTGAGCAGTAGGCTTGACCGATTTCTAATCCAACACGATTTTATTTCCATCGCTTCAATATAATTGCTCATTTTTGAGATGTACTTTGGGGTTCTGTAGCGAATGTTGGTGGAGGTTATTTAGCGCGGATTCTTGAGTAACCTCTGGGACATTAAGTGCTGCTTCGATCGATTAGTGGTTCTTCACCTTCTGTGGGGTGAAGAACGTGCCTAGAGCGTGTCTCTGTGGCCTGTTTGTCTGTGACCTCTAGCCCCCTGTGGTTCCTTCCATTGATACCTTCCTCCCAGGGGAGCAGTAGCCATGATGGATTCAGTGCCCGAGGTATCCCTCTCCGTGGATAACCTACCTATCTAATAGGCTTTGTCGCATAAACGAGCAGTACAGCGGTTGGGGTGGGGAGAGGTAGGGGGAGGGTGCGTCTATAGCCTAAGGTGCATCTCCTTAGAAGGCAAACCGCAAAGCAAATCCTATAATCAATTGATTCACCCTGTGTTGGCTTAGGAGCCTATTACCTACTGATTTGTTACTGATATACACATGATGAAATTGTTTTGTTCTGCCAGCCTTTGCAGCAGTATAGACTCTTTCAAAAGTCACCAACATTTAAACCATTATATATATATTAAGACATTTGCCATAAGAATAAAAACAAAAGAATTCACATACTAGGGAAACAATGGAGTTCTAAAATACATCGGGAAAATGTCCTCCATTCTGCATATCTGATTCTTCAATCTAGAAATTCCGAAGTAGCGCTCATCGTTTACAGTAACAGAATGTCATATTCTAATGTTGCCTTCTTCGAAGAAATAAGAGTCAACGGTGAATTGACGCCACACTATACAGTAACTTTTAAATAATGAAGAGCTTCTTCAATTAAAATTTGAGGATCATCTTTATGACCAAATTCTGAAATTGTGTGCTTATTTCAGCATTAAGAAAAGTGTGCTTTGTCTGTCCTAAGCCGTTGCCCAACCAGTCATTATTAATTTGAATCTCTGCAATCACAAATAAAGAAAACTCATATTTGTCTCGCTTATCACTTTCCTCGAATACAAACGTTGGTTTCAGTTTATACGTTAGATGATAGCTAAAATGTCTTTTTTTAGAATTCACATTCGCTATTACTCATCTGAAGTTACCTCCATATCCCTGCACAACTACCATTTCCATAATAATTATTTCTACTTAGGTACATTATTATTTGCATGAAGTACTTCAGCAATAGTGACATCAAATTTCTTATCAGCAACAGAACCAGTTTCCTCAAATCTTGATAATTACGAATGGAGCATAGGTCTATTCTTAAATTCCTAAGAATGCTGAATAAAATTTCTTCAGACAGAAAAAACTCCTCTTGCTTTCGTAATATATTGCACCAACTGTATAGTATTATTTAGTGATACATGTGTGATTTATTACTTATAAATTCTTATAGCACTATAAGTAAAGTTGTTAATATTTTATTGAATAAAACTGTATCCAGGGTAACGTGAACTGAAAAATAAAACAAAACCCATTGCTTGTCCAATATGTGACTTCTTTTATTTTTATCCTATTTTAAGTATTATAAAACTTGAAAAGGCTTTTTAGAGACTTTATATATCACACTTATGCCAATAGAATACTAGTACAGAAGCGATATTCTCACCTGAAACCGAGGGAGGTGGCGCTGCGTCAACGTGCGCCACTCGCATACGGGAGGTGCCAGGTTCGATCACCGGTGACCGCGCACTCGGACTTGGGTTTTTCCGTGGTTTTCCCGTGTCACATAGGCAACTTGGGGTGCATAATTTCATGCCTTTCCATAATTTCCTTATCACCTATCAGGTGTGCTTCTAGGTGTGTGCTGTTTGATGGTGCCAGACAATGGTGCGGATGTTTGCGCATTGTAACAACTTTTCTCCGTGCTAGGTGGCGTTGGGTAACCACTATCCTCCGTGAGTGGGGACGCCTGCGCAACACCGGACCAGTAGGCAAGTGGTGTGTGCTTGTGTGTGCTTGATAGGTCCTGGCGCCGGAATGAAGAGATCTCTGCACTTGTTAAAGACCTCCGTGCGTCTCTGTGGCCCGTCTAGCTGCAGTTCTGTAGCACCCTGCGGCTCCCTCACTTCATCCCTGCCTCCTGGTATGATGTTAGCTACAGTAGATCTGCGTAGGTCGCGGTGCGCGAGGTGCCTTCCTCCGTGTACACTCTTCACCCTTTTTTTTACCCATCTAGAATGGTCATATGAAATAAGGATACTGCATTTTCAACATGGAAACTCCGGATGAATAGTTAAAATGTGTAGTTAGCTGTACGAAATGCTTTCATAAAAATAAACATTTGCATGGAAAACTTCAACAAATGTGTAAATTCCAGAAACCTCCATGAATTCACAGTATGTAATTTACTGCATCAGAAAGTTTTCAGTGTTACATTTTGTCTCCTCGTGTTTTATTTAGTTGATATTCGCCAGAAGCGAATGGTTGGTACAAGAGAATCGCATTCAGGTCAATGTGGTGCATGTTATATAGAATCCGTAACTCGTTCAGTGAAGAACCGAATACAGCAATATCGCAATATGGCTCAGTAAAATCTGTCTCTGCCCGGGGCATCAGTGCTTTATACATATCGGCAAACGTTACCAGAAACTGCTGCTACCAAATTACCGTCAGCTGGATTTAGGAGACAATCCTATTCTTGTTGCAACCGCTATAAACAAACGTCACTGAGGGCTACGGTATTAAAATAACGCTCGAGGAGCAAATAGCTGTTTCCAAAAAATGTTATTTACTGACATATTAGGTCACACAGCTTTATTTGTAATATGGCTAAGTGTGATTACTGTCATTAAGGCTGTTTGTAGGCACACCATTAAGCAGATACTACGCTATGTCAGCGATTTGGTATTCAAACACGGACACTGCAACTGTTTCTGCTTTTAATGCTAGTTAGGTCATAACGTTTTAGCTCCTCTGTTGGTTGTAAACGTCTTTTGCAGCCAAAAGTACTTTCTAAATGAATTTACGATAGCAATTTCCTTTTCAAGGCCCGTTGTACTGCTATTATGTACCTAGGAAGTTCAGGAATATATGTACATTGCCATTCATTAATGTCTGGGCATGCTATCTGGAAAGCACTTATCGCCCAAGAGGGCACTTTAATACCATAAAAGCGATAAACACAAATCTATATCTATACTTGGCACCAATTAAGCAGGGGACTGACAGATTTAACTACATGGTGGAAAGATATAAATGAACGAGAGGGGATGGATGCGTCATATTGGCTGTCACAGCAACGAAAAGAAGGACCAATTAGAACGAAGACGTTTCCATACCAACGGTACACACAAGGACCTTGTTGCCGATATACTCGAAGATCTATAATGGTTAGAGCGCAAATAAATAAATAAGTGTATAATGAAATCTAAACATTTGGTCCCGAACATATATTCAAATTTTAATATTTACGTTTATAACAGCTAAAAATTTTACATTTAGTTTACGCTTAGTTTCTCAGATAAAGATACCTATTACAATAGCTAATAAAATAAAGTAAATAAAAACAAATTTAGACACTAAATAAGTCAGAATGTAGGTGAAGATGCGTAACAAAATAAATTCGGATCTGTTGCACTCAGATGATGTTCTCTACTCCTGTACTAATTATTCTTACATACTATTATTCCTCTATCTTCTTCATCTTAGTCGAGCTAAATATTTCCATACATTATCCTAGTGCTAATTTTCTTGTAGGCGCAAGAAGAAGATGAGTATACAGTAAGCTTTGAACGATAGTCAAATCTTCTAAAGCTGATCGTTTTATGAATGCTTTGAAATTCCGTTCCCTGCGCACGGCCAAGAGCTAAAATGGTAAATAATGGCCCTTCATTTTATACAACTTTAAGTACTGAAAAACTCACTAATAACAAGGAATATGTCCGAATTGGTTCAGTCCACCAAAAATGTGTTTGGATATAACTTGTGTGTTTTAGCGAGATCCACATTTATGTATAGTAAGATTTGGTCTATCTCCTACGGTTTACGAGTTATGCAGCAGCCGGCAAGAGTAACCAGAGTTATGCAGAAACACAGATGGGCCTTTTTCTGAAAATGCATTTCTGGGTTCTGGGGTCCTGAAGCCATATTTCCTGTGAAATCTGGACATCGAAATGTTGGACCGAATACAGTAAATACAGTACTCCCTTACTTACTATACGTAGTAAAGAAAGTTAAAAAAAATTAGAAAAAAGAAAAAGAGGCCTTACGGCTAAAGCAATATCCTTACCTCTAGATTGCTTTACACGTGTCTCAGGTTCGATTGGGTATTCACTAATACGCACAATTTCTTCACTTTACACACACCGAATTCCCGGGAAGGGAATAAACCGTCACCACACTTCTATTTCGCGCACCCTTTTTAAAAAGTCCACCTGACTCAGCAGTTCACATAAATCACCAGCCTGGGTTAATTAGCATTATTCTTAACGGTTCCTTCTCAATTATTCAGCTGTGCGGTTTTACTTGTAACACGTAATTCTAAACGTGTATTGTCTTACACGCGTTACTATATATACTGGGTGTCCCCAAAAAAACACCGACAACGCTTAGTAGTGCGGGTTGCCAGACTAATTCAATTTTCAAATAGGAACCCCTGTCCGAAAATGCACAACTTGTACGCTGGAGAGCGTCGAAATTTGAGAACGAATGTTTGTGACAATTTTTTAACATTGACTTTGGTATCTTAATGCGGAAGATACGCTATCCTTTAGCCATCTGTCTGCTGGGATGAACGACCTGAGCAAGCACTAAATTCCTCCATAGAGTCCTTAGTGTGTATCCTACTGCGTTACTTGTGTACTTTCCAATACAGTAACTTTTCTTAACAGCAGTGCGACACATATCAGTACACAAGCTGCTGAAATGGCCAACTTAAGCGTATTTTGATGTAAATCTGCGTAATCGCCTCAACGTTGCACATGTAAATCGATGGATTGGTAGAGGTGGACCAGTTCCAGGGCCAGCACGATCGCCAGATCTGGCACCCCTCGACTATTTTCTGTGGAGTTGTAGGAAGAGTATGGTGTATGGCACTCCTGTAACTCAGTGGAGGATCTTATACCTGGAGTCCACTGAGCGATCTAAAATCTTCAAAGACAATCACACGTATTTGGTCACGTGCATGAGGCTCACCACCGCTGATGCAGGCTCTGCAATGACGTAGTAAGTACACAGTTTCTAATATAGGCACCTCGATGTTGGGTTTATTGATGAAATGTGAACGTACACCCTCTCACACTTGGATACGCTACAGCGTCCAAACCGTGCATTTTCGGATCGTAGTCCATATTTGGAAATCGATCAGTTTGCCGTCCCGTACAGCATGCTAAGCGATGTCGGTTTTTTTTTTTTTTTGGGGGGGGGACGTGTGTGTGTGTGTGTGTGTGTGTGTGTGTGTGTGTGTGTGTGTGTGTGTGTGTGTGTGTGTGTGTGTGTGTGTGTGTCGACTTCACAATATCCATGCTTTGGGTCAGTCGCCCGCACAACGGTCTTAATGCCATTGAATCGGTTAAAATTGAAATTCCCACTGTCGGAACACGAAGTAGTCACATGACTTCCTCACCCACGCGTTCATAAAAAACGGTTTCAATGACTGCTTCTTTTTTTTTCACATTTTCTTACGAAATCTTGCAAGAATCTCAGCGCATATTTAACCTTTATTTATTTTTATGTTTACAAAAATCCCTACATTTATGTTATTCTTGCAGGGCTTTGCAACCGTATTTAATTTTATTTGTCTGGGACAAATAGTATAAGATTTGATTAAAGTCTTTCCTAATTAATTGTCCATAACTACTTTATTATTGATATTTGATGAGTTATTTTTGTACCGTTGGAATCATTGCTTCAAGCACAGTTGGAAGCAGCCAACAACGAGAAGCAGGAGAAGAGAGATATATAGGTGCAATTTTGCAGCAGTAATGTTATGACCAATGACACCTGGAAAGGGATGAATTATAATTTGCACCATCTATTGACGAGGCACGCGGCTTACACAGGATCTGTCACAATAATCAGTATTACGACCTCAATGTCGATTGCCAGTGTGCTCTGCGAAAGACACTGACGATATCACATACTATGCTCGATAAAGGGAAAAAAGTCTGTTGGAATTCAGCAAACAACGATATCTATCTAATGTCCTTTGAGTACATTTTCTACATTACATGATATATCCTTTCCTGTACTTATTTTACTTTGAGTTCACTTAATTTTGGGAATTTGATGCTTAAGTAAGCGGACTGTTCGGAATTCCGATTCCCTGTCACGAGATACGCGGTTGCTTATTCCTTATTTCTTACTGTTTGACTTATATAGAAATCAGCTGTTTTCGAACTTTTCTCTGATCACTAGAAAATGCAGTGCACATATCAAAGGCTCTTCCGAGTGACGTAATACTAGATTGCGAACTCAATTACAGCTACTCCAAGTGTACACCAAAGAGAATTGGTATTCACAATTGTCACGAGAGTAACACAATAGTGTTTACATTGGTAAACAAATCGGAAACAACTGGGTCTCTGCTGAGTGAAAAGGGCACACGTCCTTTAACTGTTCTGCTCACGGTTGTTGTGGATATCCAAACGTGACTGGAGTAGTCACGTTATAAGTCATCAAGAAGTTTCTTGTAGCAGACTGAATACACCCCAGTGTGTCAGAGGGCTGCAAAAAGTGCTCACCTAAAATCCCTCCCTATCTCCCTTCTCCCTCCATTTATCCATCCCTCCATTCCTCCATTTATTTACTTTTTTTAGTTACTTATTTGTATACTTAATTATATATAATATATATTTACTGAACAGACTATGGACACTACAGATTACCGTTTCATAGGTTTGGAATCGAAAAACGGTTGGATGTAAGGTTGGACCATGAATACATTCAACTAGATGGATTATGAGTGTAATGCAACATTATAAATCCCTCAACTTATCTTTATAATTGTTCAACTATTGAAATATATATTCTTTGTGACAGATATGAGACAGTAAAAAGGTTTAATTTCAATTCATAAACTCCTAAAGGGCTAAACAAGGATTTACGAAACCTCGTTGTAAATACCATGTGGAAGGCAACATCTGCTGTCACATCACAGAGAATGTATGAAGACGAAATACATTTTTTTTTCAAAGCAACAACAACAGATGGCCATAATATAACATTAAACACAATATTGGCAATCGATTCTCTTTATAACGGTGCGGATCGTATGCTAATTTGATCATAATTGCTGACAGGGTTGGGATACGAGTGAGCAAAAATTAGGTGGACAGAAACAAACAAGACAAGTTAGTCATCAGATTTATCCACCTATGGAAATTTCGTATCATACAGAATTAATGTCTTTCAATTATTAAGACAACTACATGTTACAGTGTTTCCCTTATCATAACCAAGCCATTTTGGTGTGATTATAGTAGCTCAATGATCCAGAATTTGATCATATAGTGACCTTCTGTCATTGATTGCAATAAGCCTCGTTTAGCAAGGGACATTCTACATAAAGACAAGGCGAAGTTTAATTATGACGATATCTTAATCACCATGCTTACACTTTTGGTGTGAGTTGCACCCGCGTGCTGCTCTTGCGGTATTATACCACTCATCATTGAGTGCATGGTTAGCTGTGCTAGATGATCGTCTCATTTCGCCACATAATTTTTCAAAGAATTTATATTAATGGAGGTACCTCCATTTTTCTGCAACAATATTCTTCAGGATTTCTTGAGAATGCAGAATCAGAGGTAATTACAGCTTCAAATATCGCTGTGTGCCTAGAATTACTTGATTCGTTATATTCTTACCATAGAATATGAGTTGATGGACAAACTTTACATGATGAAGCATTTTGCTGCTACTGATTGTGAGAGACATCTAACATAGATACAGTTCAAGAGGCATACAGGGACATACACAGACAAAACAAATAGGTTCTGTAAAAAGCTGTAAATTAAGCACGATAGAAATGCATTTAATATACTGAAATACTGCAAAATAACCATTATAGAATGCTAAGAACGTAAGGAACACTTTAGTTAGTTAAGAAGTGAACTAGCAGCAGGAAAAGAGTTCACTGATGTAGCACAACAATGAACACAGGAAGTCGGTAAAGTTGCGATAAGTAGAGAAAAAGGCTTCAGGAGTGACTAGGATAGAGATAGATGAAAAACTCCAGGAAGAGTCACAGCCCACGCGGAGTTCGGTTAAGTAGTCAGGAAATAGAAAGAAAAGCACAAGTTTTGTGTTTCTCCACAAAGTCAGACAGAAGCCAGTATGCTTTTTCCCTTGTAGAATGCTAAGCAAGTAAGCTATTGAAATATGAATTGGGTAAAACAACACGAAAACTTGCGTACGGCGTACGGCTTAAAATGGAGTTTCGCCCCAGGTGTCAGCACTCCCATATGAACTTTCTAATCTCATAATTGGCGTCAGGTTGCCATACTTTGTGCATGTGAGCGCAAGGCTGCGTGTGAATACATGACTAGATCCACTGTAACATTCTATGAAACCATATTATTACTTTAGATTACATAAAGGGGGAGTAAATCGCTAGCCACCTCCATAAGGAAAATTCATATTAATCTGCCATAAACCAAATATGCTGGTGTTCAACAGAGATAGGTATGCAGGAGCCAGGAATAGGATTTATTCACAACTCTAGTGACTGACTATCAAGGATAAAACTTTCGAGGTCTTTCACCTTGGGTAAATCAAAGGAATTATTAAGATTTGATGAGAGAAGTGCTACAACGTCCACACTCGCTACAGATGGATATGTCAAGGTGGGTCCGTAACTTGTACTCAAATATTACTTGTTCTAAACCCTTTAGCTTTTTCTATCTGGAGGATACCCCAGTAGCACAGTATACAGCATTCCTATAAACATGCTTGGAAAACTTGGAGCAGCGAATTGTGTATGCTGATGCAAAACTCCGAAATGTTCCGACAATATTTAAAAGAATTCCAAACCTACTGTAGAAGTGACACTCCGAATACCTTCTTTAATTCCTAAAAGTGTATAATAAGGTATATAACATATAACTCTTTGTTAAGGTAAAAGGTACGTGCAGTTGGAGCCCATTTAGATGCTAAGTTAAACATAACAAATAAACCACATTAAATTCACTCATACCTGTTACAAAGGCTGTCGAAGAGATATTAGCGCGAATCTTCAACAATTTATTTCTAATTATTCATAAATGTGGACTCGTGTACCATGGGGATAATTCGCTTTTACTTGCATGTAGTCAAGTCTAACAATTGATCCTATCAATTTTATGAAACCTCTATATCTACTTCTCCAATATCAGAATCAATACTGTCCTCCGTGACCTAGTGGTAACATCTCTGGTACCCCAGGTCACGGGTTCAAACCCTGTGGAGGACGATGGCTTTTATTCGGCCATGAAAATTCTTAGCATGGCTTCCTTCAGTAGGAAAGTGAAGCCGGTGGTCCAGTTTTGTGCATTTACGACACATAAAAGAACCTCAATACTGATGAAAAAAACTTGAAGCAAAATTAAGCGGTCTTTCACGCCCAGTGCAGAGAACTGTTGCAGTCAAAGAGCTCAAAGTTAAGGCTCAATTCAAGCTTCCAATACCAGGGTGTTTATTAAGCTACTGTAAAAACTGAGATAAAGCGTAATTGAGGTAGTGTACAGGTGAATATAAGAGTAAAATGTTGTACAGTACTTTATCCGAAATTGCTTATCTTTATGATGCCCCTATTTACCATCTAGACAGGCAGATATTAATAAGCTGAGCCACTATAGCTTTTGGTAGTGTCTGTGCTTCTTGTTCAAACCAATATGAGACGTCTTATTCAAGGGAAGATGCTTAAAATCACTGTGAAGCATGTCTTTCAGCCATTCGGGAAAATCTTCTGTAGGCGTCCCCTTTTCCGGTCGCCTACGCCTGTATATTGTTCATGGGTTAATACGTCAATATCGAACTTGATTTCAAGATTACGGAAGAAAGTCCATTTTTCATCAGTATCCGCTTAAATGGTTCTAGTAATACTCAGAAATTGAAAAGGCTTGACTGCATCTCGTCCTTTCAAACTTTGTTTCAGTCCTGTAAAATTCACTTACATCGCAATATGCTATGTGTCTAATAGCTGAGCAGATGCACAAGTTAATAGCATTTCTACATGCCTTCTGACCTCCTTAGTCTCCATTTAGAATACGGTATATTTTTAATTGATTATGACTCTCCTACATACATCTGGCAATCGAATCCTGACAAACAGAAAATTACAGTCTGCGCTTCACTATAGACAAACGTCCGGTCACACATAATTGGTAATAATTCGATAATGGAAAACTTCATAAATTGGAACTAATGAAACGCGAACTGTGTGATGTGGTTGAAATTTGTTCACATGAGACGAAATTACATTCCGTGCTCTCTGATTAAAAAAGTAATGTAAAAAGTTTGAGCGTTTCGGTCGCAATACCTATTTCCTAACAAACGGTTAATGATAGTACACATGGTAACATTTCATTTTGCACTTTAATGAAAATAGGCAATTGTCTCAATTTGCAATCAATAAATTGTGATAAAATGGCGAAGTTATTGTCACTGTGCATTTTATGATGCACGACCAGACTATTTGTGCACCGAAACAGAAATAGTCATAGCTATTGTGTGGTCCAAGCCACAGTTTCAGTCCAACTGCAACGTTGTCAACCTTCAGTCCACCTCGGCGGAGTTTGCACTAATTTGTTCCACGTTTATGGCTGCCGTAACTTTCAGTTGTTAGCCACAATACTTTCATAACTTCATAAAGGCTAGAATATTGAAACTAGGCATAGTTCCTTCATTTCCTTTGTATGTTCGTTGTGTGTTCTTTCGTGGTGTAATAATTTAGTGTGTTTGTATGCGGTAAGATGATTTTTTTTTACTTTCTCTACCACGTATAGTACGTTGAAATACTGTATCCGAATGTCGAGATTTCACCGAAAATGTATTCTGTGGTCCCATGAATCCAAAAAAGGCACGTTTAGAAGGGACAGAGGGCCAGGGAGGGAGTTTCCAATGAGCAAGCAACTGTGTCATCTGCCGGAACCAACCGCACAACTACCGAACTTGAAGGATGGCAATGCAAGGAAATGAGAAAGGAAGTGAAAGGAAGCCGCGGAGAAGATATAAAAACACCCCAGGCTACGCCTAGGTGACATAGGGAAACAAAGGAAAAAAACATGCCAGAGTGTGTGGCCACAGGGATCGAACCCGTGAACTCCCGAACGCGGGCCCAGACGTTACCAACTGAGCCACCCCACTCGGTTATAAAAACAACACTATCTAGTGAGTACACAGTTGAGCGCATTGGAGGTGTACAGATATGATGCACATTTATGATGGTATTGAGCTGTCCTCTCCCATACCTGCTTTAGCACTTTACTTAGTGCTGTTTTCCTTCGCCCGGTGCCTGAAACTAGCCTGTGTTCATAGGTATGAGTGCCAGAATTTTCATACTAAACTTATAGGAGACAAATATATCCAAAGGCCTGCGTGGACAGTCATTTTCAAGCCTGCCTTCCAGCCACTCAGTGAAACGTTTCGCACTTCTACCTTTTGCCGCTTACTTAGGCCTGACTTTTATTCGTGGGCTAATGCATGTGCGTTGGAACGTAAATTCAAACGAATAAAACATTTCTTCGCACGGGACTAATATGTAATGCAGAAGTATTGTCTAAGCAGTTTCTGACAAAATTAAAAAACACTATAGGAAACCCAAAGCATCCATACATTTCCGTGCTCTCTATTGTACTCAGGAGCTTTCGTGCCATTAAACTATCCTCTGTAATTAGTACAGATGTGGCATTTGTATACCGTAATGTTAATTGAAGGTGGCGCCTGGTCGAGTGGTTAGACCGCAACAGCAATTAAATTGCGGGGAAACTGGAGACGTTAGCCCAAGAAACGTTCCGCCACTAGCCTGGGAAGGGCGACCATTATATAGATATGTGACTAACGCAAGAAGTAGGTATCTCTAGCTATAATTTAGAGAGCAAAGTAAGAATAACTTATGTGTTACAGTAACACGGCTTTCCCTACTCTTGTACATACTATTTCTTGTTCCAATGTTCCTTGTTCCAATTGATGTTAATCCAGAGAAACATTTTATTGCTAACTTTCCTGTAGGTACAATGGGAGCATGAAAATACAATAGGCTTTAAGCGACAGTCAGTTCTTTTAATGCTGGTTGGTATGTGATGGGCTTGAATTTCATTCTCTTTTCATGGTTAAAAGATACATAAATACGAGTACAAATTGAACTTAATATCAAACGGTCTTACGTATTTGGTAAATGGCAATCCCTCGAAGTTCAATACGCTAATGGGCAGTTCCCAAAATATATCTTTAAAGAAAAGTACAAGAGCAATGTCTCCGTATTGGTGAAATTTACAAAGAAAATCAGTATGACAAAAATAATGTGTTTTAACGAAATCCACATTTTTGTAAAATAAGATTTGGCATATGTGCTACGGTTTACGAGTTATGCAACAGTCATCAAGGGTAAACAGGATCAGTTAGGCTATAGCCAGAAAATTCAAAGTATCCATTTCATTTACCCTAAATATTTTAATCATATGACATTTTAATCAAAATTGATAGAACCGTTTATGAGAAAATCAAAACTTTCGAAACATTTCCTACATCTATGTTAGTTTAGGTGGAGCAATTTTCTTCAATATTTTCCTGTTCTAAACTTGTAAGATATTAAACTTAAATACCAACTTTGGTTTTCAACCGACCCTTCACCTTGGAGTTATACTGTTCATAAGCAGACTCGGACAAGGACACAAGGACACAGGGACACACACACACGCGCGCACGCACGCGCACACACGCACACACGCACGCGCACGCACGCGCACGCGCACACACGCACACACACACACCTTTTACTAGAAGTGTTTTTTTGGCGGGGGTTCAGGGAACCTCAAAACATATATTTCCAGTGAAATCTCGACATAGAACTTTTGGGCAGAACAGAGTACTTCCGCTAATTAATTTAGGTGGTAGAGAAAGTAAAGAAGTTGCTTAATGTTAATGTATATGCCTATATACGAGTATCTGTTTAAAGTTTTAGAACTAGATGTGTTTTAGTTTGCCTGAAAAAAAATTCTAATAGACCTTTGCTAAATAAGGTCTAACAATTATATCCGTAGTTATTATTTAGCTGGTGTGTTTAAACACACAAGCCGTGTGCGGGCAATATTTAAGAGGTTGAATCAGGACCGAAAAATTAAATGCCATAGTCGGGATTTGAACCACGGATCTTCCGCTTATCCGTAGGTTCTTCTTTCTCAGAAAGCTCAGGCTTTTACTAAATCTGAGGAAATTATACTTCATGCCACTGGCATAAAAAATTTCAACTTCAAATACTACATGATCCTACATTTTTCTATGAAGAGATGAAGGAAATATAAATGTCTAAATCGTCTACTAACATTTAGCTTTCTTTACTTCTTACGTACGGTAACTAGAGAAGCCACTAGATTTTCTCAGAATGGTGATAATGAGATTTTATCAGATATATACGTTTTAGGACCACGTGAATCTAAAAAGAGCATTTTTCGAAATATATCCTCGAGAGTATGTCCCGTTGTGTGTTTTTCTGTGAACAGCAAACTGGAGGACAAAAGGTTGGATAAATGCTAAACTCGGTATTGAACTGCAGTATCTTTTAAAGATGCGAGGCGAGCATTTTAGGATGTCATTAGAGTATGGAATTTTAAAGCCATAGCAAGCAGCTTTCAAACACAGGTCTATCACTTTGATTCCCACTGTCCCTTTTCTACCTAAAACATGTAATGGAAATGTTTCTGCAAAGGTTCATCTGGAGAAATTGCAACGTATAGAACACTGACCTAAGAATAGTTTGTCGAAGCTATATAAAATAAGTTTTAATGGATACGTCATGTAACTATGACGTAAAATGCATTTTTATTTCAGTGTATGCAATTATCTCGCACAAACCTGCAAATTGTTTTAGAGGAAGGAGAATATACTAGCAAAAAGCAGTTTGGATATAATTGCAGTTAAAATTTAAGGTCAAAGCTATGAGCAAAATTATTGCACTCCCTTGCAGATGTGGCATTATTAATGGGAACTGTTTAAATATATTTCGTAATATGAAATTATATTTATTATCTAAGTGGCTATCATTAACCAAAATTTGCTATACCCTGATTTGCAGTTCAGTGAGTTTTGAACGAGTATCTTGATGAATTTTAAGCAGAAAAGACGCGTTGAAATATTAAACGTGTTTTATAAGAGAGTGGAATTTCAAGCGTTAAGCTAAGACAGACTTATTTAAAATTTAAATAACCTGAATCAGAAAGAACCACGGAAATACTTTTCATTAAACACAAACAATTCCAAATGTAATTTTACAGCTCCATATCTCCTTGCCTGACGAGTGAGATGGCTCCCGTTAACCTCTGAGTTTAGCATTCAGGAGTCCTAAATTTGACAGTCGGGAATGTGTCATTCGAATCATCAGTTTTCCGTGGTTTCCCGGGTAGACAGAGGAATACTGAAATAGTTCCCTTGTCACAACTTACACATATTGATATTTTGTACCCATTAGGTTCTTCATCATTTTCTGTTTCAGGTTTCTGTTCGCATGTCGCGGCTGGACCGTCTGATGCGCTTTCGGAAGATTTCTCCCTGGAGTCAGTTGAACTGTTGACGAACACGCTCAATATGGAATCGTTAGGGATCCGTTCCAAGCTTGCACACCGTCACCGAGATCTATCAACTTTTGGGTTGACTTCTTTATTATGTGGCATTTTAACTAAAATTATTACAGTTAAGTCTTGAGGAAATAAATTTGAAGCATTCTCCAGCTAAAGGGTAGCTGGGTTGGGCACTTTACGGAAAACCTTAGTGTGGCATTTTTAGGAAATTCTTATCATAAACCTCTTCTTATTTGCCTGATTACACTCTCCTTATGTAGGAACACATCCAGCAAAGACTCAGATACAAACCAGTGCCTAGAGCCAGGCGCCTGTCAGGAGCAGAGGAACCTATGATCCCGACAGTGTAAAGACCTGGAATGGGTGGTCAGTCAAGCAGCAGACATGGGAGTGAGGAATAGATGATATGAAATGAAGGTGAAATCGATGAAGGGAAACGTGATGATGGAGCAATTGGTAAAATGAGCAGTGGGGGAAACCGGAGAACCTGGAGAAAACATCCCAGACGCCGTTTCGACGACCACGAATACCACATGTGGATCCCTGGGATTGAATCCGAGTCGTCTAGGAGGTAGGCGAACGGTCTAATCGCTCGGCCACGGCGCCGCCTACTGGGCATGACCTCCAGGTGGAAATTTCTGTTTTGGGTGATGCCGTTCTCTCTCTCTCTCTCTCTCTCTCTCTCTCTCTCTCTCTCTGCCTGTCTCTCTCACGGACCTTTTCCTTTATTTGGAATCGGTAAGCTTCACAGTATGTATTTCCGATTATATCGCAACATGCGCCTTTTAGTGGAATGCAATATTTCTTGATATGTGCAAGGCTGGGCAACTGATTCTCTCTGAGCGCAGTCTGCTGACAGCCTTGCACTGATAACTATGTTTAGCGGGTAAAAAACTGAAGGTTGCTCAAGGTGTCCCTCGAGTCGCCCATCACTGTACTATGGAGAGCTCGTAGAGAAAGTAAAAATTAGAAATTCTTTGTAAAGTTAATTCGAAGATAAATTAGGTGAAAAAGATGACAGTGTGACGTACTATACACCCATATATAGTTTAGTTAATTTATTCATATGTCTCGTATATGCAGAATGATAAAAACAAGAAAAAATTTATCTTCTCTTTGTACTACTTTAAATTAGTTGGAAATTACATTATTCTGTATTAAAGGTTTGCCTGAGTTTAACGTTTACCATCGAATTTCACACTGCTGACAGTTTGTAAATGAGAATTCATATTCAATAAAATCGTCTATATGTAACTATGTATTCGTGTGAAATTAGGTCACTACCACTAACAAAGTTGATACAGGTAAAAAAAAGAAAGGAAATAGCAAAGCATAACAAAATCATCACAAATATTTTTATATCTCCCATCTCACATATGGGTTTCTTCCACTAGCGTGAAAATGCAATTCGTTCCCTGTGTTGCTTCCCTACTGATTATTTTCTCGACTTCGCTTTCGATATTCTTCATTTCCCAGGAGAAAGCCGTTGTTTCTCGCGTTGATATTGTCATCCAACTTTTCGGTTATAATAGAAAACCATTCACTTTTAAGAAATGAAGCAGGTGAAGAATGCACCTGGGAGATGACGCAAAAAGATGTAGGGAAAATGGAGCGCAAAGAAAAGGTATTCTGTGCCATAATGCAGCACAGTAAGTCGTGATAAAAACGAGCATTGCCATGCAAAGGCACAGTAAAGACAAATGACTAACGTAGTTCATAATGCTTTAATTATACCTCATGCTAGACTGTGTATATCTGTACAAAGAACGCCAAGAATAATCATCAGAGGATTTTGTATCATTTTCTGGAAACTTTTGAGGAGCACCCTTCACCCTACTATCGCAGAGAGTGGTAGCTTGATAACACAGCAATAAGGAAAGGTTGATATATTGTTTTTTTTCTACTGTTATGGAACCAAACATGCTTATTCTCTCAGAATCAATCATGCCCTATACTGGCAAAATTACTCGTGGATGTGTATGTTATTATGGCAATTAAAATTGTGTTATATTTTTTTACTGTGATTCTGTTGTATTGATATGATTAGCAATATCTTAGTAAAGGTAAGTTAACCACGTATAGTTTGAACTAGAGTGAAATTATTTAATTTTTAGATATTTCTGTTTCTATACAGCAGTTCGTTTCACTGTGGGGATATAGTTCCGTTTACTTTTTTCTTATAAACTGCTGCCTTGCTTTGCACTTAATGAATATCACTCAAGTTTAGATTTGCACCCCGTGCACATACACATTATAGATTTTGCCAAACTGGGTGCTCATCAAGTTTTCCCCTTAGATTGTAATCCCTTCAAAGGCGTATCCTTGCATTAGCTGATAAGGTAGGTTGCCAATAACGATAAGAGGTCTGTATGACAAACTGAATGCACTCATTCTAGCTCTTTCCCCTTTAGACAATAGCTCGAGAGATAAACATACATTTCGTTTCTACGCCATTTTGCAATTTTATTGGAGTTAATTATTTAGTAGGAATGATACACTCTTGTACCATGGCTGAAAGCAACCAGGCCTCGGTACAACGATAAATAATGTGACATAGGCGTGCGAATCAGTGAGACTTTCTTAGGTGTACTTTGTACCTGTGTGTAGGGACAGTTGCTCAATTTTACGCGATTTTTTTGATAGGTTAATTATTTTCCACAAACACTAAGCTCTGTGTTGAAGTGTGCTTTTAGTGCCAACGGCAATAACTTTAAATACTCTATTCCGAACACTAGTGTAATATTCGTATCTGCTACAAGTTCAATTCTGTCAGGGGCGAAGGAATCTGATAACAGTTTACTCTACATTCACCACTACACACATAGGAGGTAGAGCAGGTTTGCATTTCACCCAAAAATTTGATACCGAGATGAGTTGGAAATACGGTTTTGAAGTAAATGGCTCGTGTGATTGTATGTGTGTGCCTGCGTCTATGAACGCATTAACTCAAAAATTAAAGGTAGCTTAAGCAGCAAACTTCATATATCAGTTCAATTTTTTCCAAGGATGAGACTTAGAGATTTCCAGGAACATTCCTCCCCTCCAGACTACTCTTTAGATGGAACATTTTTAGAAAATTTTGATATTACCAAAGATGGCTGTATTTTGATCAAAATAGCATACGTTTAATATACTTTTATGACAAATAAAACGTATATCCTTATTTTCTCGGAATGTCTTAGAAACCCTCTTGATTTATATCATTTATATCATAATATATATAGGATTTCCCACAAAATACCGACAACGCTTAATATGTTGTGCGGGATGGCAAACTGATAGGTTTTCAAATAGGAACCCCGTCCGGAAATTCACGTGTGATTCAAGTGTGAGATCGGGGTACATTTACATTTGGTCAATAAACCCAACATCGAGCTGTTTACATTACATTCGAACAGGGTACCTCCTACGTCATTGCAGAGCCTACATCGGCGGTGGTAAGCCTCATGCACATGACCCAGTACGTGCGATTGTCTTTGAAGGTTTTCAATCACTCCGTGGACTCGAGCCGTAAGGTCCTCCGCTGACGTTACAGGAGTGCCATACACCATACTCTTCATACAACACCACAGAAAATAGTCGATAGATGTCAGATCTGGCGATCGTGCTGGCCTTGAAACTGGTCCTCCTGAATCCACTTATTTGGATATGTGACGTTGAGGTGATTGTGCACATTTAGATCAAAGTGTGCTGGAGCTGAAGTCAGTCATTTCAGCAGCTGTGTACTGATACATATCGCACTACTGTTAAAAATGTTACTCTACTGGAAACTACACAAGTAACGCAGTAGGATGCACACCAACGACCTTATGGAGGAAATTAGCGCATGCGCAGGATTGTTATTATACCCAGGTCGTTCATTTCAGAACACACATGGCTATATGGTTACATACTTTCCGTATTAAGATATCAAAACTAATGTTAACAAATTGTCACACCGTTCGTTCCCAAACTTCGAAACTGTCCAGCGCCATATAAACCTGCATAAGATTTTACTGCTGTTTAAAGCTTGCAATATTTCAATATTCCCATACTCCCCTTGTGTCTTGAAGAAAGTTAGTAATAAGGAAGTAACTGAAAATGTTTGCTTCGATTAAACGAAGCAGATGTAGGAATCAGCGTATATAAAAATGGTTTGTACAAAAGTAGAGAAAATAATGTGAATGCAACAGAGTTTTTACCCATGTAGAGATAATGTGATCTATCCCCTCAATATTCCTCTCTTTCAAATCTTAGAAGGCCTTTTTTACAATATGTGCAGTTTCTATCGATTTCTTTCAAGTTTTTAAACTCGGCGAAGTTATGTATTCGCAGAAATTTCTTGCAAATCTGGATTACGTAATAATCACGTGTGTACTAGTAGTGAGGCAGCACCTAAAACCCTCACTATAGCCACCTCCCCACCCCTCCCGGAGTAAATTTCCTCCCAGTTTGAGATCTGAGCCTTTTTTCTCGCAGTACATCTGGTTTTGGATAGTTATCTGTAAATGAATGTAGTCCAAACATACTAAGTTTCTAATTGCAATTCTTTTCAATCATTATATGATGCCATTGTTTTTTCTCATGACCTAGTTTTCATTTTTGACAAGAAAGTAGTATATCAACTGAATTTAATGTGTAGAAAATAGTATATGAACATATCTAAGAGTAAAAAAAGATAATGACATTCCAGAGAAAATGATATTAGAAGGCGACATATTTAAGCAAGTATCACATTTCCAACACAGAACATGAAGAAAACACAAAAGTAAAATTCTAAGCAGCCTGTGGAGCAACCAAATTAACCTTTAAAACTAAGACAAAAAGAAAAAACGCAGTTAAAATTTTATACAGTTATGGTAGTGTACAGTGATAAAGTACAGACTGTGAAGACAAAAGGTAAAAGTGAGATACAAGCGGCTGAAACGAGGTTTTTAAGATCAGTCAACAGTTTTACGGCAAACGAACCTCTTAGAAGTGAGGCAATCAGACAAGAGCTGAAAGTACAGTCACTATTAGAAGAAATAGAAAAATATAGACGCAGGTGGATTAAATACCTCCATTGGATGGCAACAAAAAAATTAAATAAATAAATAAATAAATAAATAAATAAATAAATAAATAAATAAATAAATAAATAAATAAATAAATAAATAAATAAATAAATAAATAAATAAATAAATAAATAAATAAATAAATAAATAAATAAATAAATAAATAAATAAATAAATAAATAAATAAATAAATAAATAAATAAATAAATAAATAAATAAATAAATAAATAAATAAATAAATAAATAAATAAATAAATAAATAAATAAATAAATAGATAAATAGATAAATAAATAATTAAATAAATAAATAAATAAATAAATAAATAAATAAATAAATAAATAAATAAATAAATAAATAAATAAATAAATAAATAATTAAATAAATAAATAAATAAATAAATAAATAAATAAATAAATAAATAAATAAATAAATAAATAAATAAATAAATAAATAAATAAATAAATAAATAAATAAATAAATAAATAAATAAATAAATAAATAAATAAATAAATAAATAAATAAATAAATAAATAAATAAATAAATAAATAAATAAATAAATAAATAAATAAATAAATAAATAAATAAATAAATAAATAAATAAATAAATAAATAAATAAATAAATAAATAAATAAATAAATAAATAAATAAATAAATAAATAAATAAATAAATAAATAAATAAATAAATAAATAAATAAATATAAAATAAAATAAAAAATAAAATAAAATAAAAAGAATATCCAAACTGATCTTTGTTGCAGTTTTGAGGGAAGAATGTTAAATTAACTCCTGCAAATACAGTGAAGAGTTAGCTTTTTAATCAGGTAAGATTTAAAGTTATGATAGGAAGGCGAATAAATTTTCCACTTAAGCTTCCTTAAAATATCATTAATTCAAGTAATCGCTTCATCCTACAGGAAGAAGATAAATTTGAGACTTGGGAAAAGATGGTTTCAACAAGTATGAGATCAGAACAGGCTAATAACTCAATCGTGAAGGAAAAAGAAGAAGAACAAGAAACAGTCCCTGTGGTGTCTGCCTGCATAATTAATTATCATGTTCATATTTTGTAATGCCCGGTTGTAATAATCTTTTGAATTTTATGTCATTCCCATCATCATTCTAGGAACTTTGGGTACTTTTCAAATTGAATTCTGGAAGCTAACAATAAGTTTTTTGCTCCAGCACTGCACCTAGTGTTAGTGCAGTAGGCACGGATTAACACTTACATCTTCAAAGCAAGTAAAAACTAAAGATAAAGTGCAAAATATGGAAGCCTTCTTCTCCGGAAAGACTAGCTGTTTTACTCTAACCACTTCAAAGCCCTTAGTAGACCATAAATTTCCGTTAGGTTTGCTAAGAGAGAGCATTAAATTTAGGAAAGCAAAGCATAAATATTGTAAGACAACGTGTAACCTTTATCGCAATAATAGGGAATAACAGAAGCAAATATGCATTACTGAAGCACATTTCAGTATTTGGCAAAGAGGTGGGATACATCAAAACAAGAAAACAACTCTTATAAGCATACAACTTATATTCTGCAAGGTTATGTCAACCTTACTGGAAGAGCAACATATCTGGTCTTTATCACCAAACACCGAGGATTCCTTGCAACTATTTTTTACTACCCGAGAGAGTAATTTTTTAGCAATGCCCATTCAATTGCATGTTTCAGCTTTAGTCTTCTAAAAAAGATAAAAGGCATAACCAAGAGTTGAGGAAGATTATAATGAACTGTTTCCAAAATCGTATATGGTTAAATATATTACAAACATGACATACCTTCAAGATTTCACTTTCTCTTTTAAATCTATAATTTAAATATTTATAATTAATTTCCTATGAAGAATATGGTTTTACTGCAGTTATAATTTCCACGAAAAATCTATGTGTTTAAACTAAGAGTGTTATAAATATCCGATTCCGTAAGAAACAAGAAAATTTTCTTTAGGACGGCCAGACGTCCAAACGAAGGCTGTCCTGTTATTTCATATCATTAACTTATAAATCATGTCTTGAACAACACTCCCACAAAGAGGGATAGAAAATTAATGAAATTATTAAATTATTTAGTTGCTAAATGTTAGAGCCCCAAGTAAGCAACTTAGTTGATAAACAAACAAGCAAAAAAAAAAAAAAAAAAAAAAAAAAAAAAAAAAAAAAAAAAAAAAAAAAAACTTACATTTCTCCTCCGAGCTCCGATAGATAAGCCAGTCTTACCTGGAATGAAGAAGACATGAAGCAGGTTAGTCTATGTAGCAGTATAAGTATTTCCGTGAAAATAATTCATTTCATTTAATTTCTATTTATTATACAAAAGGTAGAAAAGATACAAGAGAGTGAAATGTAATAATCACATTTTTGTTAATAATACTATCTTTGATTTGATTAATTACTAGGCGATTTTTCATTACTTATTTTAAGCAAACTACTTCTGTATATGAAATTACTAACGATGATGCTCTAAAACTGTGTCGTTTTAAGCTATGAAATTTGCAGGCTGTAGGAAAACAAATTAATTTGCAGCACCAAATACATCTACAGAAATATAAAAATAATTAGACTGAATTACATTTTACGTTAACATTATTGTAAATTTGGAGTTTGAAAATAGCTTAGAGACGTCTAATAAAATCAACATCTTACTGGGCGCTTATTCGTATTAACTATACTTTATTTTTAATACTTATAGCACATCGTATGAGGTAGTATTTGCTTTTCTTGGTGAAAGAAACACCAAACTACCATCTAAAAAATCTAGGCAAAACAAAAAGCACACATCATTTAACAAATACTTGGTGTTTAATTTAAAGATATAGATCTAAATTTTTACACATAATACTGAGGAAAACAATAACTGAAGTGGCTATCCAGATTCATTTTTGCAAACTTAAAATCAATCTGCATACATTTAAGAGTAAAACAGCAGCAGCATCTATTTCGCAATACAAGATACAAATCTTACCCTGAAGTTTTGAGTGAGTGAGTGTGTTGGGTTTAAGGGCCCGTCGACAACTTGGTCATTAGGGCCCTCCCTGAAGTTTTAATCGACTTCTTTGTACCTATACATAGACATATAATTCTGATTGATAGAAAATTCTATAAAATCTATCAAAGAAAATATGCAATACCTTGCAGACATAACCTCAGACACTAAATATCCAAACTTGGTTTTGACTATAGTATTCTGCACATCTCATATATTTTGATATTTTAGTTCACAATTATCTCTATAAGTCGTCTTGTTTATACATAAAGTGGTTTAAGGTTACATTGCAAACAGACCAGAATAGATATGTGTGATATGATAACACATTTACTTATATTGATAAGGGGATTATGGTTTTAGGAATGAAATCATTTAAAATGGAATAAATAAATGAAGTAATTATAATCATTACTAATTATCTATGAAGAGTTGATTAAGGAAAACTAACAATCAGAGTCACCATAAATTTTAAATCAAAAGAACATGTTATATAACGTTAGAATATACAAAGGAGGATTCAGTTGTGGGCACCAGATGGTTAAGTAGGTCATTTGCGCTGGCTGTATTCCGTGGGCCAGTTCTTAGAATCAGCCGAGCAGCTAGAGACGAGTAATTAACTAAGTAAAATCAGTATTCCAGATGATTACTGCCCTTAAATGGGAAAGCTTCGTGGATTTCTGAGAATTTTATAGAGGAAGTCAGCCTGAAAATTA
Organism: Tenodera sinensis; assembly: GCA_030765045.1. NCBI lineage: Eukaryota > Metazoa > Arthropoda > Insecta > Mantodea > Mantidae > Tenodera > Tenodera sinensis. The sequence goes on along the minus strand of CM060961.1, from coordinate 128,155,001 downwards.
AAAGACTTTGAACAGTGTTGGAATTATGTTGCTACATGACATTGGCAGCTATGAGTGGGAAAGGATTAAAATTATTGGAGGAAAAAGGGAAAGATTGTTATTAGTAGTGTCAGTTTGGCTTCTTTTTGGTTCGTCGGAGCATCTGGGTGCGTTCGTCATTTAGAACAGATTTCCTTTGTTTCTGCTTAAGGTTGCAAGAAACTAATCGTCGCGATTTAGAACACCATTGGCAAGTATATTCATCTGAGTCTTCACTTACGATATCAGTTGTATTTAACTAGTGACTTATTACATAGCTCTTCATCGGTAGCTACGTCTCACTTTTAATTACTTTAAACATCCATTAAAATACTTTATAGCAAGAATTTGTGTCATCCTTTCCGAAAACATCCGCGCATACCCTGGGTTAGGAATCTTAGTGCTCGAGCTAAGACAACAAAGAGAACCAACCGAGGACTTCGAGACATTCTGAAAGTACAGTTTTCACTGGCGCCCAGAATAATTCATAGCTGCAGCATCAACGTGCGGCTTAGATAAGCTGCGTACAACAATCGTACCGCTGCATTTACATACTAAAAGTTAGAAAGAAAACGATATCATTTAAAATCTGAGCAAGGTGACTCCACAGTAATGCGTGAGGCTCAAATTCAACAGCTCCCAGGTTCGACTCCCATGCACCGGCATGTTAACACTGGATTTCTTTCATGGTCGATAGATGAATGCTAGGGTAGCTTTTCATCTACCATCATTTCCCTTTCCATCCGTTTTCTTCTCACTCTCTGGCGTGCTTCTGGGTTTCATGGCGTATGGTGGTGTCTGAAGGAGTGGTGCGGATGCTTGCTGTAGGGAAACAGCGTAGAACTCTTAGTGACCTGGTGCGCTTCTGTAGTCTTCTGTGGTTCATTCACTTCACTTTGGTGGTAACCAAAGTAGACCTATGTAAATCGCAGTGTGCGACGTGTTTCCATTGTTTCTTTGGTCTTCCTGGTTTCCTTTTATCTCGTGGCTTATAATTTATAGCTCCTTTGGCTATCCGTTGTTTGGTATTCTATCCAAGTATAACTTCAAGTCTTCTTTATTTGTCTTAATTATGTTATTTAATTTATCTACTTTTAATTCTTCGCGAATACTTACATTAGTCTTTCCATCCAGTTTTGTATATCCTGCTACAGATCTCAGGAATGTCATCTCTGCCGATGTATTTTCTGCAGGTGTTGGTTTGTATTGGTCCACGTTTCAGACCCATATTTGACTACGCTTATACAATTTAGGTATCGATTCTTGTCTTGCCTTATTTTTTAACATACGTCTTAATGTTCCAGTTATGTAATTATCCGTATATATCTAGTTCATTGATATATGATATTTTACACCCAAGAAAATTGAATGCTGACAGTTGTTCCAGAACTCTAATGTTTAGTGCTATTCTGGAAAGGTCTGGGTATACACCTCTAAATGCCATTGTTTCTGTATTCTCCGTTGATATTTGGGTGTCAAAATTTTGTACAATGTTGTTCAACGTATATGCCACCTTTTGTAGTTCATCACCGGTTTTCGCCAGCGAAATCTGATCGTCTGAAAATAAAAGAGCTTTTAAAATTCTCTTCCCTAGCCTGATTCCACCTGTAGTCGTCTCTAACCTGTGCTAGAAAATCTTCATTCTTGACAACAGAGTTCAATAAGCAGTCACCAACTGCATGGGTTTCGACAGCGAACTTGGAGTTACCTGTAAGCGTACCATCTATCCTTTAAGAACAGCAATTATATTGCGCAAATTTCCCACAAGGCATGCCCATCGCTAATGGTCCTGACCCTGAAAGACCGGATTCAAAGGATCGAGAAATGAAACGGAGGGACGAGAAATTCGGGGGATGTAATTATCCTTCCCAGCATTCGACTAGTGATCAGGGAAAGCCCCGATAAAATCATGAGTCAGGGAGGTCAGGCACGGGGATCTAACTCACGAACTCCGGAATTATGACCTCACACGCTACCGTGGAGCCATCGCGTTCGGTTGTCTAAATTATATAACATTCAAAATATCACAGAATGTCCACGCAGGAGCCTTCACACCATATTTATGGCACCGAGATAATAACCCAAACCCAGAAACTCTGATGTGTGGCACTCACATGACTTTCTCTACTCTTATACTAACCATTCTTACAAACTCTTATTCCTATATCTTTTTCGTGCAGTTGAGAAAAACATTTGCAAAAATTATCTTATTCTTTATTTCCTTGTAGTTGCAAGGGAAATATCGGAGTACAGTAGGTTTTGGGTGATAGTCAGATCTTTTAAAGCTTTCAAATCCTCTTTTCACGATTAACATATAAAAAATGAATGGCGATGCTCCATTTGACAGAAGTATAAATTCTCCAAAACTCACACAAATAACCAGGAATATCTCCGAAATGGTTCACTCTACACCAAAAATTATTCAGATATAAATGGTGTGCGTTAGCAAGGTCTACATTTTTGTGTAGTGAGATTTGGTCTATCTCTTAGGGTTTTCCAGTTATGAAAAAGTTATCCAGAGTAAATAGGACTACATGGGTTATAGCCAGAAAATTCAAGATATAAATTTCATTTGTCATAAAATATCTAAAAAGATATGGCATTTAAATCAAAATCATTAAGGGCCATTTTCAAGAAAATAAAGATTTTCGAAAAATGTTCCATGTAAAGGGTAGTTAGGATGTCGCATGCTTGAAAGACTTCAACACCAACCTTGGTAACCGACGTTTCGTTTTTGAGTTATGCTGTCCACAGACTGACAAGACACACACACACACACACACACACACACACACACACACACACACACACACACACACACACACACACACACACACACACACACAAACGGAACTTTCGTCTACTACGTCGTAGAGAACGTAGAAACAAACATCAAATATGAACTAGCTCCATTTATGTGAAGTCAGTATACTACCTAGGATACGAAACACAACACTAACATTGGATACCAGTGTTTATCCTGTGTTGCAAGAATTTTCTTGAAAGAAAATAAGAAAAACTTAGGCAAATCTAATTGTTTGTGAAGTACAGGAAAATCAGTTGAATCTGTAGATATATTCTGCATTTCTTAATGCCCATAAGCTTATAACTTAGTGTTTGGAACTGTTAATATATAACTGAAAAATATTTAGAGTACATGTCTATATAAATCATTCTAACACACAATTTTATCGAGCGAATAAGAATTTGACGCTGTATTATACTGACATGCAATATCTCTGTAGGGGAATGAAACAGGGTTGGAGGTCATAGTCAGGAAATATAGAGTTCATACTCGAAGAGAAAATATGATTCATTTTTCAGCTATGCAAAATAAATTATCCAGACAAAAGTTGAAGAAAGAAATAAAACAGTAAACCTGGAACGGCATCTTAAGATTTAGTGACCTGCAGTGAATATCCAATATTATTACCACTTAGGAATGTTTTATTATCTGCAATAGCACACATATATGTACATTAAGCGTTATAAAGTGTCGAAGTGTAATCTGAGGTTGCCCTTCAAAATATAGTTCAGGAAAAGATGATAAACTTTTAGAAATTAACTTTTTCCATAACTTTCGGAGTGATATAGTACATTTACTAAAGAAAATATTTCCAAGCAGTCTTTCTTTGAGTGAAGATAAAAATAAGTTTCTTTTTCCTCGTGGTGAATAGTTGTATGCTGCTTTAGGTATTTTGTTTTCATTTATTCTTATTAAGTGTTGTTTATTGAATTTGGTGTATATTTCACTATTATTTTCTTTAGTTCCCATATGTATATTTATTGGTTTATTTTTAATTATGTGAAGCCGAAATTGTGAACGCCATAATTATGGATATAATACTGCATCACATGGCGGAATTAGATAAACAGAAAATGTTAAAATTGTTACGTGTATGAATGTACGAGATCTGGGAATATTAGTTGTGACTAAAATTGCGCCGGTGTGAGCCGGAAAACAAGGGATGGTCGATTCTTCGAAACCCTGTTGCTAACTAGGAAGTGAAAGGTACAGATAGCGTCATAACGCACTTGCCTGCGAGAACCCGGAGAGAAAGGGTCGTTGAGAGTTGCCCTCCAGAACCCGGCGGGTCACTACATTCGTCGTCCATATCTTCAGTCACGGGACATGTATTCCGGATCCTCAAGTGTGAGGACACTTTATAGTTAATATTAACGATTTTCCTGTCTTAGTAGAGACACGGTAACGACTCAATTAATTTAATAACGATCGGCAAATCTCACGTTTTCTTATTTTGGTGAGAATAAAAGTGTTTCAACGAAGTTCTGGTTTTATTCGCAAACACTCACGCATACCCTAAGTTTAAGATCACATGCCAGAGTAGCCGGAGCAGAAGACACCAGAAAGCAGCATTCGGCATAGGAGAGCAGAGGAGGGACGATTCGACATCATATGTTTTTTGTCTGTCCTTTGATAACCTGCTATTGATCTGGAGTCTCATCTACACCTTGTATTCTAGCTGAGTGTGCTACCTTCATAGTCCATGTTTTGGATCCATAAGTTATTGAGGAAACTTACATCATCTTTTATAATTTCATCATAGTCCTTTCAGGCTTTATTTTACAAAGTTCTATTCAGTGTTCCTGTTATACAACTTATTTAATTCAATTTAATTGGTTTGATTCTTAATATTATCTTTGACTGAGAACCCTTGAAAATCATCGATTTTACTTTCTCTATGGCGTAGAGTAAAGTTCAGGAAGTGTTGTATTCCACCCAAAAGTTCCATGTCGAGATTTCACCTGAAATATATGCTTTGAGACCCGATGAATAACAAATAAGGAGCATTTTTTTAGAAAAAGGAGCGCGTGTGTGTTTGTGTGTGTCAGTGTGTCTGTCAGTCTATGGGCAGCGCAATTCAAAAACGAAAAGTCGATTAAAAACGAAAGTGGGTATTTATGTTTAACGTCCTTTCTAAGGATGCGACACAAAAATTTTGAAGAAAATTCCTTTATCCTAAAGTACCCCTTATATGCAAAATTTCTCGAAAAGTTGTATTTAATCAAGAATGGTCCTGACGATTGTGATTAAAATGGCATATGTTTAAGAAATTTTTATGATAAATGAAGCGTATATCTTAAATTTTCTGGTTATAGCCCATTTAGTCCTATTAACCCTGGATGACTTTTGCGTAAGTGGTAAACCGCAAGAGATAGACAAATCTCACCATACAAAAAGTGTAAGTCTTACTACAACACCCAATTTATGTCCAAATAAATGTTTTCGTAGAGCGAATCATTTCGCAGGTATTCCTTGCTATTTGTGCGAATTTTGGAAAACTTATACTTAAGTTAAGGAAAAATTGAAGCTATTAACAGTGAAGCAAAAAATCTAAAATAAAAACAAATTATAAACTAAAAGCTTCACTTATATTAGTAATATTGCAAGATCTTACAGAGCTCACATGCTTCAATTGTATCCAACTTATTTTAAAAACTATACAAACAAGTTACCATAGCTACCGATACTCAATTTAAAAAATCTGTGTCAGCAACCTCTGAAAACAAAAACCTATAAATAAAATTTTTAGATGGTGTTTCAAAATTCATAACGCGGTTCTTGTATTTTAAAATAAATGTTTTTCCAAACAATTAAATTTATAGGTCCATTTAATTGTTGAATAACTTAACCTCTGGATCAATTTCATGATTAAATGACCAAAAATGATCCGTCACAACTGATTTATCAATTTGTTATATTTAATATTTCTAAAATGACGTTTAGTTTGTACTAATATAAACCCTATCACAATCCAAACACTAAAATTGATAAATACTAGATTTTTTATACTTTGAAATTTTATTCTTTTTAGAAAGATTTAGTAAATTTTGCATATTACATTTATTTTGAGGGACCAAATGTATTCCATATTCTTTATAAAATTTTGTAAAATTTTATTGATCCACAAATGGTAACTAAAACTTTTAAAAATACAATTGTCTTTTATTTTTTGAGTGTAGAACCCTCTTTAACAGCCTTTTGATACTTAAATTTGTCCACCTTTTTATGCATTAAAATCTGTATTAAAACCATTAATTACTCCAATGTTAATAATGTGTTTATATTCTGTGTTAAATTCTTCCTTATTAAGGAGTATATTTATTAACCTATAAACCAAACTATTGAAAACAGCAAATTCGTGTGAGAAAGGACTAATAATTTTATTTCTTAAGTAATTATGAGTATGAGTAAATTTTCTATACATACCAAAATTCAATTTATTGTTTTTTTAATTTTTAAGTCTAGGAATGGAAGGCATCCATCGTTTTCTCTTTCCAAAGTTAATTGTATAGCTTTAGCCTGAAAATGCAAATATTTCTTTTGTAACATTTAATGTTAAATGCAGATGGTATTCTTTGTCATAGTGGCAACATGTAAATGTACAGGAAGACTTTGCCATAAATAATAAAAGTTCTAAAGCGTCATTTATCTGTCTCTCAGGGACAACAGCAAAAATGTCATCCACATACCTATACCATATTTTAAAAATTAGAGGGAAAGATTTTGTAATTTGAATTTCAATAAATCTTATGAAAATATTAGCAAGAAATGGCGAAAATGGACTACCCATTGCCAATCCAGAAGTTTGTTGAAAAAAATTACCATTAAAACCAACAATCGATCCAAACAAAGATTTGTAAGTTTTACAAATTCTTCATGACATTCTAAAGAATTTAACCACTTTTTTAAAAAAATCAAAATTTTTTCTAGGAATACTAAAAAATAAATCGGTTACATAAAAATAGTTTATCATCAGACAATACAATATTGCTAAACTTTTCTACTAATTCAAAATAATGTTTAATACTTAAACTTTCAAACTGATCAAAGGCACTGAATTCTGTTAACCACTTCGCTAAATTATACGCGAGTAAATTTATACAATTTATAATTGGTATCATTTTATTTTCTCGTTTGTGAAGTTTGGGAAGTGCGTATAATCTGGGTGAAACTGGATTATTGACTATTGAAATAACTTTTTCCTTACTAGGTATGATTTTCACTTCATTAAGAGTTTTATTAAAAGTTGAAATTATTAATTTTAATTGGTCATTATCCATTCTTAATTAATCCTCAGTTTGAGGTAACAGTTCTACTTTATTAATATAATGAGATTCATCCAAAATTACGACGTGTTTGCCTTTATCAGCTTTAGTATAAATTACGTCCTTTTGAATCAATGATTTAATAATCTGATTATTATGATTATCGCTTTTAGGGTGATTTTTACTCATATCCTTCAGAATTTATGTGCATTTACTCAAAGATTTATCAATTTCATTTAAATATTGACTGGCAATTTCAATATTCGCGACAAAATCATCGTGTTTTTTGAAAAATTTTCGCAAGTTTTCATACCCTTATTTAGGAAATTGAGTTCTTTCTCATTAAAATTACAATTTGAAAGATTAATTACATTTTTCGTTGGATTAATCGGTTTCTTCAGGTTCAATTTCTGCTGTTTTAGGCATAATCTATTTAGCTTGTTTTTTAACCTTTCTGTTTTCCTTTTCATGCTAAAATTTAGATACTCAAATAATTAACCCAAAATAAGTTACCTAAAATACGTATTAATTTTAAATGTAGCTCATATAATCTAAGTTCAATATTATTTAACTTTTTAAAGTGACCAAGCTGACCACGTACCACCCTCCAGCAGTGCACCCTACTGATGACGACTGTAGTGAGCAGGGGTGGGGACGCAGCGACTGGGCGGTAGGCCTTGGCCCGGATAAGGCTGCTGCGCTTGGGATGATGATCGTTATCATCATCATCATCATCATCATCATCATCATCATCATCAACATCATCATATCTACTGTTAGCTGGCAGTGCACGGGTGAAGAATATTTCATAACTGGACGGTTTGGGTCTGTGGGTCGCGGATGCTTTTCATTTTAGAAAATGAGAACTGATATTCAATGTTATATGAAGGGGGGGTATTGTATTCCAGTAGAAAATTCTATGTGAGGATTTCACTGGAAATGTGTCTTGAAGCTTCTTGAATAAAAAGGCAGATTAAAAAAAAAAAAGGCGTGAGTGTGCGTGTGTGGGGAGGGGGGGGTGGTTGTCTTTCTATCTCTCTGCCTGCCTGTGAACAGCATAACTCAAAACAGAAGTCAGTTAAAAATCTAATTGGATATTTAAGTTTAATGTTCCTCAACGATGCGACACGAAGATTTTGAAGAAAATTTCTCCACCCTAACTAGCCTTTACATGGAAAATCATTTCGAAAATTTTTATTTTCTCAAAGAGGGCTCTAACGATTTGATTAACGTGCTACCTACGTTTAAGACAGTTTTATGGCAAAGGAAATTCTATTTTGAAGTTTGTGGCTATCTCCATCTAGTCCTCTTGATGAGTTTTGCATAACTGGTGAACTGTAAGAGATAGACCAAATGTTACTATACAGAAATGTAGATCTCGTTAAAACATTCTATCCAAATGCATCCTTTAGTGGCGATATTCCTGTTGTTTGTGCGAGTCCTACAAAAGTTTTACATTTCCCAAGTAATACGTCATTATTAAATTTTTTATTTCTTGGCCGTGTAATGAGAACGGAATTTCAAAGCCTTCATATAGCGACCAGCTTTAAAAGATTTCAGTATCGCTCAAAGTCTGCTGTGTTCCCACATTCCCCTTTCACCTACAAGAACATTACCATGGTTGGTAGAAGTAATGTGTGTGCAACACATCAGATTTTTTTTGACGTACACTCATATGCAAAAACAGCCTTTTCCTTAAATTGCTTTTCATGTATTTTTAAGCACTACACTTCGATATCCAACTCTGAACTAAATTCACTGCTTTCGGGTGCTTTACAAGTGAATATTTGCCACAAAAATGCTGTTGAAACATTACAAATGAGCGTTATTGTTGACCTCCTGAACCACAAAGCAAAACAAAACCAATGGCCATTTAATGCCTAAGAGGTAAACATGTTGAGGTAATATTTTGTTAAGCTCGGTGTAAGCGCTTTTGTATCACTTTATACACAAACGTTGGCATGTTTATGCTCAGTACAATGAGCTGTTGTACGCGATGTATTGACCTCGGCTTTCAATCCTTTATTCAGCAAGCTACGGCGGCAATTTAAAGGCGATAGACTTCTCGCTAAATCTCCGCGGATCGTTAATCTCGCTCCCCCAAGGGCCGCTAAACGAGACATGTCATTTGCAGATTTACAACGCCATGAAGTCCGAAAACAAATCTTGGAGGCTACAGCATCAAAGGAAGGAGAGTTATCGGAGAAAGCATTAGGGGATATATTTAAAAATCCCTTCGTGGTGAGTGAGGTACAACTCTAATATCGCTAACAGAGGACGCAAACCTAAATCTGTCGTAAAGCTCTTCTAAAGGGCGCTAAAACTCCGAGCCAAGCACAGATGTGTTCTTAAACGCTTTTTGTCCGTTCCTTATTTACCTGAGAGCTAAAGCTTCCAAAATAGTTGTCTTTTAAGGATCAAGTTTTAAATGTCGGAACAAACACAGAACACACAAAAAAAACAATTTATTCAAAGTAAATTTTGCTATTCAGCTGTACTCTCGCAGACACCAGCCATTTCTCTAGTTTAAAGCTGTATCGGTCTAATTTTGAATAGTAAAGCTGTGATTAACTGTAAACAATGAGATATTTGATTTGTGTATGTGTTTTGTGTAATTGTCATTTGCAACTTCAAAACATGAACTATCCGAAATATTCAGAATTAAGACCTCTGGACATAAGGCGAAAATTTACTATAAAATAGACAAACAGCAAAATACGAACAGACATTACATTATACATTCTAGCAAACTTTACACGAAGTTTAACGTATAAACAAGTTCCTCTCGACTACATGAACTAAGAACTAAGGAGTGGTATTAGAATCAACTGTGAAAATATACTCTGCTCTCGTGTCCGGCAATAACGATTAGTTCTGAAACTCATAAAGCCGACATAAACTGCCATGATAGACCATGAGAATAATTACTGCACACCAGGCGTGTGACTAAGAAGAGTCACCGGAGATAAACACGAGAAATATAAATTTCACTGAAGAGTTGAATTGCTAAAAGGCAAATCCCCTTTGCTCGTCGGGCGCGGTCGTTGGTCGCTATGGACTGCAGATAATCTATCATAGCAACACTCCTGTAATATGAAGAATTTAAGACACAAACATGAAAATTAAATTAAATATGAAGCATATAGTTTCAGAATTTTCCAAAGATGCTTCACAAAAGATTTACAAGAAAATGCCCAAAATACCCTTTACACATTTCTTCTAATATTTGAATTTTGCCAACATATGCTCCTCGTAGTTTTGTTCGAGTGAGCCTATGTAAGATAAGTTAAATACACACACACACGCACGTGTGTGTGTGTGTGTGTGTGTGTGTGTGTGTGTGTGTGTGTGAATAGCCTCACAAGTCCTCTTTACCATGAATGACTTTAGTATAACTGCTAAACCGTAAGAGGTAGGCAACATCTTGCTACACAAAATATGTAATCTCAATAACCACACAATTTATGTCGAGTAATTTTGTGTGAATTTTCTTATTTATATGAATTTTCCAAGACTTACTTTTCTCAGACGAAAAATAATTATTCGGTTTTTCTTATCCCTTCTGGTCATGCAAAGAGAATGAATGTTCTAGCCATCGCTTATGGGCTAGTTCTTAAAAGATGCAACTATCATTTAGGCTTGCTGTATTCCTTTTGTACCTGGAAGTAAATATGTCATAAAACCATTTTTAAGATCTTTATCACAGTTAAGATGAGTTAGACAGAAGAATAAGCATTTACCAGAATAATTTGTAGCACATAAGGTAATCTGAATGCAAACTATTACGTACTTACATTTTAATGTTTGCAGACAACGTTTGAAACAATTAAACCAGAACTACCAAGAATGTCAGCTTGCTAAGATTGTGAAGGACGTTACTGTTCCCATGAAGTCACCCATATATGCAATTAATGTCGCAAGTGTACGATGTATAACCATTTGCTCACTTTAGGCCTACCACTTCTTGACCATAAACAGTAGGTATAGCTGGAAAGGTTGGGAGGTATACTCTGATGATATTTATGTTTAAGTGAACATTCAATAGAGACTAAGGAAGAACATATGGAATTGCTTCCGTCGAGTGTCACATTTATTAAATAACAGCACATTGTTATTATGGCGCCTGGGGAAGGTTAACGAACACCTTTTAAACACATTCACAACAGTAAGATTTTAGTACTTGTAGATCGCTCCTTGGCTCCTCTCTCTGGCCTTATATGTCCTAATCAGGGATTCTCGTAGTGAAGTGGCCAAATGTTTAGTGAAATAAGTATAGTCCTCAACTGTAGCCTTTGCAGCACAAACAAAAGGTAATAACGCCGGTTGACGTTATCAGCCAATAAAGCGTAGTGTTGAGCGGGTCATCCACCACTAGTGAGTTGGGGGTGCATACGGACATCACTGCAGGGCAAGCAAATCACCTCCATATACACGTAGCGGTATATACTGTGGAGCTGTGAACGAAGTTACAAAAAGAGCTATAATCTTCTATATTTCAACAGTTAATAGTCATTAATATACATTTGTTATCGAGAGTTGGCTTCCCCGTAACGTGGAAGGTTCACATTTGAGAGGCCCCGACCGACCACTCTGATCACCTGTTTGTTCATGGAATCCCGGGTCGGCAGATGAAATGTCGGGGCAGTTTCTCTTGTACCATCCTGCTCATCATTTTCTTACACCTATAGCAGCTCATGTGTTTCAGGTTGCAGCACCAGATGACAGTGATTGGTGTGTTGAGGTAGAACATGGAATTTGCCTATTAAAAGAGTTCTCCTGTCACAGTTGGCATCACCACACCCTTCACCTAATGCTCTCGATTTCCTGTCACTGGCACTGCACTGCTCGACGGTTCCACAAGCGGCCGACGAAGTAACCAGTAGGCAATGGTCGCTCGGATGGCCTGACATCCAAGATCGGACATATCCCACCGCCAGTAACAACATAGGAAACTAACTTGCACCATTAAAGACATTACACCAAAACTTATAAAATTAGACATAACCTATACAACGTCACAGATAAATCCATAATTAAACGGATAGGTACTGTGGCCACTTTACCGTCCACCTGGGTTAACCCAGGCGACTTGTACACACTCCTGGACTCCTGTTGATGCCCATTTTCCTACTGGGAACTGTCTAGTACATTTTCGGGATCTCCAGGTTACAGGTAGCTCAGGTAGAAGCTAGGAGGAATGAGGATTGGTGCCATATTGAAATCGTTAGAGTCCTTGTCTTTGCTTGCGCATATCAGTGTCCACATGTGATCGCCTTCCGATTTCCTCTTTGTTCCCTCCTCCCCGGAGTCACGCTGAAAGCACAAAGGACTTTGATGTCGACTCGTCGCTCCTCCTATGCTCTCCTACGCAGAATGCTGCTTTCTGGTCTTCTGCTCCGGCTGCTCCGGCATGCTCAGGGTATGCGTGGAAGTTAAAGAATAAAACCAGAACTTCGTTGAGACACTTTTATTCTCACCGAAATAAGAAAGCGTGAGATTTGCCGATCGTTATTAATTTAGTTGAGTCGTTACCGTGTCTCTACTAAGACAGAAAATCGTTAATATTAACTATGTGTCCTCACACTTGAGGATCCGGAATACAAGTCCCGTGACTGAAGATATGGGCAACGAATGTAGTGACCCGCCGGGTTCTGGAGGGCAACTCTCAACTACCCTTTCTCTCCGGGTTCTCGCAGGCAAGTCCCTGTGCGTTATGACGCTCTCTATACCTTTCACTTCCTAATTAGCAATAGGGTTTCGAAGAAACGACTATCCCTTGTTTTCCGGCTCACACCGGCGCTGAGCGATTTCCAGGAAAACTGGTCTTACCAGGTCTCGCTCGACTACCTGAAGCTTGCCCCTAATGACTTGTCTGTACCTTGTCGTGCCTTTTGACAATTTTAGTCACAACTAATATTCCCAGATCTCGAACATTTATACACGTAACAATTTTAACATTTTCTGATTAAATCTCATTCCGCCATGTGATGCAGTATTATATCCATAATTATGGTGTTCACAATTTCGGCTTCAACTTAATACATGCGGAGTTGTACTCCAGATAATAAAGGCTCCTCCCTGCGTTGTTTTAAAGACCTATTTAGCATCTTAATGTTAAAATCATATATTAAGTTTATATCCCTTTTCATATACGGAACTTAAGAGTGAGCTCAAATTAGCTAAAGGTGGGTTGCACCCCTATCAAAGCACTCCCGCTGGCGCTCTCCCTTTGCCTTCCCCACCAAAAGCTCCACTTATCTGGGTCACATCCATGTAACTGAAGCCTAGAAACAAACGAGATGATGGCGTTAAACTTACTCGGCTGTTTATGTTATTATCAGCTGGCTTCTGTGCATCTGTACGCCTACTAAAACAGTAGATAAAGCACTTGCACCAATGCACAATTAACTGGCCACGCGTGTTAGTTGCCGAAGGCTCAACTGTCGCAATTTATCCTGCCACAATTTCCAGCAGATACGATGCATTTCACAGATGAATAATCATGCAGATAGCTGCCAAGTGAATATGGATGAAAGTATTTTTTATGATTTGTCCCGAATATTAAAAAACTGCAGTCTCGTTAATAGTGACCTGAAAATTTAATTTCATATTAGATTTATGGCAACGTGCAGTGAACCCATATATTGCTATGGCATCAGCACCAAGTACAGAACTTTGACACTTCACTATCTAAACCCAAAAATGGATATCTCTCTCTGCCTCAAATTCTGCATATTTACCACTTTTTTATTTATAACAACCAGGAACGCTAATGTCAGGAAAATAAATACAGATACGTTCGTGATTTTTGGTGCAGTCTGTAATGTTCAGCAAATCTATGTTCAACTTTCACAACAGGGAAATAATTAATAACCCTACTGGATTCAATGTGCAGAAAATGTGATTTGTTGCACACACTTTCAAACGCATGTTCTTTAATCTACTACATGTTAATCGAGATATATATTTGCAGAAATGCTTTTATCAGATACTTCCATGTATATTTCAGGTGACCCAGCTCATCCGGAATTGGGGTAAATAGATAACCCTTCGTGCGTTAAAAGAGTTGTAGAACGCACCGAGATAAATCACTGCAGAGGCGTAAGCGACCTTCCTTCTGCGAAGACGAGAGATGAGAGGTAGTTCCCAGGTTGAACTATTGTGTGCAGCCCGAGATAATAGACAAGAATAGTATAAACAACCTAAAAGATTCTTATATGCTTTGTACTTAACTTTCAGGGACTTCACTTTCCAGGAAATAAGCTTAGTCCGTATATTATATAACATTACGAAATACAGATTGTAAAGTGCAGTAACAAAATACATATAAGCAGGAGGGCACGTATGCCAACATGCAAACATGAGGGAAGGAATAACTTCCTATTTGAGAAAAGTGTGTGTTTGAGAACTAAGATCAATAACGAGGAATATCTCTTAAATGATTAACTCCACAATTCATTATATTAGACATAAATTGTCTGCTTTAACCAAATATAAATTTTTGTCTAGTATAACTTTCCCCATCATTTACCAGTTATACAAAACTCATTTAGAATGAGGAGGACCTCAGAGACTACTCCCATAAAATTAAGAATATGCATTTCAATTTTCATGAATAATGTATTCGAAATCGTTATAGCCATGATTAAGAGCACAAAAATGTCGGAACAGTTTTAGTGTAGATAAAGACTAGTTTGGGATCAAGGTATTCTTTTGAAGGCATCATGTCCCTTGAAGGAAATTTACCGGCTTTTCGTTTTTGAGTTATACCATTTACACTTAAACGCACAAAAGCACACAAGTAGACTTCTTTCTGATGCTCTAAGGTTCCAAGTTTTTAGGCTTATCTACACTGCTAATTATGATAGGCTGAAAATGCCGCCTTAAATTAAACTGTCGGAAAATGTATTGCAACATGAAAAAGTTAAGAAATTACATTTTAATAGTATTAATACTTTGGTTTGTTTTGAATAGTTATAACTTTGTGCATCGTCTGGCGAATGGTCAGGGCCAATAGCAGGTAAACACTTGTGTAACACCAACCTAGCACTTATAATAAATGAAATTAAGAGTAACCTGGAGAACAAGTCGTACGTATTAGCTAGGCAGCTAAGCTCTGCAGCTAACCTTGGGTGCGGGACAAAGGCACCTCCTGCCAAACCTGGCGAAAGAAGACCAGTTAACGATCAAATTTCATATACAGCACTCACCCGATGTAAGCTCGAAAGACAAATGACCACTGAAAAGTTATTCTTAAAATGACAGATATTGCACAAATACTTGGTGCTTAATTGCTCTTAGAGATTCTGTGATTTTGAAGATAATATATTACGCAGTTCACGCTTTATTTATTTATGGACTGATCTATTCATTCAAACCGTATTTTAACTGCTGAATCCCTATATTTGCGACACTTATAACTTTTATTGTATACCAGCCAAAACAATTAATTTCGGCTGAACTATCAATACCCATAATAGTACACAATAAGTTTCAAATCTGTAGTTCCAGAAACACTCCTTAATATTTTGCTAAATACACTGAAAACGTTTATCGAAACAGCATTCGTTTTGACTAGTGAATTCAAGAAAATTAACTTTATGTTGAACGCCAAGCTTTACCTAAATAGTTCTGTAGGAAATACAAGTTCCAAGTACGCTGTCCTGTGGCACTTTTAAGTGAACTTTTGAGTGTAGCGTTTGCCTATCGCCCGGCCACTGAATTCCCACTTCTGCCCACTGCAGACGTCAGAAACGGGGTCCAGTGGTGGAGAGCGGGACGTGCTCAGTGCCCCAAGCCCTCCCGGTCAGCATAGCTAGAGTTGATCACACAGAGGAACCAGGTTGGGTGATCAGCCCGAAGCCTGTTGTGAGAGCGAAGAAGTGGATGATACGAAATGATGGCTAAAGATGATAGTAAAGATGTTGATGGAGCAATAGTTTTGAAATGATTGGGGGGGGGGAGGGGGGAGAACCCGCAGAAAACCCCCCTGCGCTGGTGTGTCCACCACACATCCCACATGCGGACGCCATCGGATCGAACCCCGATCAACTTGATGAGAGATAAATGGTCTAACCGTTCAGTTACGCTGCGGTCCTCCAAGTACATTAAGAATACTAAAAAAGTGATTGAGTCTCGGCACCTTATCGTGTATCGTGGGTATGCAAACTATTCTAAATAAAACTTATTTTTCTACCTACTGCACTTTAAGCCTCTGCAGAAATAGCTACATTACACCTTTTGTTATAGATACAAATGAATAGTGACATTAG
Source organism: Tenodera sinensis (assembly GCA_030765045.1). Taxonomy (NCBI): domain Eukaryota; kingdom Metazoa; phylum Arthropoda; class Insecta; order Mantodea; family Mantidae; genus Tenodera; species Tenodera sinensis. The sequence continues at coordinate 128,138,640 of CM060961.1, read as the reverse complement.
CCAAACGTGTACCAACTGAAGCTGACTTTAAAATGCTATACTCCTTCGATGTGAATGCGTGAAGTGGATTTGAATATTGAAATTCAATGTAGTAAGCATGAGAAACTATGGAACAATTTGAATCATTTAAAACAGATATCTCGGAAGTATTTTGTAGCACAGAGAAGATAATTGAAATAGACCATGTGTTTTAAAGAGGTTACATTTTTACGTTCTACCAGTTTGTCTATAGCTTAAAGCAAGGCTGGACAACTGGTACTCACTGAGCACAGCCTGCTCACTGCCTTGCACTGGTAACTGTATGTTCGGCAGGTAAAAAAATGGTCACTCAAAGTATCCGTTGAGTCGCCCAGGCCAGGCTTAGTTTACCAGTTCTACAAGGTTGTACAAACTTTCTGCCGAAAGAATAGCTCTTCACAGTGTGTTCCTTCAGGTACACAGTTTATCTGTTATTTAGAGAGCTTTAAAATGACGTATTATTACAAAAATCATAAGATAATTTTAAAATAAAAATATTACAAAAATATTGCATGTAAACCGTAGCTTGGAATGGGGAAATTTTATTTTATGTCATTTTATTTTTTTCTGTTTTATTTATTTAGTTTTTTAGTCACGGAGCCTGAAAACATGCAATAATTAAGTGCAATACCCTCTTAAAATTGGTGTATGGAATGTAGTACCTTTCCTACGAGATGGCATTGTGGAAAATTGTAGGTTACGTATTCGAGAGGTTCCGGGTTCAATTCCCGCCCATACTAGCGTTATTTCGGGTGCGTAGGCGAATGCTGAGGTGATTTCTGCCAGGAATCACCTGTACCTTACTTCCTTTACCCATCTTATCCTTTAGTGTCAACTGTTTCTAGCTTTTAGACAGTGTGTTGTGGCTGGGGATAAACGTGCGCTTTCTAGAGGTTTCTTCTGGTCACCGGTTGAGTGAGTGAGTGTGTTGGGTTTAAGGGCCCGTCGACAACTTGGACATTAGGGCCCTCACCGGTTGAGATTGCATAGTTAAGAACCCGTCTCTTGGTGGCCTTGGGCGGACACTTCTTTGGGGTTAGAGGTTTATTTGTATTTATACCGAAAAATACCAATGCGAGTGGTGATTCAAGACAGCCTACTGGCATGTTGGAGATATCGACTTATGTAAACCGCGCTGCAACGCGACGTGGCACTTAAAATATTGTGTTCTCCTATTGAACTCAATCGTTTATTCCATGGCTTTACATTCTACCTTCTCCACTTGCTAAATAGGGATAGAAGTATGTTCGTGATATTCTTAGAGAGCTTGTTAAGGACATCCTTATTGCCGAGGGAGCTTCTAACTTCTGCTGATTCCTGCGTATTACAGATGACAGTATAGCATTTTGCCGGTGCCAGTTGAGAAGAGGAGAGTGTGAAAGAAAGAAGTGTTGTTTGCCACGAATGTTTCTCATAATTTTACGAGTGTTGGCGAAGTTTTCATTAATCTCTATTGAACAGTCAATCCATCAAGGAATATGGATAAAAGAGCATTAAATAAGCTATTGCCATACAATAAAGTACTTCATTTGTCATTTATGCATTGGCAGTTATAGCTTGAGCTCTGGGACAAAATTGATACTTTCTGCTGGTTATAAACAACGCGTTTTCGCACTAATACTTTTGACTTATAACTTGAATCCAGCGTATTAATCAATATACATCGGTGTACACAAATTGTTGCTAATTGAATTTACTACATTTTTAATTTTATTTTATTTTGCAACTATCAGGAAATTCCATTATCTAACTTACGGCCATATTATTTTAGATCCACGCAAAGGTCAATACCGTGCATGTGACAGAAATTACTTAATGCGCGCTCGAAAAATGGTAAATAATAAAAATTTCTCAGTTCATGCTGCTTCCTAAATTAGAAATATATTATGCATTGACGGGGGATTCTGAAACTAGATTGTTCAATACGATATTTTCAAGTTGAGTGGAGTACTTATGGTGGAGAAGTGGAAAAGTTTTCATGTATGATAAACCTCCACAAGACAGTGTGCCTGATTCAGAATAGAATAACTAATAAAGCAAATAATATATCTTACTACATTAGGATTATGCAACAGGTAAGGAGGCCCCGTTTAAAAATGAGTAAATTTCGTAATAATGTGTGTTTTCTTTCACTACCTTCAACATTCCAAACATTAATGGAATCATAGTGTTAATGGTATGTTCTATGTAAGTTTAAACTGCATTCCAATAGCCTGATGTGTGGTTGGATTTCTAATACAGACGAAAATGGAATATATATTGCGAAAACATAACGATATCCTGAATATAGCTTATCTTACCCTGGAGAAAGTAAAATGGAAATGACCTTTTCGCACGTTTTCTTAAGCTATGAACCTTGGTATGCTGCTTCCACTTGCTTGGCGTATCTCAATGGTGTTGATTTTAACCTGTAACACATGGGGCCCACATAAAAGCGAACTGTTAACTTTCTTCTGAATGCTCTAGTACCGAGTTTCTCAAGCAGCTAATTTAGCATTCACATTTTTAAAAGATGTGCCAGGAATATAACAGGCAAAGTGGCATCTCGTGAACAATTTTCCCACATCGGAACTTTTAAAATGACCGAGAACTACATGGTTAGGTGGGTGCAAGGGAGATGAGGGACATGCATACCCCTACGTGACGCCCGAGGGTGCACCACAATTGCCGCCCTTAGCTTTCAGATCACGAGTCTCGACCTGCCATCCCCCGGGAACGGTTGCCTTCCGCATGGAATTCCCTAGCTTCTAGAATTCCCTGTGTCCTCTTTTATTACGTGAGCTGCGACCCGCCACATACAACCTTTTAATACTCTCCAGTTTGGTGCTGGAGAGAAAAATCGTATCTCCCCAGGCCATTCGTAGCAGAAGTTATTGTTTGGCTTATCATACCCAATGGACCACCGGTTAAAGAAACAGCCCAATGTTACGTCCCATTTAAAGTTGTTGTTGTTGTAGTGTTTAACGCCCGCTTTTACTACTACGGCACCGCAGGCGATGACACTGATGATACATGAAGATGGAGCACCGGTGGAATGAGATGGCGGGGGAAACCGGAGTACCCGGAGAAAACCCGCCCTGACGCCGCTTCGTCCACCACGAATACCACATGCGGGTCCCTGGGATCGAACCCGGGCCGCCTAGGTGGTAGGCGAGCGCGCTAACCGCTCGGCCACGGCGCCGCCCCATTTAAAGTGGATATATCAGAACGATTAAAGGGAAATTAATTGATGGAACATTGATCCCTGAAAGATAATTGAGTCTTTCTGTAGCCCTTCATCATATTGTGGCATTTTTTAGTATTAATTGGTGCCACTGTGTGCTAGAAATAGGAATAGTTTATTCAACGCAGGGGTACACCTCGCGCATTGCGACTTATATAGATACATTGATACTAACATCTCGCAAGATCAAGGATCAAGGATCAATAGAAAACCACAGGCGCAGGCAGACAAGTTACTGAGACGCGCGGAAGTCTCTAGAAGCTTCAGGCTCGAAGATTTGTTCCACTGCTGAAGCTAACTAAAGAGACCAACGAACTATCCATCGACCAAAATGCCTTCCAGTTCGGGGAATACTTTTCCTTTGAGCAGGTATCCACACCATCTGTTTGGCACCTCCATACCCCATGAAATCTAGAAGCGCATCTGAGATACGAGAAGAGAACGTAATGACAGTAACTGATGAAAACGAAATTATGGTAGAGGGGAAGTCATCCCAGCGTACACCTACCGAACAGTGAAAACCGAGGAGAAAAAACGGAGTCAGAGTGGGCGCTGAGTGTCAATCACTCCCAGGGACTCCCCAATACACAAGCCTCACACCTGTGATCAAAATATGGGTTTTTGCATTTTACAGTAATGGAAAAAAATATTTACATTCACATGATTTTCACTATTCAGTATTGTTCATTTTTTACTAATCTCTGTAAACTTTCTTATGAAGGTTTGTTTTCCTATCTGCTTGTGTTTTCAGAAATAGCATTATCATTTCGTTGAAGATGCAAGGATAGAGGAACCCGAGTTTTAAAAACCAGCTCCCTATACGTTGCCTAAAATACAATATCTATGAGTCTATACATAACATTGCGAGAAACAACTGAATAGGGAATTACAAAACACTGACAACTCAAAAAATAACAACCGGTACATCAAAAATGACTCATTGCGCATAAAATCTATTAAAATGAGCTATTTGTTGCAGAGTACTCTACTGTTTGTACACCACATACTTTGCGGTTGCCGTAAGGAAACTTTATGTTTAATGTTTGCACTACTCACACTTAGAAGGTGTAATGCTTCATAGTTTGAGTTTCTCGTGCTAAGATTCAGAAACAGTTTAACCCATTCGCACATATGACGAGCTGCACTCGCACGACGATGTAATGGCATTTAAACCGCAAGAAGAGCTCGACTCGCAAACGCGCACTGCTACACATGAATGCAAACTGTAGGTCATAGATGGCTCTAAAATGTATTCTAAGATAATATGCGTACCAAGGTGCTATATATAGGTTTCTTTCTTCTGTAAAAAGATGTTAATCTCAGTAAGCAACAAGGTGGAGTAATTAAAGTTGGACAGAATCAACTTGGGACTCGACAGCCCCAAGACAAGTACATATACTCTAGCAGAGAGTCAAGTCACTCTCTACGAGGGCGTGTCGGGACGCTTTGGCGAATAACGTACAACAAAGATGACATCTTCAGTTACGCTGCGTCATGTTATTGGCGCAGCCTGCTGTCACACCTCTTGCAGCTGGGCGAACATAATTAATAATAATTAACAGCAATAAACTTGTAAGAGTACAATAATAAAAGTAATAACTAACAACAGCAATAATAACAAAGCTAAAAAAATAATAAAATACGATAATAATATTCATAAGAAATGAAGAAATGCCAACGAAACATTATGAGCCCTCATATTTTCACTTTACAGCTGCAATTCAAATGTTACACAATAGTAACATATACAGGAGTCAGTTTATTCCCAGGAAAATGAAGATCCTGTAAGTAAAGTGAGACTTTTTCGGTTGTTTATGCTGTTATTATCTATTATCACATACTAGTTCAACTGCCTCTCACCTCACGCCTCGCTGAGAGGTAGAAATGCCACTTAAGTCTCTTGTGCCGTGGAGTTCGGCAACTATTTTAATGCAGAAGAGGCAGTGGGTCATCTGGTTTACCCTTTCAAAAATTATCATCCTCACATCACCAGTAAAACGGAATTTAAATCCGGTTTCACAGCAGCTAGTAAGGTGTTTAAATACGATGCAACTGGGCTAATTCTATACCCTCAAATCGTTGACAATTCGCTTCAAATGGCACTATTAAATTTAATTGCCAGTTTAACATCCATGCACAATACCCTGAGTACGGATTACATAGTTTACCATAACAATAGCCGGCACCAGAAGACTCATCAAAGTCGGAGATATTGGAGATGGCATCACTCACTTCGTTCTTCAATGGCGCACTTTTCACACTTCTGCGACAGTATAGTAATGGGTAATGCTGATGAAAATGATTCTTAGGGAGCTTCCATGCATTAAAGATCATATTTGATCAGAGCTTGTGAAACCGCCACTGGCAGGGCAAAATCAACGACTATGAGCCACAATAGATTGAACGTATGAAGCATTGAACCCTACAAGACAAAAGCAGCAGCTTACAATGCAAACCATTTGCATGCAGAGACAGACAGCGCTTTGTGATCGATGCAACCAGCGGAAAGCCTACTTTGTAACACTAGTGGAAGGCAGAGCATAATTATCTCAAATAAAATTACACCTAAACAAGAGGGGAAAGAGGTTGTTACGTTGCTGGGATAGAAATCCTGTGCACGACCAAACTCCTACACTAGTGTGACATAGAAAAGCAATGTGCATTGCGATGGTTTTCACAGAGATGTAACTGAGAGGCAAACGGGGATGAACGTTTTGCCAAGAAAGAAAGACGACTGTAGTGAGTGAACTAACTTCACACAGAATCATCAAAGTTCCTAATGTTTCCATTCTGAATCTTGGTAAACCTAGACATGAATTGTAAACCTGACATTTGTTATATAGGTTATGGGTCACAAAGCGTAGTAGAACACTTCATACACTGTGACTTACGATATATTCACATTACACTGTGATATTAAAATTATCTTAATTATATATCTCTGGCATTTCATTGAATTTGACAACCCTTGGAAAGAAATTTGAAATATATTCCTGCACGAAGCATATTACGAGTACGAAGTAAAACAATCTGACGTGTCACACCCACATGACTTCCTCTACTCTTGTACTAACCATTCTTACAAACTCTTACACCTGTATCTTCCTCGTGTTAGGTGAGATAAACATTTGTACAAATTGTTATTTCCTTGTAGGTGCAAGGGGAATATTAGAATACAGCAGGCTTTGAGCGATAGTCGAATATTTTAAAGCTTTGAGATTCCGTTCTCTTTGCACACTTAACATATAAAAAAATGAACAGTAATGTTGCCTTTCACGAAAGTTTTGTTTTCCGAAAGTGACACAAATAACAAGGAATATCTCCGAAATGGTTCACTCTACAAAAATTTTATTTGCACACAAACTGTGTTTTAGTGAGATCTATACTTTTTGTGCAGTAAGAGTTTTCCCATCTCTTACGGTTTACGAGTTATTCAAAAGGCATTTAGAGTAAACACGACTACATAGGCTACAGCCAGAAAATTCAAAATATACATTTCAATTGTAATACAAATATATTAATCATATGGCTGTTTTATCAAAATCGATAGAGCAATTTTCAAGGAAATTAAAATTTTCGAAAAATGTTCCATGTAAAGGATAATCTAGGGTGGGGATATTTTCTTCAAAATTTGCTCTTCGCATCCTTGAAAGATATTAAACTTAAATACCAACTTTGGTTTTTAACCGACTTTTCGTTTTTGAATTATGCTGACCAAAGACAGATAGACACTTACAGACATTTTTGTAAAACTGCCTTTTCCGGGTTTAGGGGGTCTCGACATCGAATTTTTGGGTGGAATATAATACTTCCTCTACATATCAGTAGGGAAAGTAAACATTACAGACTTTAATTTGAATTTTTTGTTCCTTAAAACGTAGCACGGAATTACAATAATTCTGTAATATTATGATAGGTCTATGACGGCATATAAATAAGCGTAAAATGAATAAAGTATACTATTAAAAAATATCAATACTATTAGCTGATTCCTTGCCATTGATGTAACGGAGCTTGCTCCAAACAATTTGTATTCACATGAAAATGGAAATCACTAAGCCTGCACACAGCATAATTATTATTGCGTGCTATTGCGTCGGAGCGCCAGACATACACCTGAGCGACCACGGCTACACAGCCGGCATGCGTTTGGACTTAACTTGGACGTACACACTGTATTAAAATGTATCACTTTGATCGCTCGAGCATTTGAACTAAAAGTAAGCTCATCAAGCAAACTGACGAGCTTATAGTCTTCAATTAAATACTATAAATAATTGGAACACGTTTTACTTAAACGCTGTTTTTTCCTTCTTAAAAAATGCGTAATTAATAAACTGAACCCCAGCAGAACAGCCTTACCACGCTAAGGCTACCGCCCAGCCGCTGCGTCCCCCACCTCTGTCTATCACAGGCGTCACGAGCGGGGTGCAGTGCTGTAGGGTGGGACGTAGTCAGCACCATTTATGCGGTCTTCTCGACCAGGAGTCGCTATTTCTTAATGAAGTAGCTACTCAATTGATCCCTATAGACCTAATGAGGCTCAGTGTACCCCGGACCAGGTCTTTCAGCGGGAGAAATTCTTCACACCGGTACAGGGAATAGAACCATGGTCCCCCGCTTGGTAAGCAGAGCACAGTCGCGCTATGGAGTTGACATAGATAAAGCATTACTGAAGCATAAATAAGAGAAACTCTATAAAATTGCAATAATCTAAAAAGTGAAGTGATTTTTTTGTTTCATTAAGCGAAGTCAATTTCTGTTGACATCTATTAAGTAAAGCCTTAGAACCGTGTAAAGAAGGGTTTTTCGGTAGACATGAGTGAAGAGCCATTGCGGTCGCTCCTTCAATTACGGTCACAAAAACAAATTACTATCGAGCGTGTTTACAGTTAATTAACGACGAATGTACTTCTGCTTTAGGTTCTCCCCATGTAGCGAGTAATAACCACCGCACAGTTTTAATTACAGCTGTGAAACCAATCACTTGGCTTATCGACGCATAATTCACAAGTTGAAAAGTGATTTTTAGGGCACGGAACATGCCAAACGTCAATATTCACTCACTGGGTCCGATATCATCGTGGCTCTGACAAATTATTATCCCATATCAGCCACACATCATCACTTATAACAAACCAAACTTCTGACAATGAAACACAAAGTGGCATCGTCTCTGTAATGTAGTTTTCATACCAGGTGTATAAGTTTAATGTTCATTAGCAATGTACATATGTAAATATATCATTCCATTATTAATCATAATATAGATTAATTTCAAGTGTTTAATTAATTTTATTTCTTATGACTAAAGGAGGAACACGACATTGGTAACCTTAGAGAAAACAGAAGCTACTGGTTATTTTATCAACCCTCTAATGCATTTGGCAACAAAGAGTTTTAGTGGAAATTTTAGAATATTTAAAAAAAGGAGCTTTATAATATTTTAACACTTAAAATTAAAACAAATATATTTGCCACTGTTATATCAGAATTATTTATTTCAGTATCATTGTAGTCTCTTTCTTCCTGTTATTTTCTTAATATAGATAGGAGCATTTATGCAACTGCAATCCCTTATCATCCCTGCGTGCCATTCCCCTGGTTATTTTACGTGGGCCCTCCCCGTCCTTTACGACATGCATATTTGACTGCACTCTCTGGGATTTGAATTCTCAAACTTCATCTTGCCGGTCTGGGTCGCTCAGTTGGTTAGACCTGGCCTACTGATCCCAAGATCGCGGGTTCAAACCCGGCCCCGACCGATGGGTTTTAGGTGTGCTCTATGACAGTATATTTATTAGTATGTAAAAGAACTACAGGACGAAATTTCGGTACACGGGCGACGCGGAGATGATCTTGGTGATTAACAGTATCGCTAAACAACAAAATAATTTGTCTCACTTTAACGAACATGGATATGCGAATTGGTTTCAGTAAGATGCCCTTAAAAGGGTTATAAAACCGGTCTAGGAATTATATAGAGTGGCAGATATAGTAAAATAATTCATAAAACAGAGAGTTAAGTTATTGGACACTTACAAGGGTATAAAATTCCTGTGTAACAGCCTAGAATTTCTGTGCTTGAGAACATTAAATACGCTAAAATGAGCTTCTTCGTGACTGAACGACTAGAGCCTATGTAGACTTAAATTTAATAAAAGTAACTGCTTGTCAGGCATAGCGCTGCAGAACCAACAGTATTCATGCTACTGGCCCGACATAGTTATAACCACTGACACATCGGTATTAAAGGGAAGTATTAACTCTCATGACTTACTTAGCCGTTACGCAAATGTTGCTTGATTCACAGCATTTCGTACACATCAGAAGCTAAACGTGGTCAGAGTATGTGTCTAAGGCAAGCTGGTAACACAGTTCAACAAATTTCAGAAACATAAAATTTACAGAAAAGAAACTAAATTTGAATGTCACCCAAGACAGGCTCTTTATTGCATACTTATTAGAAAACTCATTCGAAAGCAGAAACTGCACTATAATATAACGCAATAGACAAACATGTCTAGAGACATTCAATACGAATTTTAATTTTAGTACAAATATGGGAGGAATTTGTAGAAGCATTGAAACGTTTTATATTTTCTAACATAATATTGTATCATGTTTACTTCAAGCTTTATACGTTTTGTGATTCTAAGGATAAAGTTAAAGCTTTTCATATAGCACAAAATCGTTTAACGCATAATGCTACTTACTTGAAGCAAAATTTGCAAACTTTTCCGCAATAGGCATTCATAATTTTGAGATAAATCTAAAGAAAATTAAAACGTGACTTTTTCGAGGCCGGGTGTATATAACTTTCTCCCCTCACACATAATTTCTTGTTCTCATTACAGCGCCACGCCTCTTGCCCGTTGCAAAGTTGTCAGCATAAGTTATACCTCGTGCCCTGCGAGACGCCGTAAAACGATGGTCCCAAATAGTGCATATTACTAAATTCGTTTTGTGTACACTTATGATATGACTAGCGCTTACTATTTGATATAATTAGTGGTAGTCTACTAAGTTACCTTGGTCAGATATATCTCTATTTGCTGCAGAAAGTTCAACTTAACTTGCCTGAGGGTATGTCTCTAGAAATTCAACGAGCCACATTTCTTCTACATGATGTTGCAGAACATCCTACACTATCATCTGACAAGAAGATCCCATTGATTGGCCCAACCGTTTACTTGACATTCATATAGTTGACTTGTAGTTGTGCTTCACTGCAACATTTCTGCATGTTGATTTGCTGTCTAAGCCACAGACAGTTGAATGCCACAGCAAAAAGCTTTGGCCGACTTCAGGAAACAATCGGAATACATGAATGGGTGCACCAGTGCATAATGAAACGTTTAAGTGTATCCATTTGGGTGAATGGCACGATTTTCGAGGGATCTTTGGATTCCAGAAATGTGTCAGGCATATTGTTTTATTGCGTTGTAATCTGTTGTATATTTCAGAATATAGAGAAATGTTTTATTCATTTCCGCGTCAGAAATCACTTCCTGAAATGTATTAGTATTATTGGGAACAATATTTTACTATGGATATGCTGGTTCCAATGTTTGTATATTTTCTGCAAAACACTACAATAATATGCATACCGGATGAAAGAGAAGCCATTACATTAATTTAAACCAGTGATAGATCTCGGTATTTGGAACGGATTTTGTATCTTTATTATTTGTCTCTGACCATTTCCTATGGAGGTATTTTAATTTTGTCGAAATAAGAGCCAGACAAGCTGCCAACACTGCGGATTGTGTGGGTATTACTTTCACTACTTCCGTACATAAACAAACACCGCAGAGGTTCATCCCGTGAGCGTAAATAAATACCAGGTTGTGTCCTTCCGTTTTTACTGTGCGAGTGTAGGCCAATCAGAATTATCATCTCCCAAAAGATTACACACCCTGTCGTGTTTGCAAGCGACCGACCTGTTTACATCCAGAAGCCGGCTCGAATCCCTGACCAATCTCAACGAATTGTTGCCGAGGTACTTCACGTCTGAAAAAGCTACTTGGAATTTATTTAATTATTTTGAGGGATTAATTGTGTGAAGTTCTATAAGTACTACTGCAGCTATGTCAGAAGTGCATTACTCTACGCATCTTACAAGCATTCTTGCGGAATTACGCATCCGATTTGGGACAAGAACCATTTATTTCTTCGAAATTGGCTGATCAAGGAACAAAATGCCTTTAGACCTTTTTGTTTATAATGCTTCTATAAAACACATATTAGGAGGAATGTAGTAAGCTCCCTGTCAGCCGGTATAGGGAGATAGTACATACTAAACTAAATATATTGTCTAATTGCATTCCTGTCAAAATTTTCCTCCTTTTATTATTTCTATAACTTTCAGATAAAGTAATTATATAACTATCGATTGATACAACACGAAGTAAAGCAACGATATTGCAGAATACGTCTCAAATATAAACACAATTTTAAAGAGTTAAATTCATCTCTGAGCGTCAATTCTGAAATTCGACAAACTTCACAGAAGATGGGTTTCATATAAAGTTCTAACTTCTTCCCTCTTATGAAACACATCTTTGAATGTAATAGAAGAGAAAAATTGTCCCGGCTATGATTTTTTTTTAATTTCAACCACACCTATAGTTTCACATAAACGCAAAGCTGACCTAATTTTGAGAAACTGTAAACAATAAAGCAATTGGATAGATATTGCCAATGCGTGTACGTACCAGATTCCATTGTCGTTCGTAACAAGAAAATATGAGATATCCGGAGAACAATGTATAATGTTGGAATTTGAAGGATCAAAGAGATGCTTAGTGACATTCCTGAATTTGGGAAGCTACTTCAATCAGTGAGCAATGGCTGATTAAAAGCTATCCTTGAGATACCAGCCACTTGTAGAGTACATTGTGAATTGAAGAGGAATTCCTTGTCGCCTTGTGCCGAGATAAAAGGGACAGTTTATTGACCATGCTTGGAGGTAAAGCGTATTTTCGCTCCCATAAAAGGTTCAACCAAACCAAGCGAAATAGTTCAACACATGCAGCGTTTACATCACCGTTGAGGTGAAAATTTAAATTTTACATAGAATAAAATAAACGGGACCATAATAGCTGAACTATTAACAAAACGATTAGAAATTTCATTACTGCGGTCCACATTGAAATACATAACTTCAACTATGTGTAACATTTAACTAATTATATTTTAAAGCGTTACACAGTATTTTAAGATTTCATCTCGGTTTAACACAGTTGAACTTTACACACAAGGAATTTCTTCTGACGTGGTGTGTGGTGTGCACGCTTGGCCACTATTTTGGGCAGTTAGTCCTGCTACTGAATAGATAAGGAGCTTCTTTTATTTATGTCATTTTTTCCTGTTTTCTTTCCTTCTTTTTCCTTATTCCTTTTTTTTTCTCCCAATATACTTCTGAACAAGGTGTTAATACAATTCAATATGATAGCGCCTTTTGTTCTCTTCCTGCTTGGGAATTGCAATTCCTGTACTCCGTACGTTTTACTCTGTTAACGTTAATAAAATACACATTTTATCATTCAATGATACGTATTTATTATTGGAGACATGCAATATAGTCACACTTGACAGTTGAATTTTACCATTTAAATTCTTAGGTCTTTACTTTTCCTTATGTTGTAACATGTAGTTACGATTTAATTGGCACAACATCTAAATATAAATCTTTCAGCGCAAGTACCCATTTCAACTTCAGTTTTTGACTGACGTGGTTAACATTACTGGACGAGACTAATACATCTCCAGTTTGTTTTCAGGGCAGCTCAACGACCTTTACGCTGTTTTTGAACTGCTGACAATGATTAATTTTATTTTGTATAATATTTCTACATGTTATCCATTACCATCGAAAAATAGTATGCAATACACATCTGTTAAGTGCTTTCCAGATATCCTGTAGTTTTCGACAGTGCATATTCAACATTAGGAAACCTTATTGGAGTGTCTCGGGTTATAGCAGGACAATATTATAAACAAAGTTGAAAGACGGGCTTCAAAACAATACAAAGCGATAACGTCACACTAAATACGAAGGCTGAAGATCCGGTCGGTTGTGAATCCAAAATGACAGTGAAAGTAATAAATATTCTATTTGCATCATTTAGCTACACCTACATGCTACTTCTATGTATAGTCGCCGTGGCGACGTAGATATTTTTCATAGCGTGGCGCCAACTTTCCGATCCGCTCGTCATAGAAGACAGCCGCCTGTGCTTTCAGTCACTTCGGTCATGATGCTACTATAGTTGACTTTGAAATTTTGCGAAACGAATTATTCAACACAGACACTGTAAATCGATGATTTTCTCAAAGCGGCTGATCCACTTGGTGAATAAGGTCATCGGTTGACATTCGCTTTCTTCCCTTACCGCTTGCATCATGAACATCCATCTGTACGTCCTAGTTCAATGTTCCTGCGCCATTGCCGAACTTTGCTGTCACTAATAAGAGTTTGACCGTACACATCACTCATTTTTCTATGAATTTCAACTGAATTGCACCTCTCCGCATAAAGAACTCGAATTACAGCATCGAATTCACATTTGGCGGGAGACTATTCTTTTTGGTAATGCTAGAGATACTGCGTAACACTTCTGCACGAAGATTCAACTGATTTTCATTGTAGTTTTGGTTTCGCAACCGTTTGGACCCACGTAGCATTCTTATATCGTGCAGAGAATATAGCACTCAACATAGCAGTAGGTATATTCAACGCATTCTAAACCCACATACTAGAAGTTAAGGTAAGGCAAATACTATGGACGAGGACTTTGACATCACACCACGTGACCTTTTATGCCAGACAAGAGAGGAATGAGGTGAAAGGACACAGAGTGACCGATCCAGGAGCCTCAGCAGAGGAGAGGGTAGGGTCTTTAAAAGTTCCCGATTGGAGATCCTGGTGGCATCTAGTAGAACCAACACCCTTTCCCTCAGGTGAATACATACTCCTGGGAGGCTCGAAAGCCAAAGTCGCGCCGAGAGCATGATATTTCCCTTCCATGCAGCGCCCAAAACACTTGTCGGCGCGAGTTAAGCCTTATGGAACCAAACTGGTGTAGGGTGAAGTGAACTGGGAGAGGAGGTGGAATGGAGGGAGAGAAAATTCAGAGGATCTAATGAACATTTCCAGCTTTCGCCTAGAGCCCCCGTATAAGACCCATGGGTCAGGAAGAGCGGTAATGGAACTCGAACCCACAATCTTCTAAAGTGAGGCACACATGTTATCGTCTGAGCCACCGCGCTAAGAAAACCAAACACCTTTGTGATAATGGACGACATATCTACGTTATTTTAGCATATTTCCATTATAAAATGACCACTTGATGCGAATGTTAAACCTAAAGTCTAGTAAAGTTCTTTTCGGTAGGTTGTAGAACGTCAAATTGAAGGATTTCTCATTTAATAACCTAGACAATTCAATTAGAAGCAACAAGAGATGCAGTACTGTTGGCCAGAATTTCTTTTCTTATATTTTCCTATTTCCGATCCCATTACATGTCAGACTTCACAAATCTCATTATCTCTGAGTAGCTTCCTTTGTCGACAGAGTTGGGAGATTAGGCCTAGTTTAGAATGATGTATGATTGAAGCAGGTTAAAAGGGTAAGTATGAGCATAAGAATAAGAATTGAGATTTTGGGTTACTTCATATAACTAGCAGGAAGAAAATCTTTAATTAATACAGGTTCGAATAAAAAAGAAAATTGTATTTCTTGATTTTTGTGTAACTGGTAAACTTTAACAGAGATGCGAAAGCTTACTTACATCTTTTATAAGTACAACATTTATTTCCAATAATTGGTTGTTATTGACTTGAACTATTCATGCGATTTTGACGATGTTATGAAAAGAAATGGAAAATCAACGCAGCATATAAACCGTTGACTGTCGCTTCATCCTACTGTAATCCCCTTTGCTATCAATTGAATGCGTAAAAAAGATTTTTCATCACATAAACTGATGCAGAACATAAACTTCCTCGTCTAGTCCATGGGTGCAGACTACTGGAGACCTTCAATTGAGATGAATACATCATTGAAGCTTTTAGGCTTAATAGAAGACGATTCAATGACCTCGTACTAGACTGTATGATCATCAGCGTGTAGGAAAAACGCTTCATGGAAGAGAAGTGGATGCCTGGGTTGAACTGCCTCAGAAAGGACCCGCCGTCATACTTCAAAGAATACAACACAGCCAATTTATGGACTAGACAACCTGATGGTCTAACATACGTAGAGGGAGTGGCTGGAGTCCATAAATATTTAAACTAACGCATTCGCCATAAATTCCATAGCAGGCAATCTCAAGAGGACAGCTTCCATCAGCGACTCCACAGAAAGATTGAAACTTTTGGACAAGTCTTGGAATCGGGCGCTTGTGCAGAAGTACTATGCACTGCCACTCACTCCCTGGTTTTACGGCCCTTCTAGAGCTAGAACTATAGAACCCCACAACTTTCTATCCTGAGTACGTCTCCAACAGCCGACCTCCAATTCCCTAACGTCTTCCTCCGCTGCCTCCAACCATCTCTTCCTTGGTCTTCCTATACATTTTCTCTCACCAGGTTTTCTTTTATACACCTTTTTTAATAATTAGTCCTCTTCGCTCCTCTTAACATGACCTAAGAGCTAGCCTTCTACTTCATCTATAAGCTGGATTTTACCATATCCCTAATACATTTCTTTGTTATTTCCTACTCTCCATACACCATTCTCACAAACAGATACATGAATTCTCGGAAATATCTTTCTTTCATTTCTATTGGCATGCACCAAGCCTCTGAGGTATACATTGCTACTCGTCTTATGGCAGTTGTATAAACTTTCTCTCTGCAATTCTCGTCATCACAAAATTCGCTCTATGATTGCTGATGAGCTGCAAGTAAGATCTTCACAGAGGTCCAGAGTCTGGAAAATAACAGTAGCACCAGAAGAATTGATCAGATCGCTCTAAAAGGCGACAAAATAGAACCTCGTGTTGTCGACCCTACAGTTAGATTTGGAAAACTTAATGGACAACCAGAAGTAATCGACATAGAAAAGAAAGATATTGACACTTACGTAACCTCATACTTCAAGGCAAACTATGGTCTCAGTAACACCGAAATTATCGGTCTGAAGTCGGAGCCCAAAATGCCATATCTTTCAACACATTGAAAAGTTTGGATTAAAGAACAGCAAAATAAAAGAAATTGCGATATATGCTATTTAATTTTCCTTCGAAATCAATAATTTGTTCACTAATTATTTTTTGTATTTTTAAATTTTATATTCCATTTATATAAATTATTCACTATACCAGGTGTAACAGCTGCCCCTTATTCTCGAGTTTTATGCAATCCGTATTTTATAGACCAACATGAAAACATCGACCCCATTACTAGGTTCTACCCGCGTATTTAACATGGATGTTAAACATTCGATGAAAATAGTACTAATATGGATGTTATCACATCGCTTTTTAATATATTGGTAATTAGACACCTGCCGTTTGCACTTCTGCAAATGTTCACTGGAACCAGCGAATATTACATCTTAAACGGAATGTTTAGCTCACACGTTACTATGTAGCTCAGTTGGAACGGGCGCAAGACTCCGAAGTAATCTGTCTGCTGTGAAGGTGGTTCGAATCACCTGCATGAACATTTTTTTTAAATTATTTAAACCGTGCAATCCTCACAATTTACAAACTATTATTCTGAAAACTGTTATATTCATTTTTATTGCTTTATTTGTGTTTTATGACCTTGTTTGATGTTTATTGGTGAACTACAATTATGTAGTTGTTTAAACACACCTTACCTATAGGTAGGTGCAATTGAAATAAGGATCATTCATACACATTTGAACACAGAAAGCAAGGGAATTACGTTGTCAGAGTTTAACATGGAAGTTAAACTCAATTTTGCATACAATGAATTATTGTGCTATTAAAAATGCAGACAACCAAAAACGATTTAAATTATGATGTCCTAAACCCTCAGGGACTTCATAATTATATTATTGTGAATTCGGTTTCCAAGTTTTGATGAACATAATAGAAAAAAAAAAATATTAACAATGCTGAGTCGCGAACCTGTGTTATTGGAGGTTAAGCGCAGAGGACCCGTCACAACCCTATTCAGTTATTTCGAGACTTCCTGAAAGCACGTACCACGTCCAATAGTAGGACTTGTATGCCTGGCGCTATGCCATTATCACCTCGCAAGTTTGCGTGCTTGATTTAGCCTTTTAAGACAGTTGGGCATTTTAATATTATTACTTAAATGGCAAAAGCTGTTATGCATATTAATTGAGATGCACGAGACGTAGTTCACGCAAAAATGCAAATAAACTGTTATTTAATAATAGGCCCCTTTTGACTGTGCGGGTCCATGGTGGATGAGGCGTGTCTAAATTTTTCCTAATTTTTGGCAGCCAATCCCTGCTCTAAGTACAAGAATCCACAATTTTCTTTTTAGCTGACGTTATTAGTGTACTCATGTAATAGGTCCATTTTTTCCGAGGCGTTTACTGAATTACGTTGCTATGTATACTCTAATAAAAAGGTTTGTAAAATCGGCTAGAAACCGGAATTCGCTTTCAGTAAATGAGTCGTATGTTTTTGACGTGTACTTTAGCGAGGAGTACGTTCTTTCCCTTAAAGCACTGTTGCTCTCAATTTTGCGCATTCCTCTCTTTAAGAACGTAAAGCAATACATTTTAGTAAGCGCAAAACTGGACTAAGGCGCACATGCCGTTAGATGGGTGGCCTATGTTGCAGAAAACTAATGCGCGGCCGACTCACCTGGTATATGTATAGTTTCATAGTATTAAATTTAACACTCCTCTGTCTTTCTGGTTCTTTTAAATACATGTACAGTAGTGACGCATAAACCTCTCCTGCTGCAGGTCGAAGACGTCGCCTTTAAGATCTAGAGGACCTTGTCGCCAGGATATGTCCTACCCTGTGTTTGGTATCCCGGTATCTATCTAGCTCAGCAAGGTATACGTGAGTGGTGGCAGGAATGGAACCAAGCGAAGAATTAACAAACATTTGCAAATTTCCAGATTTGTAGAGAAATGCCGAAGCTATCTAAATAGAATATAGCTTTCTAACTTCAACTGCAACGCTATAATACTTGAAATTTGTCACCCTTTTGCGACCGCCGAATTATGTATACGCGCCGCTTACGTACTGGAGATCACACAAAAATGCCTGTGTACTGCGTGATTCAAGACGAATATGTATTGTGCTGCACGTGATCGCGTGGGCAACACGAAGGAAGCGATTTTCATTGGTCAACTTTTGAGCACGTCATGGCAACCCACTGAACTCGCCAGGCTTGCTCACAAAACAACATTGTTAAATATTATCACGCATCTAATCGGTCTAGGCTTCCATTCTTGAGACTTTAATATATTCAGCTTTATTAACAATGTTCTTCCCTTAACTATTGATGACAATCTCCTTTTAATTCTTTCTATAATGACATTCGCATTATAATTTTGGTTTCAGTAGTGTTTGCTAGCGGTTTTCCTTCAAACAAGTCTTTTGCCGTGTTGGAAATGGCAGCCCTTAAATTGGCAAGTTACTACTCTTTCATTAAATAAATTAAAATGGATTAACATTAAAGGGGAAGAAAAATTACTTTCTTTAAGATTGGTTTGTACAAAATATAGACATATAAATGATAGTGGCTAGAGAATGATGTTGGCAAATAAGACCTTTACTTTCTCAATACTTTACTTTACTTTCTCAAGTAAATAGTTACAGGAAGAAGAGGAATTACTGTATTCAACCCAAACATTTGATGGTGAGCTTTCCCTCAGTAAGAAAGGAGAACATTAAAAACGGGCTGTGTGTATGGTCCATCTGTCTGTCTATTCGCTATTTAAGTTCAGCATCTTTCCAGGATGCGACACAAAAGGTTTTCAAAAAAATTTCTCTTCGTTCTAAACTGCTTTTTACATGCAAACATTTTCAAAATATGTTATTTCTTCAAAAATGGCTCCAATTATTTAAATTAAATTGCCATAGGTTTAAGACTTAAGACTGAAATTAACATCTGGAGTTTTTTTAATAGCCTCTGAACTGCTCTTCATTATGAATGACTTTGGCATAACTGGTCATCGTATGAGGTAGACAAAATCCTACCACACAAAAATATAAATCTCTTCAAAGTACACAACCTCTGTTAAGCACATTTTTTATGGAATTAATCATTTCCGAGATATTCCTGCTATTTGTTTGAACTTTCCCATATGCATATCTGGAAAGTCGTTTGTTTCTGTTTTCCTCTTTCTGATAGCACTAAGAAAATGCAATTTTAAAGCCCTCACATTGCGACCACATCTTACAAATTTTTTCTATCAGTATTCTCCTAACCCTATTGTTGGCACAATGAAACATATAGTAAAACCAGTTATAGAAATGTTGATCTCAATTAACGTGAAGTAGATATAATCATAAGCGTTTATAAGAACACGTGGTACAGGAGTGAATAGAGAAGTTCATGTGAATTTAAAAATGTATTACAACCGCTTGAGTTTTTCGTAGATAATTTCCACAATGTGAACTTGAATTTGCCTCAGTTTATATTTGTTATTGTTATTACTATTACTGCACATCCAAATTATTACATAAGTTGGCAATTATCGATTTTCATTAATATCTCGTCATTAACAAACATCGAAGCAGAAGCGAGCTCCCTATCTGCATTCTCTTTGAGCATGCGTTGATAGTATGCTATGACGTGGAATGGCATGCTAGGAGATATTACTGTATATTGCCACATTGATCGGATTTTGAGGAGAGGAATGCCAATCAAGAGCTTCTGTCTACATGCTCTCAGTAAGTAGATTATATGAAGATACCTCTTAGTGCTATTATTACTTGGTAAAAGCCTTGCTGGTGAACTGAGCTTCTAACTAATATCTTATTTGGAGCAAATTTTAATCCTCAGTTACCAGTTATTCTAATATAATACCGTTAAGCAAACATGAAGTGATATTAAATTAGGGCAGCTCCTACAGAAAGATAGACCTTAGTCAACAATTCCATGAAACATATTTCAACCACAGATGTTCCGGTTTCCGACTGTTGTTCTAACAAACTGACGTATCTACATGCCGGCATGACATTAAATGTTCTCACATGTTTTTCAGGTAAACCACAGGGAGATCTCAAACCTATTTTGGGGTTAACATATCCCAATGACGACTTAAAAGGCCATTAAGTACTTTAATGCTCCAGTGTGCCATAATACAGCGCCACTGTCATATCCACCTCTTCATAACGACACTGCTATCCACCAATCAAAGACCTCTTCATAACAACGCCGCCAACAGCTAGTCAAGAGATCTGCATGTAGCAAACTATTTTGCTGTCTGCGCACATTGCTACGCAACTGAAAACGAAACTGTCGATTGCGAGTATGAAATAAAGATACTCTAATTAATATATAGTGTTTAATATTGTAAATAGCATTCCAATGAATGACACTTGTCTTCCCGTTTCAGTTTTTCAAAGGTTACAGCTATATGCTCTCTGTATTATTGTGTCAAGGCGAACATAAAATTTATGTCACAATTGTCGATTCTCGTATGCCTATGTAGAATCGAATATGGATTACAAGATTGAAATGTCGTATACCAGTGACAATAACCTGCAGTTTAGAATATTAAAACATTTTATAAGTGTTTTAAACCTCTTGACTTATGGTCGAGAATAAATAGTCGTATGAAACGAGTATAATGGCAATTATGCTGTGGTTTAATAATAGACTGCAAGTCCTGGGCTTCATAGTTTACGCTATTATTAGATCAATCAATGTTAACAATTAATCGTTCTTTCATAAACGTCATCTGTGGAACAAAGCTTTAAGTATAGAATCATACTGAAAAATGTATTGCCTTTATCAGTATTTAAACTATGGATCTTCTGGTTTCCAAACGGTTACAACCTTGGTAACTGTCGGCACAGAAGCTATATTTTCTATTATCTTAAAAGCAAATCATTTTTGAACCGGTATGGGCAATGAATGCTAATCATTTTGCAATCTATTATAAAATACAAAAAGAAATAAGTTACAAGCGTTTTATTTAGCATAGGCAAACTTTTGGCTTTTCACATAGATAAATAAAAATTATCTGCTTCACTTTCTTTCCCTCCGTTGCTTCACAAATTCAGTGTACTATTTTTCGTATTGAACTTTGCACTTTTCAGGTAGAAACTCCACCATCAAATTATGTGTTTATTCCCGCACACGTGAGTCGCTTTCCGAGCTCATGTTATTTAAACTTTAATTTAATAAACTCGTATGTTACAGTAATTGTAAAATGACACCACGCCACCGATGCTGTCCACCGCAGGTGTGGACAAAACGTCTGGACCTCTTAACTCCAGCAGACCACGGCTTTTAAGCCCGGAAGAAATCTCTAGCTTTAATTCCAACTCCGGCCGTGAAAGCTTCCGACTACTCACGTTTAACAGACAGTTGCTAGGTGTAGTAATCGTGAAATCTAATTCAGTGTGAAGAAAAAGAAGAAAAAAAAAAAAAGAAGAGGGGAAGGAAGACCAAGACAAACAGAAACGTATGCAAAATACAATACTTTTCCGTTAATGTACTATATTATTACGCATTGAACATAGATTTTAATAATTTACCGCAACTGCATTTTAAAATAGATATGCTTTCATGTTAAAAGTACACTTCTGTGTGCTGTAGTTCAAAGCTAGTAACTAATGGTAACGGTCTTTTCTTTATCAATGTCAACATCAAACCATTAAACTCTTAATGATGTTCTTACGGCTTCTAATTAATTTTAATGTTAGGTGATTCTGCGAAAGCTAGAAGCTAATAGAATTTCTGTTTACTACCCAAAAAGTTACCTTCCGGAAATTTATTTTATTTACAACTCTGGCTTTTACGAAGTTTACGACATGGCTGACGGCGAAGTAAAGGACGGTAATGAAACCCTTGACCAGACACTCAAAAGTACCCAGAAAAGCGCCACAAACGTATTTCCTGGAAGTCCAATTTGCAAGCCAATGTAAGACCCACTCTGTTATTAAATAATCAACCATGTGAACCACGGGTATAGGAAGATATAAATGTAGCGTAAATTTATCAATGAGATCTTAGACTGAAAATTTGGGAAGTGCATAACTTTTATAAAATGAAGGTAAAAGTATGAATCATACTGTGTTCGTTCCGATATTTCAAGAAATCTTTTCTGTAAATGCATATTTATACCAAATTTTTATTATCTCGGAAAGAACATACGAGTATATTGTAAAGCTACAAGATAAATTCCTTTCTAGCCTCGCTTAATTAAAAGAAGTTAATTTAAAAAAGAATGTCTTTGTCAAATTAAGGAGATATTATAATGGATGCAAATGAGGGCCAAGGTAATTATCATATATAGAAGATAATAATTTTACTCATAATATTTTGTCAAATACTGAGTGATAACATAGCTTTTATATTTAACTTGTCATTTAATTGTAGTCTTCAAGGAGAAAAATGATAATGCTATATAAGATTTGAAACTCTCACAGTCACCAGAAAAGCAAATATTTTTTAATGTTTCCTTCACTTTATAAATGAATACTAATTTCAGATTAAAAAACGAATAGGACAAAAAATATTACCTCTAGTTTCTGTTTGTCACTATAGGTGGAAACATGCTATCTTAGCAGATTACAAGGATACACTTTAATTAAATATGTCCACAATATTCAAAGTTCGGTTTAATTTTTTTTAACGAGTGTTACATTCCAAGAGTTCTAAACTGATGGAAGAATTCCAGGTAGGTGGTTGGGTCTGAAGAGAATCATACGGTGGTTTCATAAGCTCATAGTCTTTTGATTTTACTCTCGTGAGTTTGTTCCAGAACATCCCTATACTGAGATCAGCAGTAATCTGCAAGCATTGATTTATTCCAATGACCTTGATATCTCTGTTCCATTTTTCGTTTGTTGTTTAGAATATTTCATGGGGTTGAAAAGAGCTTTCATGTTTGCACAGGTCTCCTTCATGTAAACTGCATGACCAACAGGAATAGAAACTTAGCTTGTAAGAATCTATGAATCTATGAATAGTCTTCCATGTTAAACTCTGACAATGTAATTTCCTTGCTTTCTGTGTTCAAATGTGTATGAATGATCCTTATTTCAATATAGGTGTGTTTAAACAACTACATAATTGTAGTTTACCAATAAAGAAACACCAAACAATGTCATAAAACATAAATAAAACAAATAAAAATGAATATAATAACAGTTTACAGAATAATAATTTGTAAATTGTGAGGATTGCATGGTTAAAAAAAAATAAATAAAATAAAAAAAAAAAATAGTATATGCAGGTGATTCAAACCACCTTCATAGCAGACAGATTACTTCGGACTCTTGCGCTCGTTCCAACTGTGCTACCTAGTAACGTGTGAGCTAAACATTCCGTTTAAGATGTAATATTCGCTGGTTCCAGTGAACATTTGCAGAAGTGCAAACGTCAGTTGTCTAATTACGAATATATTAAAAAGCGATGCGATAACATCTATTAGTACTAATTTCATCGAGTGTTTAACCTCCATGTTAAATACGCGGGTAGAACCTAGTAATGGGGTCGATGTTTTCATGTTGGGGTTTAAAATGCGGATTGCATAAAACTCGAGAATAAGGGGCAGCGGACTCACCTGATTTTATATATATAAAAAATTGTTTTCAAAGATCAAATTAAAAAACCTTGCCAATCCGCTTCTTTTACTTTTATCATCCAGAATGTTTATGTTTCCACCACAAAGACCTAAACTCACTTGAAAACAATGCTTCAGTAAGCAGGTTTAAATTTATTATTATATTTATGCCATTAGAATCATTTTATTCACACCCTATTTATAGCTTTCTGTTTGAAGCACTTGATAGATGCGGTTTAGGTTCCGAAATGCTTTCATTTATTGCTGCTGCTGACATAACCTCATCTGAAATAGCATCTTTAATATTCTTAAGGGTATACATGTTTACAAAGTTATTAATGTTTTACCAAGTGAGTGTACCAAAATATTCTAAAAATCTACTGGCAGGATTATTTTCAACAATATTTTTAAACTGCCTACAATTAGCATACCTCTATGAAAGTTACACAAAAATGAGCAGGAGATTCAAAATACGCAATTAATACATGAAAATGGAAAAAATAAGTCTGATTTTGACTACCTTTAAGGCTAATGGTTGCCGGGATGAATCATCATACCTCTGGCAATTCTGTGTATTTCAGCTTTATACATACAGAATGTCCCAAAATTAGATCGACAAGCTTTGGGAGCAGATAGACAGCATTATTGTAAAGACTTTTTGTTGAGGAAAGTTTTTTTCTGCGGTGCTTCATTTAAGCGCTAGGCGAGTTAATGTCATACTCGTAGATTACTGACTCCCATCCAGCTTAAGTATTTACGGCAAAATCAACAATGGAAATTAGTATTACATTTACCTTAGAAAGGCACACAATATTAATCTAAGAAAGAAACAGAAAACATAAACAAAACACAAACATCTCATTGTTTACTATTCTCACAGGTTTACTATTCAAAATTAGACCACAAACATTTAAACCAGAGTTGGCGTCTTTGCGAGAGTACGGCAGAATATGGTACGCCAATGCACTCTGTGTTAATCGCAATGGGCGTGCGTTCCAACATTTACTTTGGAAAGATTGGCCTTATGAGCTGTTGCCTGTTTAAAAAAGGCAAAATCACACTCCCTTTCTCATAATTCTCTAAAAAAGGAACAAAATTGTATTCCCGTATGTACGGGCTTCAACTGTTGACTCGAAAAAAATTGGCGCTGTAACTTAGAACCTAATATTGTCCATGAAGTGCCCTATCATGACGAGAATATTGGTGTATGGTATGCCATTAGTGATAAAGGATTTTCAGATCTCCAATAAGCGATTTCCATCTCTGGGGTAACTTAAAACATAAAGTGTACAAGAAAAACAATAGACCCTGGAGGAATTAAAACAAAATATTATCTCCTTTCCTAAAGCTGGTAAGCAAAGATTTTAAAAGTAACTTTTAAAATGTTGTATGGTTTCATCCGCGCCTTTCTATGACAGCGGCAGACGGCATCGAGCCCCTGGATGCGGAGAACAAAGCACCTCGCAGCCCATTCGAACCTTTTTGCTCTCCTGGTAGTGAAACACAGGTCTGTAAGAATAGTTTCTTTAAGCTATTCACCAATAAAGGGTAATGGAAGCAGAAAATTATCTGAACGTAACTGATGAAATCTTTAATATAACATACATACGCTACGTGCTCTATTTTAGACCCTGAGATTGTAATAATTGTTAATTACATATAGTTATTAACCTTGGCTAGGAATATTACATTTCCTGTTTAACTTTGTCATAGTTCACTTAATATTTCTCGCCTGCATGATGTGCCTGAGTATCAGGCTGTAGGGGAGGGGGTGAGGAAGCAGAGGTGCTACTACTCTTTAGACCATGAAATAGCTCTATCAGGGGTCTCCCTCGGGACACTTGACAGTGTATCCATAGCCCCTCCCCCTCACAGCCGTTCCGCTCCATTTACCATCCCACCCCATGGGAATCTCAACTAATCTCTAGAGCATCTGTCCATCAGCACCCCTCAGGCACCTTTCAGCAGATCCTGTGCAAGAATCACGTGCACAATGTCACAATAGGCAATGATTTATTCGCAGATAGAGGATTATCACTAAACTAGCAACTGAAGGATACAAGAAACTTGCTCAAATCTAAAATGTAAGCTCCGAGATTTATTGCAATCGTATTTATTACAAACTGGGACTGAACTTAGACGTTCTTTTTAAACTTAAAATCTGTTTACTTGAAAACTACCATACTTAATATAAGTAACTAAAGAGAGGACGTTCAAAAGCTCAAAAATGTCCTCGTATGTTTAATTACTGAAAAAATGCAATATTTAAAAAAAAACACTCTTTAAAATTCGCATTCGTCAAGAGAAGATGTGAAATCTGTTTTATGTAAAGAAAATAAACGTAACCATTTTGTTGAAGTTCGCATTGCTAGTTGTAGAGAGAGAAAAGTCTGTTATGGTACAATGTGACTTTCCCTACATATTCCTCTATGAACTATTCTTACAAAAGCTTATTATTCTATCTACGACGTATTAATCGTCTTATCTATATACTGTGATTAATATTTTCAGGTTTAATGTGGATTTTAGTCAGTACCTTCAAGAAGTGGTTAACAAAAGGAGCACAAGAGAAACAAAATGATGCGAAGTTGCGTAAGATGTCGAGCTGTTTTAAATAAGCTATAAATTCTAAGAAAATTTAATATTGCATATTTCATCAGCCGGAGCTTTCAGCTTTCTTCATTAGGTGTAGCAAGTAGGGGAAGTATTGTATTCGACTCAAAATTTGGATGTCAATATTTCACCGGAAATGTGTTTTGAGACCCCCTGAATCCAACAAAAAGCATTTATAAAATGGTCATTGTGTGTATGTGTGTTT
Organism: Tenodera sinensis; assembly: GCA_030765045.1. Taxonomy (NCBI): domain Eukaryota; kingdom Metazoa; phylum Arthropoda; class Insecta; order Mantodea; family Mantidae; genus Tenodera; species Tenodera sinensis. The sequence continues at coordinate 128,111,871 of CM060961.1, read as the reverse complement.
ATAGTGTGGACGTATCTGTGTATCTGTGGGTCCCTGTGAACAGTGCAACTCAAAAACGAAAAGCCAGTTGAAAACCAAAGTTGATATTTCATTTTAATATTTTTCAGGCATGGGACACTACCCTAAACTACCATTTATATGGAACATTTTAGAAACTTTTAATTTTCTCAAAAATGGCTCTAACGATTTTGATTAAAATGTTTCGTGTCATGTTTAAGATGTTTTTATGGTAAATTAAACGTGTTTTATGAATTTTCTGGCTCTAGCTCGTGTAGTTCTGTTGACTCTTCATGACTTTTGCAGAACTGGTAAACCTTAAGAGACAGACCAAATCTTACTATACTAAAAGAGAATATTTCGTTAAAAGAACACAACTTGGGTGCTTGTTATTTGTGTGACTTTTACGGTACTTCAACCTTTCTCAAACGGAGGGTGTTTTTCATCTCTTGACCGTACAAAGCGAACCTAATTTCAAAGCCATCATACAGCGACCGGATTTATAAGATTTGACTATCGCTTAAAGCCTACTGTATTCCCATATTGCCCTTGCACCTACAAGAAAATTAGCAATAATCTAATATCTGCATATGTTTATCTCGACTAACATGAAGAAGTTAGAGGAATACGATTGTAAGGTAGTTGGTACAAGAGTACAGAAAGTCATTTGAGGCCAATACATCAGACGTTTTTTACTCTGCCTATGTTTGTATATATTTAGGTAGTTTGTTATTCGTCTATAATTACCCACACCATACGTAAATTTTATGAAATATGTAGAACTCAGGAGTTTAAAATAAATGTGGTGTGACAGACGAACTGCTGGTTTAATGATTTCCAGTATTATTATTCAATCACTATGGTAATACAACTCCATTAAATGATGCATACATAAAAGCATTCGTTATGAAACATGAACATTGTACATATTTCCCACGTTCTAGTATTTCCATTGTTTTGTTTAAACCTTGTATAAACAAAAAAGCATAATTTCAATTATCTTCTTGACCTTTATCATTTATTACTGTTCCATTACTGTTATTAGAAGTGCATAAACAGGAAGAATCACTAGACTATACCAAAATGATGTAATTTATTTAAAGGGAGGCAGGGCGAGGTGGCTACGTGGTAACGTGTGAGGCGCGCTTTCGAGGGGTTCCGATTTTATTGCCATTGGGACCCCAGTCTAACCTCGGGTTTTTCATGGTTTTCGCTAGTCGTAGGTGAATGCTAGTGCATTATTGTCTACAATGATTTCCTTCCCATTTTCCTTTCATTCCGTATGCCTTTAATATTTCGAGAGTGATTCAAAATTTCATGGCGTGAGGCGGTGCCGGACACATGGTGGGGATGTTTGCTGATGGAAAGTTTACTAAGTACTCCAGTGGACATTGTAGGGCTTCTTTTTCGACTGTTCGTTCATTCTCCTCTCTAGGCTGCTCTAGAAGTTGGATTGGTCTTCCAGCTTGGGACTGCTAGGGGCTACAACATTCAACGGAAATGAAGTAAAGACATAACTTTTGTGAGCTAAATGACACAATTACGTCAACTGTATAAAAAATGTTCTGCTTCAACGAAGTACTTTCTAAAAAGTAAATTGTTTAGCCTTAGATTAATAAGGGCGTTGTGGAACCAAATACAGTCATTATGAAAAAGTGGCTAAAGCAAATATATCCCTTGTTCACCAGCTCATGGTCCCTGGCAGAAATGCAACATGTCAGTACATCAGTAAATAATTTTAGGTACACAATGATATCTGAAGCTGGACTTGTGCTTCTGATTCCGCTTATACTATGTGCAATTCAATGCAATGTGGAACTCACCGGCACTGTATTACATTAAGACAGTAGAGAGAGGCTAATTATTTCTAATCACTCGCTCTAATGAGGGTCAATATCTGGCGTAGCAGTCTCCCGCCATAGGAAATGCGTTAAATGGAAAAGTAAAACATTCAAGGCTGAAATCTCTGTTGCTCTGTAGATTAGAGGAACAATAGATCCAGTTGTACTGACGCAATTGTTTAAGCTGTTTTAATTTTGTTCATTTACATTATCGTTACCGATTTAGCTTTGGTTGTCCGCCACGTCTACCATTACAACCACCATCGTCATCATCTTCAGACATCGAGCATCAAAAAGTTTGTTCCGTCTCATGAATGAAATGCTTACTGTGTCCAACTCTTTCTCCATTTGCCAATGCTGCTATTGTCTATGAATAAGTTTATTACAAAGTACAATTTGTTTCGATATGATGACCTTCCGTTCAATCCATAAGTACATTCCAGTTGATTCTGTATTGACACATCTCAATGAATTTAAAACAAGTTTGTTCTTTGATATAGTCACTTTTCTTTTTATTTATTAAACTACAGTCTGCGACTCTCCTTAAGAGTGCCATTTTATTTTTCGTTCGCTATTTTTTGCAAATGCTCCCACATTCGGAATCATAGAACAACATGCCATTGCTTTATATAATATGAATTTAGTTCAGTTCGTTCCTAGTACTCCTGAGGATTCGTTTCATTCTACACATTTGTCATTTAGTATACTAATTTTGTTGGTTACTTCTTTATTTTTAATATTTCTTAACGGAGGCTTGATCACTAGAGCCTCTAGGTTTATTCAAAGATATAGATTGCGGACGAACGCACCTATGTAATTGCCTGACTAGGACATCTTAAATTATGCTTTACTGAATTGCTTGCTGCAGCAATAACGTTATCTATTTATTTCTTTAGCTGCAAGAATGATTAATCGGCTGTATGGTGTCGCACCTTGCACGCCTACTCTCGTTACATATTGTTGACATTTGTTTTTCCTCGTTAGTTGTGCAAGTAGTACTCTAATACTTCTCACAAACAGAAGTCAAAGGTATGATCTAAGAAATCCCAACAATTTGGATGAAGCGCAACATCTATCTTGTGATCATGGTGCCTTATCCGAACTTTTATGAACCACATGATTCCAATTATGAAGATAAACTGAAAATGAGATCATTAGATATGGAAATTGATCATGAACAATAGGGCGAACGCAACCTATGTGATAATAACATGCATTTTATAGCTAACATCGTATGCTTACTATTATTACTATTATTATTACTATTATTATTACTATTATTATTACTATTATTATTACTATTATTATTACTATTACTATTACTATTACTATTACTATTACTATTACTATTACTATTACTATTATTACTATTATTACTATTATTACTATTATTACTATTATTACTATTATTACTATTATTACTATTATTACTATTATTACTATTATTACTATTATTACTATTATTACTATTATTACTATTATTACTATTATTACTATTATTACTATTATTACTATTATTACTATTATTACTATTATTACTATTATTACTATTATTACTATTATTACTATTATTACTATTATTACTATTATTACTATTATTACTATTATTACTATTATTACTATTATTACTATTATTACTATTATTACTATTATTACTATTATTACTATTATTATTATTATTATTATTATTATTATTATTATTATTATTATTATTATTATTATTATTATTATTATTATTATTATTATTATTATTATTATTATTATTGCCAGTATATTTCACCTTATAGGTTCTATACATGAACATCATCGCAATTTATTATATTTGCACATAGTGGAGTACAAATTGTGTTCTGTATTCATACTACATTTTAACTGTCTTTTATACAAATATAATAATATAATGTTAATAAAAAGTATGTATATTAATTAAACTTGGGAGTGAAGGAAAACCAAACTCAAAAATATAGCGCGGGCCTACTATGTGCTTGACCAGGTGCTTGTATAAGACCTCTGAAATACCAAAAGTTTGGTTATAGTAGTAGAAATATTAATTTGAATATTTTTACACAAATTATTTAATTACTAAATGTTGTTTTGTAAATTTCAATTGAAAGCTTGAAAAAAAAATAGAAATATAAATGTATAATAAGAGAACAAACTAAACATTTTACCTTCTCTACTACGTATAGTAAAGTAGAGGGAGTATTGCATTCCTCCCAACAATTCAATGTCAAGATTTCACCGGAAATATAAGTTTTGAGGGCCCTTGAATAAAGAAAACCAATTTTTAGAAAAAGGTTCGTGTGTGTGTCTGTGTGTCTGTGTGTGTGTGTGTGTGTGTGTGTGTGTGTGTGTGTGTGTGTGTGTGTGTGTGTGTGTGTGTGTGTGTGTGTCAGTCTGTGGACAGACTAACTCAAAAACGAAAAGTCGGTTAGAAACCAAAGTTGGTACTTAAGCTTAATGTGTTTCAAAAATGCAACACGAAGATTCTGAGGAAAATTCCCCCTCCCTAAACTACCCTTAACATGGAAAATTTTTCGAAAATTCTGTGTTTCTTGAAAATGGCTCTACTATTTTGATTTTGATTAAAATGCCATATGTTTGAGGTATTTTTGTGACAAAGAAATTTCTGGCTATAGCCCATGAAGTCCTGTTTACTCTGGGTGACTTTTGCATAGACCAAATATTACTACAGAAAATACAGATCTTGCTAAGACACACAATTTATGTCTAAATATTTTTTTGTTGGAGTAAACCATTTCAGAGATATTGCTTTTTATTTGTATGAGTTTTGGAGAACTTATGTGATATAGATCATCGCTATTCAATTTTTTATATGTTAACCATGTAATGAGAACAGAATTTGAATGCTTTAAAATATGTGAATATCGCTCAAAGTTTACTATATTTTCATATTCCCCTTGCACCTACAAGGAAATAAGCAAATAATATAATTCTTTATCTGTATTAACATGAATAAGAGGAATAAGGAGAGGAATGAGTTTGTAAGAATGGTTAGTACAGGAGTAGAGAAAGCCATGTGAGTGCAGCACATCATATTTTTATAGCAAAACATTCTAGAATTAACATAGTGACCATGGAAAACCACACAACAATTCTTAGGATGATTCCAGGTTTCCAGATTGGAAGCTCCAGACTCTCCTACATGAGCAGAAAATTTATTCTGTGATGTTTGTGAAGAATCTGGCTATTCTGAAGCAAACTGTTCCACAGATGTTAGAATGCAACTCATAGCACAATTTTATAAATAATCGGTCTGCAAGTTCGCCTTAATCGTGCAGTTTGCATCTCTTTTGTATATAAGCAATGAAGGAAGATCAGCAGTCCTAATTATTGACTTTATACTTTGTAATTTGAAATTTGTGAAGCAACTCTCAATGCATAAAGGTAGTTTTTAAACTTAGTTCACGTAATTATATCGACCCCAGTGGCAAAGCAGGGTTAGAGACTCCAAAAACGTGAACTTTCCAGTAAACGTTCTTTAATAGCACCTGAGATAATGGGACACACATTTGCTAACATTAGCAAACAGGGCTTTTGCTTTCCCTTAAATTACTGGTCTCTTCTGCACACTCTAGTCCTTCATTTACACAGCCTCCCTTTACGTAATTATACCTGCAGTCTTCCCATCCTATCTCATTTGGAGTCAGTACTGAATTAGGTAATACTGTAAATGTTCGCCTGAACGCCGTCATGCGCAGCGTATTTCTATACTAGCGCCTCATTACGGCGATAGCGCGGCTAGCCCTGCCTGACAACCCCATGGTTCAGTGACTATGCGGAATATTCCAGCAGACCACTGCATCATGCACTGAACCGTACACGGGTTCCACTGGGGTAGTCCTTTTTTGTTCGTTACCTGGCAACGGCAATATAACCAGTCTGCTTCACTCTTCTTCGCAAAGACAACATAAAAGGAAGCACGAAAGAAATGGACAAGCGAATAAAAACCAAAATTGTAATTCTAAAGCACTGGAGGTTTTGCTCCACATCTTTGTGTGAACCGAACTAGAAACTATATTCAGAAATCTGGGTTGTTTTTATCCCTTATTTTTATGCGAAAAAACAAACAGTTAAGATATTCATACAAGATATAAGAAAACCGATATTATAAATCTTTGTTGTCTTTCGTTATTAGTTCTTAAGGGGAGACGGTGGCAAAAGTTATGAAAAAATCAGAAAATATTTTTATTTGCCTGTTTGAAAGTACATAATTATAATTGGGATTATTTTCCCAGAGATTTACTTTGAAATTCGAACTACAAATGCTATAAAAAATTATAACCCTAAACAATGTAATTAGCTATGCCCACTTTTTAAGATTTTCAGTGGAGCAATGAGTTTTCTTGGACAATTTTGCCTTGAACCTTGAAACTTTAGGTTTAGAAGGCTGCATTATTTTTTTTTGTATGTTTTGTTTCGTGCAGTTACACAAGCCATTTTGTTGTCACAAGTGTTGTGTAAAAGGCTGTGGAGTTTCGTAAACAAGTTTGTGCTGTTTAGTGCAATTTTAGTAAACATTTGAGTTATTGTGTCATTCTTCGTACAAAGTGGGTTGTGAGGTATAAAGGAAATTTTCATCCAAAGTTTAAATTGGGTTTTCTCTAGTTTAAAATGTTCATTCTTTAGGAACACATATATCAGAAACTACTGGAAGGATTTTGATGAAATTTTGCACACTCATTCCTGTAATGATAATTAACATTTAAGTGGAACAGAATATAGTCTAGAGTATGAACAGTTTTATAGTTGAATGTATATATTTTATTTTAAAATAAAAAACATCATGTAAAGTAATTGAAAAAATGTATCTAAAACTTATTGCACTTAAAGGTACATTTGTTAGTGTAGATTATTTCACTATGCAAAAGATTAGAAAATTTTGCCTGAAAATAATGAAAAAGAGTACTGGAAAACAATAATGCAATAAAAAATTCAAAATTCTCTCGAAGCACTAATTATCTATTAAAAATTCTGTAAAAATTACTTAAATCGTGTTGGGTCTCTTTAAATAACTGTACCAGACTTCATTGAAATATAACAAAAAATGTAAGAGATACGGATTTACAAATATACCGGTGGTAAATCAGCCACCGTCTCCCCTTAAATATATCCCCTATTTATATTGTGACGACGTACGCAGTGCACAGCAAAGGACAGTCGGGGCTAAGCTATTTTACACCACGTACACAGCTGGTGAGCAAAAAAGGCGCTTAGAGTCAAGCTTCCCGCACCACTCACGCGAGCAAACACGTGACTAACAACAATCATATGGTAGTCCAAAAGGCCTTCCAGAACCCCGAGAATTGTACGGCAGTCAGAGTTCTGGAAGGTACTGTGTGACGTCATCCCGCTATATAAAGAGACGAGGCAACAGCAGGTTAGTGAATGAGAGACAGAGAAAGTGAAGAGAGACAGTGAAAAGAGTGAGTCAAGGCTACAAGAACGGAATTGTGAGTTGTAATATTACGAAGGATTGTGGAAAACGTTAACGTCAGTAGAAGAGACATGTGTTTCTCTGCAAAAGCACAGAAGAAAAAATAAAGTGATAGAAAAGTAGCTGGACTGGTCCTTCTCGTCTTTGTCACAATATTAAAGTAGGTTATTAAGCGCGACATTAAACAGCTGGATGACAATTTCTGCTTTATACAAAGAGACTGATTAGCTGTCCACTAGCTCCACCTTCAACCTCTTCACAGCTTATGCCAGTAAGGTTGCCCTTTGTAGGAGGGAGAAAATTGCGTGGATTAAGGAATTATGGCAGGTGATTGGGGTTCCACCTGAGCATCCCTTTATCCACAAGCAAGGTATAACGCGCTGCTGCTCAGCAAGCAGGACCTGGCATTTGCCATTATCGAAACCGTGACAAAGGCTTAACTAATGGCTAGATGAATTGTTTATTAAACAATGTATCTGTGATTTCTTTTGGGCATAGCCATTTAGTTCCAACATAGTCATTATTTTAGTTTAATAATAACGTTATTGTTTATTGAATATTGTCATGTTCATAAAATAAAAAATTGTCAAAATGTTTAGACTTTAAACTCCAATGTAAAGTTCTTAATGGCCTGTTAAGGAAAATAATATCCTTAGCGGGATGTAAGAAAAAGGAGTCTGTTACACTCACATAACTTTCTCTATTATATTAAACTTAAGCACTTAATGTCTGTCAGAAACCGAAGTTTGGAATTTAAGTTGTGCTGTTCAAAGACACACACACACACAAACACACACACACACACACACACACACACACACACACACACACACACACACACACACACATGCGGAACTGCTTTGTTGGATTCAGGGGGGCCTCAATTCAAAATATATTTCCGGTGAAATCTCGACATCAAAAATTTTGGTCGAATAAAATATTTCCCGTATTTGCATAGTAGAGAAGGTAAAAGCAGAAATAAATAGAATAAAATTGACATTCTAATTAACACAATAAAATAAATTAAAACGTCAATACATCTTAAAAAGGTGCAGATAACTTATCCAAACTTTTTATGCGAATGTTTTGTTATATTACCACACGGTGAAAAAAATTCGATATCTGAAATGAAAATTATGGAATTATGTATATTGAGGGATCTTCACAGGTACATTGCCTTAAAATAGTAACAGAAATAATTTAAATATATATATATAATACTGAATTCTCATAGGTACATAAAAATAACTTTGTTTATAAGCACAACACAAAGAAACAAGAAAAACACACTACACTTTGAATCGCTCTTCTCGAAAGCGGTTTTTTGCAATGTTCTGTTTTACTGCCTTTGCACGTTTCTTTTCCGAGTTCGGAGTTAAATTTCATATGCCGCAATGCAAAACGAGGCACGGAAGCTCAATAAATCGAATGCTGCATGCAGACACGGGAGTCGGTGTATATATCTTCCGGTTCATTTCCTTTTCTGCTACCCCGGCTCGCGAATACGTACTACACTGTGATTACTGGGCACGGAATTTTCATAAAAATGCAGATGTGTGTTCAATCATTTTCTCCTAAAAGAAATTCGAATTCAAATACGCATTTCCTTTGTTTTTGATTATACACAGAACTCGAAATCTAACTTTGCTTGTATTCTGTTTTTATTTATTACCTACTTTCAGTACAATGTCTAGTAAGGTGTATTCCACCCGAAAATTCGATATGGAGATTGCACCGGAAATAAGTGTGTTTATGAGCATCATAATTCAAACATAAAGTTGGGACAGATAGCAATCTCAGTATTTAAGTACAGAATTTTCTAAAGGTGCGACAGGAAGTTTTTAACAAAATCCCTCAGTCCCAGATTAACCTTTACAAGAAACATTTTAAAAC